>VMDR010000133.1:0-253774 GCA_007922815.1 Macrotus californicus
CAGGTCCTGACAGACAGAGGTCTACAAGGTCCTGACACAAGGTCCTGACAGACAGGGGTCTACCAGGTCCTGACAGGGGTCTACAAAGTCCTGACAGAGGTCTACAAGGTCCTGACAGGGGTCTACAAAGTCCTGACAGAGGTCTACAAGGTCCTGACAGGGGTCTACCAGGTCCTGACAGACAGAGGTCTACAAGGTCCTGACACAAGGTCCTGACAGACAGGGGTCTACAAGGCCCATTTAATTTGAGTCCTGCACCTTCTGGCATCACTTCCTCTGCTCAGTGCCTCGCTCCCTCAGTTGCCATGCTGTGGGGAAGCCCAAGCAACCGTGTGGAGAGGCCCACGTGAGAGAACTGAGGTCCCCACCCAGTAGCTGCAGCCGGGCTCCCAGCCTGTGGATGTGTCCACCGCCAGCCGTGGGAGGTTGGCCATGCAGAGCCCCGCAGCCATCCAGCCCCTCAGCCCCACGCCGGGGAAGTGGAGAACCCACATGCTCTCCCCACAAAACCGTCACAGCAAACGGCCGTGGGTGTCTTCAGCTCTATGTTTTGGGGTGGTTTGCTATACAATAAAACCCCTACACCTGTCTCGCCAACGTGTTTTAACGATGTGAAGGCACACACGTGTGTTTTATACACGGACGGTGTGCTTTGTGGGCCAGCTCATGGCCCGTTTTCCTGTTTTGCTTGGCTCCCTTTTCCCCTCCCACTTGTGCCCTCTCGGTCCCCAGGTCACGCTGCCTTACTGTCCTGCACACGTGTGCCACACACTGAGGTTCTGTGCGGTCACAGAACCCCACAGACGAGCGCTCGATCCTGTATCCTCGGGTCTGCACTGTGTGGTTCTGACTTGACAGCCCCTCCGAGTCCACTGTAGACCCCAATTGGTTCCCTTGAATAGTTGCATAAATTTCCAACGTGGCCTTTCCACGCTAGCCAGACACCCCCAGGGGCACGCTGGAGGCGGCGCACGCAGGCTTGTGACACGGCCTGTGGTTAATTTTGCGAGCCAGTTATTACATGCAGCCCGTAAAAAATTTAATTCTATACACTTATAATGAAACGTGTTAAAAACGGGGGTGACAAACCCTCCGACGCGCCGTGGAACGGCGTGCCTCTGCACCGCTGTTCCCACGTCTGGGAGCGGGCGCGCCATGGGGTCCGCGTCAAGGGGGCCGTGGTGGCAGCGCACACACCAGGGACCTTGGCACACGGGACAAGCCAGGGCTTGATTTAGTGCCGCGTTGGCTGTCTAGACTTAAGAAACGGTAGCATTAATGACGCAGATGCGACTTAAAACCGTGTCACGTCTATAGCGATGGCATTGGGAATAGCGCACAAAACCTGCTCCCAGGATCTCAAAACTTACTTGGCCCAACAAAGAGCACGGAGCTGCCCCCGGGAAAGAGCGGCCTTCTGCCGCGTCTTCCGGTTTCGCTTCCACCTTCCGCTCGAACCACAGTGACTCTGCGCAGGGGCGTCCGTCCCGGCCCGGCGCTTGTTCATTGGTTGGTTGCAATCGACCTTCCGGGAGCATCCGTTGACTACATAAAACTTATGATAAAGAGTATTACATATTTTATTATTATTATTATTAGTTGTAAACTTTGGGCCACACATCCTCTATGCGGACACGTAGGATAATAAATACGGGGGTGTACGCGCACGCACACGTTTGCTTCCGGAGAGCTGCGGGCTCAGCGCTCTCAGCCTCGCGCTCAGCCCAGTCCCTGCTGCTCAGCATCGTCGTTTCCATGCCAACACGGGATTCCATCCCCTACCATCCATGCAGGGTCGTCGCAGGCTGCCTGCATTTTCAATTTTAATAGATATTTTCAGATTGCTTTCCACAAAGGTTATAATAATTCTCATTTCCAACGGCAGTGCTTGCGTGTGAGTACCCTTTTCTGACCCAGCTGCTAACGACAGATTTCTAGATTTGCTTTTTGCCAGTCTGACAGGTGTAAAGTGGCATCTCATTATTTTACTTTGCTCCCCTCCGGCACCAGAGCGTTTGAAAGTCTTTTCAGCCTTTGTCGGCATCGAGATTCGTTCTGTGAATTGCCCCTTGATGTCCTGTCTCCTTCTTCTGAGGTCGCTGTTGTTTACTCCTCTTCTGTCAGTTTGCTTATGCTCCCTGCTAATTAAACATAAGCCTTATATGTGTTCTCTGTGTTTAAGTCTCTCGTTCACATTTGTGTGACCTTTTGTCATACAAAAATTAATTGTAATATTGCCAAATGTTTACCATTTCTTCCCTAGCTCCTGGGTGCCTGGTCCTGACCAAGAGTGTTTCTCTGCACTGAGAGCATTCATGTAACCCTTTAAAACTTCTGGCTGAATTTTTATTAATTTAGGTCTTTAATATAAAGTTTATTTTCACTTATGGCTGAAATAGGGGTTCAGTTTTATTTTCTCCTGGGTGGGCAGCCAGTCATGCCAGCATCATTTGTAAATACTTGTGAAACAATAATACTAAGTATGTATTAATGAGCAAATCCCCACTGTACTGAGACCCTAATTTTGTTATATTAAATTATATATACTCACATATATCTCTGTAGTCTGATTAGTGTGTGGCTCTTAATTTTATTTTATTTTATTTTATTTATTTGTTTTTAGGGAGAAGGGAAGGGAGGGAGAAAGAGAGGGAGAAACATTAATGTGTGGTTGCCTCTCACATGCCCCCCACCAGGGACCTGGTCCACAACCCAGGCATGTGCCCTGACTGGGAATTGAATTGGTGACCCTGTGGTTTGCAGACTGGTGCTCAACCCACTGAGCCACACCAGCCAGGGCTGATTAGAGTGTGTCTCTCCTTACTCCAACAGCATATTGATTTGATGTTGGCTATGGTGTGTTTAGACTGTGTTTTCGTTTGGAGATTTTAGGAAGACAATATAAAACACTGTTTCTGGGGTGAGGTGCTAAGAGAATCTCCTTTCTCTCTCTACTTCCCTTTAGTGACACTTACCACAGGGAAGTTCTGCGTGAAATGTTGTGGAAACACAAGGCAAATGCAGTTGTATTCTTGAGTCTCTTTATGGAGGGGGTTTCTCTAGGGCATTGCGTGGTCATGCCTACCCCTTCTCTAGCTGCTTTTAAGATTTTCTCTCTGTCTTTTGCTTCTTGAAGGGGCACCACTTGTTTGAAGTGGCCCCACTTCAATGCTGAAAGGTTACATCCTGTATAATTCCACTGATGGAACATTCTTGAAATGACAGTTACAGAATGGAGGACAGGCTGGTGACTGTTGGTGGTTCGGGGGGTGGGGCGGGAGGGAAGTGGGTGTAACCATAAAAGAAAATATGAGGGGCCCCTATGGTGATACAAATGTTAAGAAGCAAAGACTCCTCAATTTGTGGCTTTATGTCTTTAATCGTTTGTAATAATTTCTCAGCCTTTTAGCTCTTCAAATATGCCTCTTCTTTCTTCTCCTTGGAACCCTTGGAACCACAACTTCCTGTCAGTCACACGTTTCCCATGATCAAGTGCCTTCCATCCTTCTGGCTCCACGGTCATCATCTGGATATGGTCTTTCAACACATCTCCAGGTTCATTAATTCTTTCTTCAGTTGTGTCTAATCTGCTTTTCCAAATTGAACCTTTTCCTTCTGAGATAACTGTATTCCCATGCAGTTGTAAGAAGTAGTGCAGACAGATCCCCTCACACAGTGTTCCCCAGTGGTGACATCTTGCACAAGCTGTAGGACAATGTCACGTTGACAGTGTTGGGCTGACACTGGTGCGCAGATAGATAACATCTCCACCATAACCAGAATTCCTCCTCTGCCCCTACTTACAGCTGCGCCCGCTGGTCTCCTGCCCTTTGCCCCCTCAGTCCCTGATGGTCACCAATCTGTCCCCCATTTCTATAATATGCCATTTCAAGGACATTCTGTCCATGGAATCATGCAGTGTGTGACCTTTTGGGACTGGCTCCGTTCATGCAGTGGAATTCTCTGGAGCTTCAAGCAGATGGTTGCACAGGTCACCGAGCAGTCCCTTCCGTTTTGCTGCTGAGTGGTACTCCTCGAGGAAGTGCACAGCTTGTTTGGCCATTCACGGCTGAGGGGCATTTGGATGCTTTCCGGTTTGGGGGTACAGGTTTTTGTATGAATATGAGTTTTACAGGGGCATGAGAAGACCCCCCCCCCAGGGTCGCCAAAGAAATCTCCATTTGCCCCAAGAACATGCGCACAGCAGCACAGCTGTGACAGCAAGCTCCCCGGCCTCGCCCTTTCTCTGGTCCCTTTGCTGAGTCCCAACCCCAAGGCCAACTGGGCTGAGGACAGGATGAGGATGTGCTGAGAGTCACGTGCCACCCACTGAGCCATCACGTGGGACTCAAGCCCATCGGGGTGGCAGGAAGAGTCCTGATTCGCATCTGATCTTGAAACTGAGTCGATCTGGGCCTGGTCCCTTTGCTTTTGGAGAGCCAGGGCTCTGGCCAGACTGTTAATGAGGTGGAGACCTGGGTGGGAAGGAGGTCCAACGTGGCCCCTGGGGGTGGCCGATACTGCAGGCAGAAAACCCCTCTTTGTCTGATAAACATGTCTGTTCCTCCAGACCTGGGGGGCTGGTTCCTCTCTCAAGCTCCCTGGTTGGCGTTGGCACATGGTCACCTTTGGAGCCAGGTACTGGGCTTTACCCACCCAGGGACAGCTGCTGTCCCACAGCACCCACTGGAGGCACAAGGGTGATGTGAGGTCACAGAGTAGCAGGGGTCACTTGGCGACAGCACCTTCGGCAGCAAGCATCCCCACCTTGCCTGCCAGCACCTCTTCATGGCTCTGTCTCCTCGCCAACCTGGCTCTTGCCCCTTGGGGGGTGGTGGCCTTGGGGGGTGGGCGCTGGACCCCCTGAGGTCTTCAGGATGGTCTCATGGGACCAGCTGCCCTGATGCCACCTTAGACAGCTCCTCAGCCAAGACCCCAGGCCCTTGTCCTCCACTCTCCCTTGGACAGAGAGTGACCAAGAACAGAGTACAGATTGTCACAAGGGCATTTTGAAACAAGAAAGCAAATTTCAATACAGGGCACCGTGGACATGACACTCCTTTATTAAAACCTAAGGACATCTTTATAAAAACTACTGTATATAAAGACAAAAGCAGTGCAACAGCGGTCAGTGTAAAACACATCATTATTAATACATTATATTATTATTATTGATAGTAGGAACATTATTGGTTTTTGGTTTTCCTGGTTACCCACTCTCGGAGAGGCCCCACGCCGGTCCGCGTGACATCGGGGTTTACAGGAGAGAGAAGACATTTCTGCTCCACCTGTGGCTGCGCACCCTGGTCCCGCTGACCCACGGGGGGCCCTGCCTTGTGAGGGTGACTGAGCCCCACCCTCAGTGTGCATGTCACCCAGCCTCTGCCAGTTTGGTTGGTGGACTGTGACATATCCTGCTAGCTTTAACACAGAAAGTGGTGGTGGGGGGGGGGGAGACAGGATGCACCCTCACATGAGAAACTGGGGCAAGGTTCCTAGAGAGGTTTTCTTGAGCCACCAGTTTGGTTCCCACTGTGGCCATGTGGATGCCCATGGTGGCCAAGCCACCTGTCACTTTCCATCAGGTGCACAGGTGAGCCTCCCTAGGGTTCACCTGCCTTTGACGGGATCCAGTCCATTTTAGGGGTGGTTGAGAGCCACCCAATGGAGCCCCTCATCGCACAAGCCCCAGAGCCTTGTTCACAGCGCCGTCATGGGAACGGCGCCCTGGGAGCCCACAACAATTCATGTGATGGCGCTGTGAATGGTGCCCCCTGGGGGTGGGCACCTGCATTTCGGTCCATCAGGGGCAAACGGGTCAGGGCTTTGGCATGAAGGTGGAAGTTTTAGGGAGAGTGGGACCAGCGGTCGCAGCTGTTCACTCACCAAGCCTCTGTCTAGCACCAGCTGACTGGCAAGGTCTGGGAGTAGAAACTTGGGGTGGGAGGACCACGCCACCTCCAAGGTCACTTTCGTGGACGGGAGAGGTACATGCTCCCTGTCTGCTTTGTGAATCTGAGCATTGCTAACTGTTAGGCACAACTAGTCACTGCAGGGCGATCCCAGCCTCTCTCTAGGACACAGTGCGTTTCCCGACATCTCTGTCGACGGCAGGAGCTGCTCCCAGGTGGGCGCTGGGTTTGGAGCTGGGCAAGTGCTGGCTGGGGAGAGAGATGAATGCACGTGTGCACAAATGGGTTTTGTAGGACCTTCCATCTTGCCTGACTGCCCAACTTCAACGTGTGAGTGTTTCAGGCCTCCGGCCCCAAAGCCGCGTCCGTTCACACAACTACCGTGTGGCACTGCATCTGTGTGACAATGGGGCCGGAAGACGTATTCCAGGGCTGCAGATGGCAGGGACCACAGTGTCAGGCACTCACTGGGTGGTTGGCCGCCCCTCTGACCTTTCAGACGGTCTGTGGAGGCCAGGTGGGCCATAAGACTAAGAATGCCTAAGAGTCGCCTCTACTAGTCCAAGCCGATCTGCATGGCAGACAAGGGGCCCCATAGAGCTGTCCCTCGGTGATGGCCTGGCTGCCTCTCAACATCGACAGGAAAGGGCCCTGTGACCCCACCAGGAGCTCTCCCATGACGTCTCTGCCCATCCACTCAGGAGGCCGTGGAGGGTGTGCCTCTCCCAGTTGGTAGGGCACCGATCAGCCAAATTGAAAACAATTAAAATAAACCAATGACAGAGTTTGAAAAGCTCGTGACCCTGGGAAGCTTGTCTTACAGCACAGCCTCTTGTAGACACAGTGATGGGGTGTCCGTGGGCCAGGGCACCGGGCCGGGGCAGGGACAGCAGGCTGGAGAGGCGGTGAAGGTCAGGGTCCCTTCCTGGCGTAGACAGGGGGTCTGCAGGCTCTGCTGGGTGCGTTGGGGATGGTGCTGGGCACAGCCACCCCCCACAGCCTCATTGTCATTGAAATGACCTAAGTGGATCTTTGGACTTGATGGTGAGCTGGGAAGCATGTCTCAGCAGAAGTCTGTCACCTCCATTTCTGGCCGTGTGTTGCCTGATACCCCTGTCCCGAAGTCCTTTCTTCCAGTCCTGGGGCACACATTCACCTGAAGAGTTTTTCAAATGGTGAGGGGAGATGCCACCCACCCCAGCTGGCTGCCTACCTGCTGTGTTTCTAAAGCAACAGAGACAGCGAGAGAGACGGGCTCTACCTGCAGGATCACGTGGGTGCACGTGTGTGTATGTGTGTGCACGTGTGTGCGTGTGTGTTTTCAATTAAGGCCTGTTTCACACTGGTCCTGGCCACCGTCAGATGTTTGCCTGAGCAGGCTGCTCCTCGAGACACAGGACGATCTCCAAGGTCAAGGCGAGGGCGAGAGGCCCGTGGGGGCTACCAGCCAATGGTTCCCAATAGAGATTCCCAAATGCACCAGTTACACCCGGACGGGAAGGAAAGCATAAAACTGCTTGCTAACAACACAGAGTTCCCCGTGCGGGAACGTCCTTACACACTCAGGGGTGAATCACACACACCAGCACCCAACACCGGTTCCTCGGCACCGTGTTGTCCTCGTCTGTTCTTTTTGTGTTACTAGTGTTGTTATTTTGACAAATGACGTGGTGATAGCCGGAAGCTCACAGTAAAAAGTAAACAGAGGCAGCTTGAAGACTCAGGCTTAGAAGTCACTAAAAGCCACTAACTCTAGAAGTCTCTACTGGAACTTGTCACTACCCTGCATCTTATTCTCAGGGACACTACTCAGTTGGCATGTCTGCCGGCCACAGTAGGATGGGGACAGGTTTGGCGGGGATGACCCAGGGTCCCTCGGGGTTTTGGGACCCACATGCACTGTTCTCGGCCCTCACCGCCCCCCCCATACCCTGCCCCCTCCCCATACCCCCAGCCTACAGGCAGGTGAGACACTGAGGCTCAGACAGGAAGTGATTTGCCCAAGGCCACCCAGCAGGAAGAGGCGGGGCCACCTGCACCACCAGCTGCCCTGAGTGATATGCATCCTGCAAGTTGTAGATCTCAGGGCTGCAGAGTGGGTGAGTCCTGGCCCTAGCTGGTCCATGTGACAGTGACCTTCCGCTCCAGGCCTAGGGGCAGGGAGGCAAGGCCACCAGCTCCTTTTTGGCAGAGAAATGGCCCCAGAACCATAGGAAGCTAAACCTGCAGCTGCCTAAAAACCTGGTCTGACACCTTCCTCTTTCTGACTGGGAACCTGAGGGCAGAGAGGGTACAGGTCTTGCCCAAGGTCACACCGCTCTTAATGCAGAGCTGATGTCGGAATCTGGGTCTTGTGCTCCCCTGCTCCCTAAGCCACGGGGTTAGGTTCTTGTGACTTCCCAGGCTGCACACATGGGAGGCGGGTCCAGCTGGGCCGAATGGCAACTTCTTCTCCACGTGGCCAAGGCCTGGCATGTGGCTAGGGTGACTTGGGCCTGAGAGAAGGGAAGCCATGCCCATCCCCCATCAAGACCCCAAGCAAAGGTTCTCCCACGCTGCCTTGCCCAGGCTGTCCCCCTGGGCCCTGGGCCATGGTCTGGAGGAGACAGGACTGAAGCCACAGGCCTGGGTCTTCCACAGCCCTCCCGTGCGACCTTGGGCAAAACACTTGACTCATCTGAATCTCAGCTTCCTAGTCCATGAAACGGAGAGAGTCCCTTCTTTATGGGGCTGTTGAGAGGATGAAGAGCCAGGATGAATAGAGAGCACTTCACACCCTGGAAAGTTCCTTCTGCTTTATCAAGGGAGGGCACCTGACACAGTGAACTGCGGTGTTCGGGCTCTGTCTCCCTCGTCCCCTTCCACACACCCTCTGGGTCCCCACCACCCTGGGTTTCCTTGGATTTCCTGAACCCACTGAGCCTGCTGCTGCCCCAGGGCCTTTGCACTAGCTGTTTTGTCTGCCTGGAATGCTCTTCCCCATCCCATAGCTGGCTCTTGCTTATCATTCAGATCAGGGCCCGTCACCTGCTAAGAAAGGCCTTCCCAGATGGCCCACACTCAGTGCTGTGCCCGGCTTCTCAGAAAGCGTCCCCACTGTCACTGTCTTCCTCACCCACCACCTGTTTCTCTCTGGCCCTCTCCCAGCTGGAAAACCCCAGAGCAGTGGCGGGGCCTGACTGCCCACCGCTGCGTCTGCGGACGGAGCCTGGAGGCAGCTAAGTGTGGATACACGAGCCGAGGGGACACGTTGACCGAGCAGGGCCTGCCGAGCCCAGAGCTGGGGGCGACTTCGGTGTCACTGACACTAGTGGAGTGAGTGTGCCTACACTAGCAGATGCCCTTCCTTGTGTGCCTGGGGCGGGGGTGGGCAGGGGCCGTGGTGGGCTCCGTGGGTGAGTTTACAGGTGCCCAGATCTGTGTGAAAGTCCCACCTTAAAATGGAAGGGTTTCTAGAACCTCCCCCTCTGGGCTTCCATACACAGATGGTGGCTCCCTGGGGCAGGGTTGAGGACAGCCTGACTCCTCTCTGTCTCCACCACTGCCCAGCATGGGGCCTGGCACATGGCAGGCGCTCAAGCAGAATGTGCTATGTGAATTGGGGTTCAGGGCAGTGACGGTGGAGAACTTAGGGTGAGGGTCTGTCCTGTGGGAAGCAACCAGGAGGTGCCCTGGGACTGTGCTGGGGGTGCTCTGGGCTGGGAGCTTGGACTTTGGGTTCCCACAGCCCTGACGGAAGGGCTGGATGCCCTCTCACTGTGTGACACCTCCCTGGACACCTCCATAGCCCAGAGCCATCTCTGATGGGGGTTGATAACACCCCCTCACAGTTGGTGACAACGGGTGCGCACAAAGACACCCAACCTAGTGCCTGCCCCGTGGATGGTCAGAGACACACCCCTTATCACTACCCCAGTGTGCCCCAAGACTCAGCAGGGCTGGGCCCCGTGCTCGTCAGCTCCACCTGGCTTGCAGCTCCAGTGCCAGCAGAGAGCTGGCACCCAGGATGCTGGTGAGGACCCCTAGCACATGGTGAAACGTGCCCATCAGAGAACTTGGAGGGACCCAATAAAAACCAACCAAACAAAAAGAACACCCAAATCACGCATGTGCACACACACACACACTCACATTCAAAATTCTTACACGCACAGGCCCACAAGCCACTACTGGAGGGAACGGAGGCGAGGGAACCCCGGATACGACGCACAAGCCTAGATCCTTCCAGCTTGAAGTGGCCAGAGCAGCTTTGTGCTGGTCGTCTTGAGTCCACAATGGTGTCACCTCTCAGAAGCCACCAGCCCAAAATGGGACTATTGCTTGCGGACGGGTGGCTCAGACCCCCTCCCCTGCCCCCCTGGGCTCCTACCCCTGAGTCTGCTCCTAATGGTAGAAGTCCACCGAAGGGGGTTGGGGGCATAGGCGGTATTTCCTCCTCTGCCACCGTGGCAGCCGCCTCGGCTCTCCCTGGCATCTCTGTTGAAGTTGATCTTCTTGGAGGCTGCGCCAGGCGCTTCGGGTCTCACCTCCCCCATCCTGAGGCACGGCAAAAGGGTTTTCTGGGGAAGCAGAAGGAAACAAAACATCATACGGTGCCTCCTCCTTGGGGACACACTGGGGACATTTCTCTCAGGCTTCAGTGCCAGGAGAAGCTAGTTTTTCTCTAAGCCCATGCCTTGCCTTTGCCTTGGACATTGAGAGTGGTTGGACTTTAAGGCTGGAAGCAAGACAAGCAAGCCTGTCAACGCTACCGTTCCATCTAGTGCTGGCATGCCTGCCCCATGCAATAAGACAAGAAAAAAGCACAGAGTGTCAGGAGGGGAAGAGAAGATCCCAAATAACAATTACGTGCAGATAATACACATAGAAAATTCAAGAGAATCAACAGGCTAATTATTAGAACAGAGAGAGCAGATATGAAGGTGTAATTTTCAATCTCTGAGACATCAGATCAGCTCACAAAACCAAGAGTGCTCACCTCCCTCAACATGTCTTGGCTTTGGACAGCTCCAGCTGAACACCTGTTGCTCTGACATGATTTTTTAAAAAATATTTTATTTACTTATTTTTAGAGAGAGGGGCAAGGAGGGAAAAAGAGAGGGAGATAAACATCCATGTGTGAGAGATACATACATCAGTTGCCTCTCGCACGCCCCCAACCGGGGACCTGGCCCGCAACCCAGGCACGTGTCCTGACTGGGAATCGAACCAGAGACCTGTCAGTTCACAGGCTGGCGCTCAGTCCACTGAGCCACACCAGCCAGGACTCTGACATGATTTTTAATATTGTTCCCCTTTCACACTCCACAGTTTTCCAATTTTGCTGACAAACCGCAGGGTCACCCTTGCCATGACAAAGTAAAAATTATTGAGAGCAGATCCTGGCACCGTTCGTCATTATCATGCCAGCCATTATGACTCTCGGGATCAGACCCCTGGCTGCGACCCGATCATGCAGCGCCATGGGGAGGAAACAGAGGCGCTCCCGGCTCAGGGACGGGGTGTGGGCAGCTTCGATGGGCAGAGTCAAGTTGCTTTAGACCTTTCTCCTCTTCAAGTCACCTCCAAGCAAGGACAGCGAGGAGCAGAGGCACAAACTCCCTCTGGAGCAGGCACCATGAATTCCCTGTCCTATACCCCTCGAGGGAGGGTGGCCACCCAGTCACAGACACTCCCCTTCCCAGACTCCCTTGCAGATAGGGGTGATCACATGATGCATGGCATTGCCATGGACATCTACTGGGAAGGGGGCACGAATCTAGTGACAGCACAAGAACGAAACCCCTCACTAATGCAGGGGACAACCTGGCTCTGGGGGCGCCCCAACTGCACACCTCCCCACCAGGGCCGCTGGGTCTCTGCTACTTGCACCTTATTGCCGCTCTTAATAGAAAACCGATCTTCAACCAAGCTGCAGCGCATGCAGTCAGGGGCGCGGCAGGAGGTCAGGGAGGGCCTGTGGCTGAGCCAGCAAGGCCCGTCTTTCTGCAGGGAGTGACATTTCCAGGGTCTGAGCCAGGACCTGACTCCGCATCATCGGGACTGCGTGTAGAATCAGGGCAGGAGGCTCCATGGAGCCTTCTCCGCTGCCCCGTAGAGCAAAGCCAGGTCCTTGTCCCCCGTCACCTGCTTTGCCTCTCTCCGCAGCACATCATGCGACACACCTCATGTTTCCCTTACTGGTCTGGTTCACGGTCTACCTCCCTTCGCTCGCTACAAGAAGCCCCAGGTGTGTGTGCGGTATGTTTATTTTTGTGGCGCCAGGGTCTAGAACAGTAACTGACACACAGTGGGGGCTTCATAGAGATCTGTTAAATGAACGAATGCGTGAACCAAGAACTTAAAGCCCAGATCAACCATTTTTAAGTACAAAGTCAACAGAAATTTTTTGAATGTAGTTTTGAATTATAGCTCCCGTGAGCCCTTCTGATATAAATCACTAGAGAGTGTGCTCGGAGTCGATGAGGTCACTGGGCGAGACCTCTGGCAGCGAGCGTCTGACCAGAGGGCTGGGTCCAAAAGAAGTCCGAGGACTGTGACTGCCGTGGGCAGGGGTGAGAGAGCAGACAGAGAGCCGGTATAAATAAAAATACACGTGGAGGTTAGAAGGAGAGACAAGTGTGCCTTGTTCATTTGTAGTTGGAGGTCTAAAGGATCGCTTAGAAGTGGAATTAACAGCAGCTGCAAAGGTAAACAGAAAAAGTAATATAATATCATCAATTGAAATCATTTGGAGAAAGAGACGGAAAGTAGAAGTATCACATTTTGCCGCGTATAATGCCCACCCACGTTTTTGGCCCAAACTTTCAGGAAAAAAAAAAAAATTTTTCGTTTTAATGTTTTAATTCAGTCAATCAATTAATTAATTAATTATATTGAGAAACAAAACTGAGTATGGGATTCCAGGGTATTATCTTGTATACGGATATCATTATTGCTTTCTAGAGTTACACTTTTAATGGATTAGCATAAATAAAATAATTAAAAACATTAACATAGATATGAAATCAGTATACCCTTGTATAAGGCGCACCCTTATTTTTCCCTCAAAAATTCGGGCCAAAAAGTGCGCATTATACACGGCAAAACACGGTTGTTAATCTGGACATTCATAACAGGGAGAAAATAAACACAGTCTAAAGAAATAAATGATTAAGGCCTTCGCCTCCTTATAGTGTAATTATAAAGCTAACTAAGGCATCAAAAACACAGCTTTCCAAATTGTCCAAGACACAGACACAAAAAATAAAACAAAGAAAACAGAGACATACGGTGAAAACCGACAACCCCCACAAAAGCTATAAAAGCAGAAAGCACATCACCGACGGCAGCGGCAGAATGAAGACGGGCCGTGTATCTGCCGCACCGGTCAGCGCTCAGGGGCCAGGCCCAACGCTTGGAAAACAGACGCCCGGCCCCGGCGGCAAACAAAACCCGCCACGGGCGGAGTGATTCAGAGGGTTCGGTACCAACGAACGGACCGGCCACAGAAAGTTCCGCCGGCCGCCGCACGAAAACGTAAACGCGCTTAAAGCCGCGGAAGGGTGCACTTACGGTGCTTAAAATGGCACATGTGCTGTGATGTGTTTTATCAGATTTTAAAAATAGGAAGGGCAGGAACATAACAAACAGATGCAAACCGAGTGGAACCAGGGCTCTCGATCTATTAGAGAAAGCTGCCGTTGGGGCCGCAAATGCGGAATGACGGGGAGAGGGTACCGTGTGGGCATCCAGGGCGAGTCACCGCATCCGCAGTAACGAGTGTCGGTGCACCGAGTGACATGGCTTCAACACTCACGGAGCAAGAACGGGTGGAGAGGTGGGAGGAAAAGGACAGACTGTTCCCGAATTAGTGCAGTTTAGCTCACCACTCTCCGTGAAAAAGCGGACAGGTGAAAGCGGACAAAGCAGAAATAAGGATGTATGGCCAAATAACCACGTTGGTAATGGTGTGTGTGTGTGTGAGAGGGGGGGGGGAGAGAGAGAGAGAGAGAGAGAGAGAGAGAAAGTGAGAAACAATCTACCTTCTGTCTGAACACTCTTGAAAACATACACACGAAATTGACTATGGGGCCATAAAGAAAGCAAATTCCAAAAGGCAGAATTAAGGTAAAATTCTCAGACCACAACGCACTAGAATATGAAAATATTAATAACAAAACCACAAAACCAAACTAACTGTACCAAAATCACCCACAGGCCCCGGAACGGTAGGGTTTTTCACCGGTTTGGGCCCACTACTACCCCCCAGGGCTGGCCGGGGCAGAGTGGGGGCGCAGCAAGGTGAGGGGCGGGCAGTTAAGGGGAGGGGAGCCCCAGAGCCCACCACTCGACACTGTCCAACCGAATCAGAAACCCTCGACAAAATGGGTGGGTTTCCAGGAAAACAGAAATTACCCAAGGGATCCAAGAAGAGAGTCTAAGCAGACCGACTGCCAAGAAGAGAGAAACTGGCAAATTGCAAATGCAAAGCCAGAAATACAAGCATCGCACGTGGAAGCCCTCCCGCAAAACTTCTCCGGGAAGCTCCCACTCCGCACTCCCGCAGGCCCAGATCCGGAAGGTCCTGTGCACCGCGGGTGTGCGGTTTGCAGAGAAGCCTCTGCTGTGCCGCCGCCGGTGGGAGGGGCATCGGGGTCACTTCTCCGCAACGCAGTGTGACGCGCAGCCAAGTTGCGGATGCTGCGCCCCACCCCCTGACCCTGACCTGGCGATTCCACCCAACGATTATCCTACGAAGGGGCTCGAGGGCACACACGTGCGAGCTTCCTTTTTGCAGCAACGTAGGTGAAGGTGGAGGAATAGGGTCAGTGAAATGTCCGTTCGCAGGGCACTGGCTCAAAAGCAATGGTGCCCCCCTTCCAGGGAGAACGCCACCAGCGCCAGAGAGGGCCAGGCCGCCGTCCAGGAGCCCCAGCTGCCATCTGTCCGCTTCCTCAGGAAGCCATCCTCAGACACCCCCACTCCCTGATGGCCATCCTGGAGGGCTGTCCTCAGGAGGGCCTCTCCCCTGAACTTCAGACCTGAATCCCAGCGGCCTCCTGGAGATGCCCTGGCATGCCTAACAGGCATCTCCTTCTTCATGTGTCCAAAACAGAACTCCGGAGCTTCCTTCTACTCACCGGGGTTCTCCCGCCTGGGCTGGTGGCAGCTCCAGCCTCCCAGCAGCTCAGGCGGAAAGACGGGGAGCTGCCCCTGACTCCTCTCTTACACCCAAGTCAGCCCCCCAGTCAGCCTCGCCCCTTCCAGACAGACACAGGCCCCAGCCCCAGGGCCTGGCTGCCTTCCTCTCTCCCCTGGATTTCTATCCTCCTTAACCGATTCCCGGACGTGCCTCCCTGCAATGTATTCTCAATGCAGGAGCCAGAGTGCTCTGTGCTTTTCCTGAAAAATAAATATATATTGAGATTAAATCTCTTCTGCTTGAAGCCCTCTAATGGCTTCTCATCACCAAGGTCCTGGTGACTCTCACGCTGGCCCCTCTGTCCCTTCTTGATGCAGTCCCCTCTCACACCCTCCTCTCCAGCCACAGCACCTCTTTGCTGTCTCTCCAGCACCTGGCCTTGGGGCCTTTGCCCTTGCTGTCCCCTGTGCCAGGACTGCTCTCCTCCGTGTCTGTGTGTGGCCCATTTTCTCAGCAACCTCAGGTCTCCGTGCAGATGGCTCCCCAGGGAGGTCCTCCTGACCCCCACCCCACACCACCCCCGCTGCAGAATTTACTGCTCCCTGCCGCATGGCCTCCTGGCTGCTGGCCTGTGTCCAAAGCCCAGGACAGCCTGCCTCTCCACCAGCTCCTGCATCCCCCGAGGGTGGGGCTTCTGCGCTGTGTCTGTGGGGGCAGCAGACAGCGGCCCTTCTTCCTCATCCTGGCTGTTCCAGGCTGGAGTGGAAAGAGATGGTCCATTTTCTGAGCGGAGGCCGCATCGCCCCAGCCTTGGCCAAGGACTCCAAGCTTTGTCCCCACTTCTGGGCCCCTCTCCAGGACAGCCTCTCTATTTTCCCAGCGTGGTTTCTCTGCAGTCCCTCCCTAGGGAGACACCTGTGTTTGGGGGTTAACAGGCACAGAATCCAGGCTGGTGGACTCCGGAGGGGGAGCGGAGTGTGGCAGGCCCCTGCGGTTCAGACGGAGCCCTGCACCGGCTGGGCAGTGGGAATGGGCCATTTGTTTCATTAGTTCTTACGTGTTATATATACACTTTCTATGTATTCTTTGGTATAACATGAGATATTTCTACATCAATACTGTTAAAGGAATTCTGCTTCTGGTTTCTGAGGGGGGTGCTTGGCTGCCTTAGCTGGGCATGCAGGGCTCCTTACGGCCGGCACCTCGTTTCTGCTTGTGTGACCTCCCCTTCGAAGGACCTCTGTCCGGACGCCCAAGGGGGCTCACCACTCACCCACAAGTTTTCTCTACTCGACAAACTCCTCCTCACCCATCAGGACCCTGCTCACAGGGTCCCTTCCCTCCACATGGCCTGTCTGGCTCTCATGGGCCTCTGAGATAGCCGGCAACACAGGGCACCGCAGAGTGGCTGAGGGCCACCAGCACTCTGGTGTCGGGGTCACAGAAGCCTGGGCCCAGATCCTGGGGTTGCCCCTCCCAAGCCATGTGACCCAGGGCAAGTCACTGAACCTCTCTGGGTGTTAGGTCCCACTCAATGCCATGCCAGTCACGTGGGAGCAGCCTCACTTCGAGCCAGAGAGGACTTTCACTGCCGGGACTATCCCCTGGCCGAGGACGGCTCTGACGTGGCCCATCAAGATGCAGCCCAGCCCCTCGCCCCACTGTGTCCCATAGGCCTTGGGAACGCTTTGCCTTTGCAGTTTTCCAGAACAAAGCTTCAGCAAATGTCAGCTTTTGTTCTGCTTTTGTGGCAGCCACACCTCAGCCACAAGGGAGCTGCTGTCCACCAGGGCCCCAGGGCAGGCAGGAAGCTGTGGCTCCTGTCACCAGGAGCCCCCCGCGCCGATCGCAGAGTCCCCATCCTCCCAGGCACTTTCCGCATTGCCTGGCCCCTCAGTGCCGAGCAGGCCCAGGCCACCAATGCACCTGTCACCAGAACCAGAGGCTTCCTGTGCCAGGCCAGGGCTGGGGGCACAGCTCTGGTCAGGCTTGAGCCCTGCCCTCGAGGGCCCCGAGTTGGTGGGGACCCAAACCTGAGTGGCAGGTCTGCATGTGTCCTGGGGGGCGTGGCCTTGAATGGGGGCAGAGGCAGGGGTCGGGGGAGTGGTCAGGGAAAACTCTCTGGGGCTGATGCCAAGTGGGGCCTGAACAGAGTTAGTCAGGAAGATGGGAAGGGACCCCAGGAGGAGGGCACCGTCCAAGCCAGGGCCATTCAGAGGGTCCCAGTGGGCAGCGCTAGGTGCTCCAGGCAGCGGTGAGCCTGCTGAGACCTTCAACTGTCAGGCAAGGGCGTTTGGATGGTCCCGGGGCCCCTCCCGGTTCTAACGAAGGCAGAGTCAGGGCTGGCACAGACTGGGCATTCCTTCCCTACATTGGCGGCTCACTTAGGTCTCCAGCATCCCTGAGACATGAGGTCTTGGCGCCCCCAGTTACAGATGAGGGAGCTGAGGCTCAGGGAGAGAATATCACTTGCCCAGGGTCACACATATCCAGTTAGTGGTAGGGCGGGGACTCCAGCCTGGGGTGGGAGTGGGGGTGGGGGTGGGGGTGGGGTGGGGGCAGGGGGCAGGGGGCAGGGAAGCCAGCTGGGCAGAGGCCGTGTGGCCCGGCTGACAGAGGAGCAGAGCCTGGACCTGGCAGTGGCCCCCCTCCCGGGGCCTGGCTGCACCTGCCCCCTACTTGGGAAGCTAAGACAGCAGTTTCAATTTGCATAACAATGACCACTACCAGACGGCTGAGAGCCTGTGACAAGGGACGAAATCAGAGGAGTCACAAGGCACAATGGGCCTCATTGCCAGGTGAATGCAGACAAGAAGGCCCAGCAACGCTCAGAGCCTGCGGCTGTTAGTTTAGCACTGAGTGGCTCTGCCAGGCGTGGGGCTAGGGGTACATTTTCTGTCACATTCCCGCAGTGACACTGAGAGGTGGAGACGCGGTCCCCACACCTGACAAAGGAGCAGACAGTGCAGGGGGAGCGAACCACGGGGCGAAGTTGGCAACCCCACAGAGGTGGGATCGCAATCCCGCAGGCAGAGCTCCTGGCCACCAAGGGTGTGGTCCCGGGAGGCTGCCTGGAGGAAGTGTGGGTAATGGCGATGGAAGTGAAACGCACGTGTTGGGTCAGCGCCACGTGAAACTGCGATGAGCTGCTCCTGCGAGGCCCCCTGAACCCGCTAAGGTGAAAAGGGCAGACCACACCCCATGCAGGGGAGAGCAGGCGGGGGCCGCAGGAACTCTCGGAATCCTGGGGGAGCCCAAAATGTCTGGCTGCTGGGGACACTGGCGGGCAGTACATACTGAAGCTGACCATCCGCCCGTCCTGTGACTCCACATATAGGCCTGGGTGCCCCGTCCTGATCCCCAGAAGCTGTGATTGGAGCCTCAGGTGGCGAAAGAGATTCTGCTGGTAGGAACAGACGGAGGGCCTCGTGGCGCGGAGTCTGTCTGGCTTCCTCCCGTAGGCCTGACGTGGTCACAAGAGGCCTTAAAAGTGGGGGAGGAAGGTCAGAGCCAGAGAAGGGTGGGTGTCCCCTAGGTTCTGAGGGCTGGGATAGGGCAGCAAACGTGCCCCCACAGAAGCCCCGCCCTCGTGGATCGGACCAGCAGGTGGGAAGGCGGACAGTCCTCAAATGACAGAGATAGCACATCAGCCAGCGGGCAGTGCGGCAGTGAGACAGGGGGTCAGGAGGGGCTGGTGGCCAAGGCGGGCTGACCAGGTGCCTCTGCAGACTCGGGGCTGAGGCTGCTCTGGCTTTGGCCCTGGCGGGGATTGAGGGGTGGAGGACGAGGGCTCCATGGGCACTGTCACTGGCTTCATTCTTCACACCCGGCATGAGGCCTGCCTTCCCCTCCTTGCGCCCTCCTGACTTCCAGCCGTCTCTCGGGAGCTCAGGGCCTTTAAACATCTACATCCTAAAGGTTAATTTTTAATGCTGCTTCGGTAAATATTTGATGTCCTTGCCTTTCCGGGAGATCTGAGTTCTACATGAAGCGGCTCAAAGTGCTTAAGGCGCTGTCCTTTCATCCCAGCCCCTGTCCAGAACCCCCTCCTCCATCCGCACAAAAAACGCTCTCTCCCTGCCTCCCGCCATGAATTTTTCAAAGCACTTCCCGCATCCATTCTTGCCCTGATTTCGTCTCCGTCAGCCAGAAAGAAGTGCAGAGAGCTTTTGAGTTGAAAGAACTGTAGAAGCGTCTCATTCCTTCCCTCGTCCCACACGAGGGGCAAGTGAAGCTGGGAGGGACGCGGTTGCCCAAGTGACACAGCACGCCAGTGGCGGGGGGCAGTCGAACCAGTAGGTGCGACCCCAGCCCAGGGCTCGGCTCCAGGGTTGGGTGTCCTGGAGGACTCAGCCAGTCACCACCCCCACCCCACATAGTGAAGTGGGCGCAGATTCGAGCAGGGAGCAGGGAGAGAAGTCCTCCAGAGGCAGGAGGGAGGCCTGGGGGAGCAGAGTGACTGGGGCAAGGTTTTGATAGATGAGTAGGAGTTTGTGGGGTGCTGGGGAGGGGAACCCAGGGAGATGCTCCCACCGATGTCTAGCTCAGAGAGGCGAAGCTGCTTGCCCAAAGACACACAGCATGGTGGTCCGGAGCCTGGGCACCTGGCCCAGGGGACCCAGATCCCTTGTTGTTGCCACACCCAGGCTGCAGGGTCCAGTAATGGGCGTGACAGAGCCACTCCCAGACCTCCAGGCCACAGCCATCTGACAGCCAGTGCCCCCAGCTCCCGCTGGGCACCTTAGGAGCAACAGGAAGAGCATTCTGGGGGGCGTTCCTGAGGCCCAGGCAAGCACCGGTTTCCATTACCCTGATGGGAGCCGAAAGCCCACGTTGGGAGGCGTTTGCTGCACCAACAAGCATCTATTCTTAGAAACAAATATTTTAGCAGTTTCACTGTAGTATTGGTTCGGGGGTGGGGGGGGATGACAAGGAAAGGCTCTGTGGTCCCCCCATCCCCCACCCCACACAGGTGGAGGTAAGTGCCCTGCCAGGCCGGATCAGGGAGCTGGCCTTTAAGAGTCCCTGAACTCAGTGGTTTGGGGACCATAACAGCCACCACACATCCAGTTTCTCTTCACGGTGGCCCCGCTTCCTCCATGTTTTCCTTGGAGCCCAGAGCGTGACTGTATGTGCGACTGATGTAGAGGGGCGCTCCTGGCCGGCGGGTAGTCCATGAGACCCCAGAACCAACAGGGCCCGGGCGGAGCCTCTATTTGCTAACTTCCCGGGCGAGCTGGCACCTTTCTCTCTGCTAACCTGGACTGCAGTTGCCAGGTTGGGGGTCTTACTCAGTTCCAAAGTAGTGCGCTGGGTGGGCAGCAGGGGGGTCTCCTCCAGGGCAGGATGGCAGGAGCCCCCTCTGAGGACAAGGCATGCCTTGCAGTGTGTCCCTAGAAATAGGGGTGATACAGGGCTGAGCACCCACTCTGTGCCTGGCTCCTAACAGGCACATTTCCACCCCTGACGCCCCCATCCTCACAGGCAGGCACTCGGGCGAAGGAGCAAATGGCCACCCTCGGTCACCGGCCCTGCGGATCCAGCTGGCCAGACCCAAGGCCCTCGCTCACCCACCCTGCCCAGCCCAGATACAGCAGGCCCTCGGCCGGAAGAGGGGCTGTGGACAGCCAAGCCCAGTCTAGTTTATTCTAGAAGTATATTCTCAAAGTGACTTCTCCACCATTTTCTCTGAGGTGTATTCGCCTTGTGGCTGGACACGTTGATTTTTTCCTTCTCTTTTATCCTCAGCAGTTAGCGCCAGGCAAAGGCAGCCCTCACTCCGTGCTTGCTGAAGAAATGAGTGGGCTCATGGTGCCCAGGCTGCCCCTCACGATGGACTGCTCCCGAGAAAGGAAAGCAAGATGAAGCTGGAGCGTTTGCAAACGGGCTGACGGCCCGAGACCTTCCCTCCGGGGGCCCAGAGCGGATGTGCGACAGGACAGCCACACCACTTTCTGCTGCCTGTCTCTCCTGCTCTCTTTGTTCCAAAGGACCAGGAGCTGCAAAGGTGGGCAAATCTCTCTTCCAGAACCACCTGGCCTCTCGTCCCAGCTCCCCTGGCCCGATGGCGTGCCCGGGGGCACTGGGCTCCTGCTTGCACATGAACACGAACACATGCTCCTCCCCATGGTCAGGAGCACAGAGCGCTGGGGTCGGACCGTCATTCCAGGTGCTGAATGGGTGAGTTTCGGAGCCGCTGTGGACAGTCAGGTGCCGGCAAACCCTTAGCGACCGGTTCTGCAGCGGGGGAAAAAGAGCCCGGACCTGTCGCGTTGGCTGCCCATTTCTGCAGTGTAAATGCTGCCCACATGAGGTCCCTGACCTCGGGGCTGACGTGGGGCGGCCACCCGGATACAGTTCTTCACTATGTGGATACAACAGCTGTGGAGCCTCAGGAACATGGGCAGCAGCCAGTGTAGCCAAACAATTAGGAAGCGGAGAGGTTCCAGGGTCTGTTACTTTTGTGTTTTTTATAATTTACTTAATTGTACGTTTGTATCCTTCCACTTTCGCCAGCGGCCGCGTTTAACAACGGGCTCCCAGGATTCCTGAAAGTCTAGCCAGCAGCTCCCGCGGGCCAGTGCGAGGTGGCCCCTGCAGACCTTGGCTGCATTTCTGGATTCGTTTTCACGTGCATTAGGGACAGCCTGACTCTTCAACTGGAGGTATGATCGCTTAAAGCAAGTCGGAGTTTTCTGAAAAAGTGACTTGATTTAAAGTCAATTAAAAATGTATTAAGTAAATAGTTTCCGGGGAGAGAGTTACGCAAGGCAAGAGGGGCACCTAGGAACCGGGGTTTGGAAAAGACTTCAATTATCACCTGTCTTGGGAGCAAAATAAACACGCAACCCACAGAGGAGGAGATACAATTAATTAACAAATGAAAGGGAAGGCGGTCCACAGTCACAGAAACAGCAAAGCACACCAAAATGAGGGTGGGCGGGCCGGCCAGGTGCTGGAGACACGGCTGCGGCTGCGAAGTGACATCCTCCCAAGCCGCTGCTGGGGACAGTCGCTTTGGGAATGAAGCTGGCACCGACAGAAAGAACCAGAAAGCTGTCGAGCCCCTGGACTCAATAACTTCCCGCTGGGAATCTATCCCGAGGCAATAATTCAAAAAAGGAAAAACCATCAACACCTACAGGTGTTCGTTGCCACCCTCGCGACATTATTATTTGTCACCGCAAAAAAACCCCGCCAGCCGTACAAATGCCTCCCTAGCAGGACGGCTGACCTCCTGCGGGCACGTGGGATCTGGACAGCTGGGTAGCTGCTAAAACGGTGTTTAGGAAAATTAAGTCAAATGGCAGGACAATGGCTAATGCAATGCAAGTGAAAAAATCAGACCGCAAACCTGCGTTAGGGCACTACCGGGCGTCAGGGCACTACCGGGCGTTAGGGCACTACCGGGCGAGAGTAACAGCTGCCTGGAGGAAAGTAGCCAACGGGAGAGGCCTGCTGGGGGGGCCTGGGGGGGCTGAGGCGGGGCTGGGGGGCCTTTCCTCTCTCTGGGGCTCCTGCGATAATAACCTAATGACCACAGTAATTGCAATCAGCACTCACGGAGCGACCTGGCCCAGGCCGTGCCGTCCTGAACCTCGCTGGGGAAACTGAGGCTCAGAGCACTTAAGCGCTCTGCCTGAAGCTCCTGGCTGGCAAGTGCAGGGAGAGCCGAACCCAGCTCTGACTCCGGGATCGTGCCGGCCCCTCTCTGTGGGTTTGCTGTGGTGCGGCCGTGACATTTTCCGAGTAAAACTATTTGAAATGGTCTGAGTTGCACGGCTCTGTTCATGCTGCCGGGCCCTCCTCTGAGGGGCAGGGTTTCCAGGGGAAGGAGACGGTCAACCAGCTACCGCATGGATGGACGGGTCATCTGGCCACCTCAGCTCCTCCTCGGGGCTCCAGAAAGATTCCGAGGGCTGGGAAAGACCTTCACAGATGGTGCAAGAGAAAGGATGACGACCTCAAACCACACCAAGCCAACCACGCAGGCAGCCCCTGCCCCTGGTGGCCAGGACGGAGCCAGTGCCTCGTGGGAACCTACAGTGAGTGTCAGTTCGATACTGGGCCAGTACCAGAGGGGAGCCCCAGACCTCCCAGGCTTCTGGGGCCCCTCGGGGCCTCACCCCTGCGGTGGGCAAGGCCAGCCCTGCTCAGGGAGTCCTGTCATCAGGTGAGCACGGGGCTTAGCTCTCCCAGCAGGAGCAGCACAGGCAGAGGTTGCTCCCCGTTCCAGGAAGGGGGCTCGGAGTCAGCCACACCTGGGCATGGCTTCTGGCTCTGCTGCCTGCTAACGCCCCCCACGCCTCAGTGTCCTCTTCCACACACGGAGCTCAAGATGACCAAGCTGCTGTGCTCCTGGGGACCTCAAATGGCTTAGCTCAGCGGTTCCTCGGTAAGTGAGAGATACTGTCGTTAACAAGAATAATGCAGTTCACTTGCCGATCTGACACCTACTGGGCGCCTACCAGGAGCCAGGCGCTGGGCAGGTGAAGACGCGTTCACTCCACACTTATTTACTGAGCACCTGCTACAGGTGCCGGGGGCGTGGGTGAGCACACGACAGACCGACCCCACACTCTCGGGGTTCCTCACTGGGGAGCAGACAGCAGACCACCCAGCAAACACGGCGGCAGGCGGTGAGCACCCTGAGGAAACTGGGAGAAGATGAGGGGGTAGAAAGTGACAGTGGGTTGGGGGCTGGTGCTCTTCTACAAACCTTAGTTGGGGAAGGCCTCTCTGATCAGGTGGCCCCCGGGCAGGCACTGAGTGGGGCTGAAGGAGGGAGCCCCAGCTGCTCTCTGCCTAGATCGCCCTTTCTCCACTTCCAGAAAACTCCTACTGGTCCACTGAAACCCTTTCCGGGTGTTGATTGCTCCCTGGACAGATGGTACTTGGCCCAGAGGGCTGTGGACCCTGGGGGACAGCTGACTGCTGCCTTCAACGTCGCAGAAAGCCTGCCAGCCCCTCATGTGATGCCGGGGAGGGAGGAGGGACATTTGCACAGCAGTGCCTATGACCAGGCCGCACCTCGTGGGGCTGAGCCCATCACCCCTCTTTTCAGGCACCTGCTGGAGGCACCCCCTCCCCGCTGTCAGAAAACAAGGCAGCAAGACTGGAACCCAAACCTGTCAGCCTCTAGGAGCGTTTGCACCCACCTGCTCTGCTGTCTGCCTGTAAGAAAATAGAGCTTTGTAGCAGGCAGAATTGTTCAAGTGTTGGTGCTTGGCTTCTGGGGGGGATGAGGGCTGGACCCCTGGGCGGCCCCGCCTGAGCAGGGCTGGGAGGGGTTCCAAGGCTGACACCTGGGAGCACTCTGTCCTGGAGCCAGCCCTGCTCTGAGAGGTGGGGGGAGGGCCAGAGCACGTGGGGAATCGAAAACCCCAGGTGGCCCAAGCCAGGGAATGGGTCACTGAGTGATGGACCGCCATCTCTCAGTGGACAGTTAACGCAGCCATTAAAGCGGTGGTTACAAAGAGGTCTCCACAAGGCAGGAAGCTCACCAGGGCATAATGCTGAATGAAAAACCCACGACAGTTTTATGTGCGGATGGCAACGACTATGCAGTGAAAACGTGCTGATGAGGGCGGAAGCTGCAGGAAACAGCGGGCTGCACTCTGCGCGTGCTGTGCTCAGGCTCTTCCGCATAACGCAGCTGGCTGGCAGGGGGAGGGGAGAGAGAGGCCACAAGGCGGAAGGGGTCAGGAGGCAAAAGCAGGAAGAGAGAGAGAGGGCCCTTCGGGGCGCAGCAGTGGGCAGCGGCGGCTTCTGGGTGGGATCAGTGGGAACAGGAGCCATTCGGGGCGTTTGATGAGTGTCCCGGAGCCTCCCAGCCTTGCACACACACTCTGGCACTTCCTGATGTGACTGTCAGGCAAGGACATGCTCGGGTGACGAACAGCCCTGGGTGTCTGCTGCGAAGGACGCACATTTGAGAAGACCCCCTACGGGGGCCAGGTCAACAGGCGGTAGCTTTGGGCGGCTCTGCGTCTTCCCCACCCATCACCTCCACATCACCAGGAGCCCCCCACCCAGAGGACCTGCTCTGTAGACCTTTGTCAAACTTTGCTGAGCAAGGCGGGGTCTTTGTGTCCTGCGTGATCAATGGGGCAATTATTTGATCAATAAGCACGAGCTGATTTAAGTGTGCCTTATTAATTATTTAAGTCATTCATTATTGAAAAGGTCACTACCCATTAGCTGTTTAAGTGGTCATTCGCTAGCGTGGTTGCATCTCCCATGAGGACGCAGCAATGGTGAACTGAGCACCTACTATGTGCCAGGCGTTTCATCCTCAGGACAAGCCCAGGGCGAAAGGGGTGCATTCTTCACAAGGACCGGAAGGTTAAGGGGCTGAAGTAACTTGCCCGAAGTTATGAGCTGGTGAACAAAAGGGATGGGATTTAAACCCGGCTCAGGTTGCTTTCAAAGCTCATGGACTTGGCAGTGACCACTGTGACACAGGTTTTTGCACCTAAATCTTGCAGCCTGGGCTCAGTATTGTGACGCCCTGGGGTCATGTGCCCATGGTTGCAGCTCAGCAGCCCCCCTGCACTCCCAGAGCGTTGGAGCCCCTCCCTCCAGCCCTTAATTGGAGCACCTGCACTCAGCCCGGCTCCTGCAGGGGCTGACTCCTGCCAGCCACACAGAGGGGTCCTGCTCCAATGTGCACAGGCCCTGTCCCCTCCTTCCAGCTCTTCTGCCAGGGCCCCCCAACTCAGGTTACTTCCAGCCACCCACCAGACTGGGACCCAGCAGACATGAGAGCACAGCAGAGGTCAGCCTAGAACATGCTCCTTGGGCAGCCAGCCCTACAAGGCCAGTCCCCGAGACCCACCTCCCTTGCTGGCTTCCTCCCCTTCTCCTGAGGCTCACTGAACAGGCTGCCTGCATTGCGTCGCCTCAGGTGCTTTCTAGTGACTCAGCATGTGTGCACGATGGAACCCCCGATGGGCTCACATTCTAAATTCATTCTGAAAAACCTTCTCCTCCAGCCCCTCACAGACTGATTTGCTTCCTTTAACCAAACTGTGAAAACTTGAAAAGCCATCCAATTTCCCTTTTTGCCTTGGCAGCCAGGAAACACCATTCCATTCAACGCTTAGTGGCAATGACTCATGCCAGGCTCTAGGTGCAATCAACTTGCAAGCTATGCTTCTAAGCTCCATTTCATCCTCTCGTTTTGACCTCCCTGTCCAGGCACATGTTATAATGGACAACTTCAAATCTTTCTTGGCAAATAATCAGGTAACTAATGAGTCAAACAGTGGCAACAATGATCTGGTATTTTCCAGGCTCACACAGGCAGCCTGGGACCCAATCGCAACCACTCACCAGGCAGACGAACTCTGGAAGGTCACCAGCGGTGGGCTGTGGGTGTCTCCCTGCAGTGTGTGCACAGCCTGGGGGGCTTGTGGCAGGGAGCCTGGGGGAGGCTGGGGCTGCGGGGCTGGCTGCGCTGGCCGGGGCCCCCGGGCAGGGTTCCCCCACCGCCGGGGGTCCTGCTTCATCCAGCGTCCGTGGATGCCCCACCGCGCCAGGTAAACCTTGCAAATGTCGTAGTTCATGGCCGAGTAATACAAAAGATCCAGGACCAGCAGCATCAGCACGAAAAAGCCATAGATCCACACTCCCAACAAGGCGGTGTAGTTGCTGGGGAAACAGAGCAAGAGAGAGACTGAGGGACGGCAGCGGTCCACCAGCTGGGTGATCAGAGAACATGGCACTTTTCCGGGTCCCAGGGAAGAGGGCCCCAAAGACTCCTGGCCCCCTCTCCTCACGTCCACCCTCCCCTTCCTCTCCCTTACCTGCCACGTCTGCCTCCTCCCAGGCCCTGGAAACCACTGCCCTGGACCCTGTCCCAGCCTGGGCAGCTCCCCCACACTCCAAGTCCTTGGGCGGGGTCCTTACGGGAGACGGGAGGGGAGGACACTGGTAAACCTTTGACCAGATCATGAAAACTTGGAAAGCCACCTAGTTTGCCCTTTTGGAAGGAATTCTCAATCGGGCATTCGGGGCTCCTGGGCTGCTTCATCCTCATGCCCCCCCGCCACACATACATGGGTGCTACTCACAGGCCTGCCAGCTGTCCCTCGTGGGCACCCCCTGCTTGCCCACCCCTGGGGCCCTTGTTATGCTGTTCCTGCCCCCAGGATGCCGGCTCCACCCCATCTTCCTGGGTCCAGGTCAGTGAAGGAAGGCTGTTGTCTCAGGATAAGCCAACCCCGCCCAGAGCCAGAAGCCCCTGACCCTCAGCACCTACACGGTGCCCACCTCCCACCCCCACGGGCTGTGGGGCGGTCAGGGCACCCCACTCGGGCCCGGCTTCCTCCCAGCCTGCTCCCAGTCTCCCTCCTTCAGAAGCCCAGGAAACAGGGCATCGGCTAGTCCGCCCTCCGCGTGCCCCACACAGCCGTCACTGGTCCTGGCTGTTCCACCTGCCACCCGCCCTCCCTCTATGCCCTCCACTCTCAGTCCCCTTCACCAGGCAACTCCAGGCTGTGTGCGGCCGGGGGTTTCAGGGCCCCGACATCATCATTCCCCTTCGTTCACCCAGCATTTCCCACCAAAGGCTGCTTGCCCTCCAGAAGCTGTGCGTGCCCACAACCCCTTTGTGCAGCCTGGCCCCCCACCCCAGCTGCCCCTTCGCTAAGGAGCCGGCCCTGCGAGTTCTGATGCCAGGCCTTCGCCCAGGCCAGGCTTTCTGTTCCCCACCTGCTTCCTCCCTGGCCTGAGCGACCCTGAGCCCAGCCCCCACCACCTGGACCACCAGGTATATATCTGCTTGCCCAGGCCAAGCCCAGGTGTGCCCCCTGTGCCCAGGGAGGGCCCTTTTCCAGGTTTGCCGTTGCAGCTGGAGCTGCTTTGCTCCAAGCAGTGCCCACCAGGGGCTACGGCTGTTTAGAGGGACCAGTGTACCAATCGCTCAAATGCCGCTGCCATCTGCCCTGTGGTGGGCAGACAGGTGGCTCTGCCCCTGAGAAACGGAGCCTCACTGCCCCACATCCACAGGGAGGGACCTGCCCCAGCTCCGGGGAGCCAGGCCTGGAGCCAGGAGGTCCGGTTCTGGTCCCTCCTTGGCCCAGTTTAGCTGTGTGGCCTGGGAGAATCCCTACATCTCTCTGGGCCTGCGGGCAATGAGGTGGAGCCCTCCTGGTCTCAGTTCCCAGACTCTGCACCTGTCTTCCCGCTCGGTTCACCCCAGCCCAGCCTTGGCCTCAGTAGGGAGATGGGGCTGCTCCCCTCCAGCCACCTCCCAGGGCTGGGCTGGCTGGGGATGCTCACTGTGCTCACCTGTGCCCTCTGCCTGGAACGCCCTCCTTCCCGCCCCCCCAGCCCCACCCACTGATGGCTCTGCCAGGGAGAGGCCTCTGCAGGTCCCGAGCCTTCACACAGAGCAGAGTGGGCACTACAGGAGCTCGGGGCTTCGTCTGTGCCTGAGCAATGAGTAACCAGTTTCTATCACAGCCACCCGCCTGTAGCCCCACCGCCAGCTACCACCTCCATGAGGCCTGCAGGAGTCTCGGGGGCTTGTTCAGGCTAAGGTGTGAGTGACTGTCAGCCTTGCTGCAAGGAGAAGCCACACTCACTGGGAGACACCTGGATATGGAGTTCCTCCCCTGGGACAGAGGCCGGCAGCCAGTGTGGCATGCTGCGGCAGGAGTCCTGGGGTGGATGTCCACGAGGACAGAGGAGGATGTCCCTGGAGCCCCCACAGAGGCATGTAAGCACCGTGCTTTCCTCAGGGGTTCCCGGGGCAGCAGCCACGGGGGCTGAAGGAGGGGTACGGGGTCGGGGGCGGCAGGGGCAGTTGTCTGTGGACACTGCCCTGCAGGGAGGGAGTCCACGACAGGGCCAGCTGGGGTGGCGGCTGCACCACGGCTGGGCCTGGAACCTCCAGGCCTGTGAAATGGCAACAGTCACGGAAGCAGCCCCTGCGGGCATTGCTCTAAATGCTTCATACCCCTTAGCCCCTCCGACACCTGAGCCCGGAGGGAGGATCATTGCTATTGTCCCCACCCCCATTTACAGATGGGACAGGAGACTCAGGGGAGTTAAAAGATGTGTCTGAGGTCTCACAGCCATGCAGTAGCAGAGCCAGAAGGCGCAGCCTAGCTCCGGGGCACGCATGTCTAACCACAGCTACATCCTGCGGGGGGACAGGTGCCCCCCAGGTTCTGAGAGCAGACTAGCCACCTCCAGTGCTTTGTCTACATTGCTCCTCTGTCTGGAACACAGTCCCAACCTGCTGTGCCCCCAGCTGGTCCTGCCCCCATGTCTTAAAACAGCTGCCACCTCCTCCAGGAAGCCACCCCTGGGCTTCCAAAGCCACTGGGTTTCCCAGAACACACAGTGCTGCCTTCGCTGTTCTGTGGGACTGTCACACCTTGTGATCACAGCTGCCTGGGGCCAGGACCAGGGTTGCCTTATCTTTGTGTGCCCCGAGGTCAGCACGGTGCCACCTCTGAGCTACGTAAGCCAATGCTCACTGAGGGCTGATGGCGAGCTGGTGACCACGGTGGCCTGGGCACTAACTTCGTCACTAGGCTGCAGCTTCCTTGTGCACACTCACTGAGAGTTAACGGTCCTGCAGCGACCATACCACGCCAGCACCCGGAGGTCACCAAGCGAGAAGCGGGTCCCCCAGTTCACAGATGAGGGAATGAACCCCAGAGGGACAAAGCCCCTTACCAAAGGCTGTACAGCCGGAGAGTGACCGTGCTGGGGCTGGGGCCCAGGTCCATCTGACTTCAGACTTCAGTGCTGAATCTCAGGGAAATTCCAAGGTCAAGTCCAGGACAAATGTCCAGGGCGGCTGCCCGCATCTGCGTGGCGTGCCCACTTGTCCTGGCTCACCTGCCACCAGAACCTGAGGACGAGCTCCAGTCCCCCCACCCACCATCTCATCGTGTCCCCATTCTTGGGGACAGGCCTCAGTGGCACGGATCTCAGAGAAAGGGGGTGGGGTGCCCCTGCAGGAGGTGCCACCTTCCCTGACTCCCACTTTCCTGTGAGGGAGGCCAGCCTGGAGGTGGCAACCTGCTGGGAGCTGGGCCATGGGCGCCGGCCCCGATGGCTCTCCTGCCTTCCACAGCCAGCCCTGTCCACAGTCGGCTGGCTGGGAGCATCTTTGTTTGTTTAATTTAATTTTAAAAATATGATCTGGAAATTAATTCCATGCAGATGCAGGGATTGTGTGTGTGTGTGTGTGTGTGTGTGTGTGTGTGTGTGTGTGTGAAAGGGCAGAAGTTAAAATAGAGGCTGTTTTACGGGGCAAGATGTGAAGCCAGCCAAAGCTCCAGCTCTTCATTCTATTTTGGGACATTTACTGATTCGCGTTCTTTCAATGTTTCTGGAGCAATAAAAGAGACCTTCTCTGATGGAGGAACCTCACTGGACACCTTCCGGGGACAGGAGCGAGCAGGTCAGCAGGAGAAGCAGCTGCGGCCCGGTGGAAGCCGGTTGGCACCCGGCAGGCCATCCTGGGGAAGACAGAGGAGGCGAGCTCCTGGAGCTGCCAGGTCCAGGAGCAACAGCCTCGGCCCGCCTCACCTGAAATACCCCAGCACCCAGCCCACTGGGAGGCAGCCTGCGGGCCAGGGTGGCCAGCTAACCGGTGGCTAAGCTCTGGACCGGGGCAGGGCTGCCTGAATGCCGACATCAGCTCTGCACACCCGCTCACTGTGGTGTGGGGCAGCCATTTGCGACCCGGGATGACAGTGCTCGCTGGGTGTGGGTGTGGCACTGAGGCTTAGGGAGATGCCATGGGGCCGGGAAGGAGCTGCTCCTATGACTACGGCATCCGGCGTGCTCACTGCTCTCAGCCCAGAGAGGCAAGGCGACTTGCCCAAGGTCACACATCAGGACTGAAACTGTCCAGTGCCTGGAGAAACATAGGCTCGGGGCCAATGAAGCAGCGTCCACAACACTCGCTGTCCCTCCCTGCAGGCCTGCCCACGGGATCCCACGGGATCCGACCTGGATCTCTTTCCCCCTCACTGGAAACAGATTTGGCCCAGTGATGTGCTTTGGCCAAAACAAACAAACAAAAACCCACAAGAAAATAAAAACAGGCTGTCACGGCTGCTCCTGAGCGGGAATCGCCCTGTGGTTTCGCTGACACTTTCCCTCTGCCGTGGGGACCGCTCCATCAGCCTCGGGCACAGAATGCTCCGTGTCAGAGCCGCAGAGGACCCCAGAGAGACAGGGCGTGAGCCAAAAATCAGCCTTTGCATCTCGAGCCCCAGTGTCGTCCCTGAGGCTGCTTGTTCTCACAGCGTAACCAAGCCCTGGTCTCGAACCCTGCTCTGCCACGTGGGTGCTGCGTGACCACAGGCAGGTCTTCACCCTCTCTGAGTCTCAGCCCTGGTGCCGTGCAGCCAGCGAGGCCTCCTGTATGGACAACGCCTCTACGCGGGTGAACGGGTCAATGGGAGGCCCCTCGAGTCAGTCCAAGTGCTCATAAGTGCCCACTTGTCTCCCGTCCTTGTGCGTGGGGGACTCTATTCAGATCAGGAAACGTGGATTCTAGACCCTCCTCTGTCTTTACAAGGCTGCCAGTGTGAGTAGGTTTTACGCCGAATGGGCCTTGCTTGATGGGATTGATCAACCAGCAAGATCACCCGAGGCTTCTGACCGCACGCGGGGGCTGGATGCAGAGCCTGAAGTGCGCTGGGGGGTGGCACCTGGCCCGCAGGACCAGCCCAGAGCACCTGGGTCCCTGCCACCCGACCTTCAGTATGGCTGGCATGCTTCTGAGCACTGGGAAAGGACAGCTTCGGGGGGGAGGTTTCATGTACAGAGTGAACCCCTCGGCCTCCCCCTCCGCAGCCTCTGAGCATGCTCTGTAGTCCTAGAAGCCCTCTCCCACGTGCCCGCCCCCGGAGCCCATCTGCCTGGAGAAGGAGCACCCAGGTATTGCACAAAACTACACTCCATGCCACCATGGCCAGTGAGACGGTCCCTGTCCCCAGAGAGTGGACCACTGACCTCTTGTGCCCCACCCCGCCCCATCCCACCCTGTGTCCAGGACAGACACACCCGCTGCCTTCCCCCTGGCACCCACATGGGAAGGTGAGCGGCACCCCCGTCCTGAATATCAGGGGTCTCTCGCCTGGCAGTGGGCTGGGTGTGGCTGTGTCCCTCACTCAGCCTGCCCTTCCACCAAGCAGCCAGAACCAAAAAAAGCATTCTTTTCCAACAGGAAAACAAAAATAAATAAGTCATCAGCAGTGCCCTCCTGTGCCCTGTCAGCGGTCCTGCCTCCTGACCAATTCACCAGTGGGGCGGCGGGGTGGGCAGGCGCCAGGCAGTCCTTGCCCCTGATGGACTCTGTGCATCTTCACGAAGCCCGACCAGGATCATGGCTTTCCTGGTCCGTGCAGACCAGCGTGGCCAGTGGGCGCGACTCTGTCTGGGATGTGGGGCCATCTGAACTCTTGGCTGAGGTCTGGTGCATCAGACAAATCCTGGAGGTGGCAGAGCCAGTGGCCGGAACAAGGGCCTAGGTGGCCTTCAGGTCGTGGGACTGGAGTGAGAACAGATGAGCGCACCAGCCTGAGCCCAGCTCTGCCTTCTCCCTCCTGGAGCAGCTGTGAGGACTAACAACTCACCCAGGGGATGACCAGTGCAGTGCCCCAAAGGGGGGGGACAGTCCCCAAGATGGACTCCACCGGCTCCCCTCACACACCAGGGCCGTCCAGGACCTCCTGGCCATGCAGGTCGCGTCCCACCCGGTCCACGGACCCATCCGGAACAGAGCTCTGGGACTCAACTCTCTCCTTCCCACGGCACAGCTCCGGTTGCCCCTCTGTCACACCCTCCCCCGCTTGTCAACCTCAGGAGAAAGTCTGAGCACCCACCCTGGCTCACCCCACTCCCTATCCTGTCCCCACAGTTCCCCTCGCACCTGACACTTGGGCGGCGGAAATGCAGTCAGGACTGCCTGGAAAGGCTCATCCCTCTGGACCTGTGGCTCCTACCGTCTTAAACACTTTCAGATGCACAGGACCGAGCCCACACATCCCTCCAGGGGCGCAAGGAGCTCTGTGACGGGACGAGCTGGGTGAGAAGCAGGGCTCACTGCATGACCAGGCAGCCGCTGGGCCCCCCTGACCCCCCCTCCCGGTCCAGGCTGTGGGAAGGGAGGAGGCAGGGGGCTCGGTGGAGAACAAGGAATGAAGCATCCCTCCAGAGTGGCGGCTCTCACCCGGGGGCTGATCCTGCACCCACACTTCATCATCAGAGACAGCTGATCGGCCCAGCCAGGGTGCTGTGTGGAGCCAGGAGTGCAGCACCCCCAGGAAAGGGTGGCCCGGGTGTCAACACAGCTTCCGCTGGCATCCCTGCCTTTGGCCCCTCTAGCTCCAACCTGCCTCCTGCAGACCTGGGCTGGCGCTGGGCTCCGCCACGGCCCAGCGGACTGACCAGGCAGGTTACTCAGCCTCTCCCAGCCTCCTCTTCCTCCGTGTCCAGTGGGCGAAGGATGGGGGACTCAGAGGGGAGAGCTGAGCACAGAGCCTGCGCCCCAGGCCACATGCTCCTCAATGCTGTTTGAAGAACTTCAAGAATAAGAACTGAACTAAGCTTCTGATCTTCAGTATTTCCAGTCCCCCAAAGGAAGGCCTCTGTTTTGGGGTCTAGCTCTTTGCCAGCGCAGCCAGGGCCCACCGTATGAAATCGTGAAGTGCTCCGTGTGAGATCCTGTGTGAGCGCACAAGTTACAGAAAGCAGCGGGGGCTGCCAAACAAGGGTCCTAGACGCTGGTCGCCAGAGCCTTGGAGAAGTCTGGCTGTCTGGCCAGGCTCCTGTCTTCTGTCTGGTGTTTGGCCGGCGACCACAACACAACACGTTGGGGTCCTCACCCCAGTCCTGGCACCACCCTCCCCACTCGGAATCAGTCATTGGTCTTAGAAAAGGCTTGGGTAAGATTCCAGGCCTGGTTCCAGCCCTTGTCATGGACTGGCCTTGCTGACCGACTCCACATACAGGATTATCCTAAGGCCTGAGCAGATGGGAAGATATTCACCCTGCATGTGAGGAAGGAAAGCTGAGGAGTAGTCGTGAGGAGGGGAGACTGGGAGAGAGTCAAACCTCGTGCCTGAGCAAAGGGAAGAGAGAGGTGACTTCCCCAAGTGAGCCGGGCATAGTGGGAGAGCACCGGAGCCCCAACATCAGACAGGGAGAACGGGACTTAGATCTCACTCCACTACCTCCCAGTGGTGCTGCTAACCCCTCCAAGAGTCACTCAACAAACACTCCTTCCAAGTGGGTTCTTCCTCGCTATGAAAAAAAATATGTTCACCCCAAGAATCAGTCTCAGAGTTATTAGGGAAACATCCAAAGCATCCCCATTCAAGTGAGGAGGATGATAAGAATGTCCAACAATTTTAAAGCCCGTTTTAGAGGTACTCGCCAACATGATTGGACAAGAAAAAGAAGTGAGGCACAAACTTGGAAAGCAGGAAATAGTTATCATTGTTTGGAAATGGCAAAGTAAACCTAAGAGAAACCATTGAAAAAGACAAGGAACATTAGTAAGCTAGTGCAAAATTCATGTATAGAAGTCGTTGGGTATGATCATCTAAACGACAGTTGCTTAGAAAATCTAGTGGAAGAAAAGACCCTATTTGAAGTAGCATAAAAAGAAATACGTAGAAATAAATGTGAAAGACATGTATGATATCTGTATGAAGAAAACTCCAAATCACTATGAAAGAAAATTTGAACAAACGGGAAGATATACCATGTTCTTGGAGAGGAATACTCGGCATCATGAAAAGTCAAATCTCCTTGAATTAATGTATGAGTTCAACACAATCTCAGTAAAAAATACTAACTGGATTTTTGGGGGTGGGCAAGGGCACTACATGAGCGAATTCTAGAGCTTCCATAACGACAGAGCCATGGAGAACAGACCAAGAAGACTCTAAAGCGTATTAAAGGCACAGACCTAGTGTGGAACGTAGTGCGGTGCTCACATGTGGATAGAAAACCATTTCACCCTTAGTACTCAGTGCTTAACACTTTAATACTCAAAGTGACTATATTATAGGATATAAGTCTGCATTCCTCACCAGTGGGAAAAAGACAGACAATTCAGTGCCTGGTTTTGGGACAGCAGCCTATCCATTTGGAAAAGTAAAAAAACGTTTGATTCCTACCTCAAAGCTGACATTCAAATACGTTTCTGACAAAGATTTGAAGGCAAAAAATTAAAACATAAAAGTAAAAAAAAAAGGGGGGAGGAATGATTTTTAATGATCTCAGAGTAAAGAAAGTCTTTCTTAGTATGATACAAAACCCAGAAGACATTAAAAAAAAACTTAGACACAACTGACTATATAACAATTACAAATAAAGCATGAACCCTGGCTGGTGTGGCTCAGTGGATTGAGCACTGGCCTGTGAACCAAAGGGCCACCAGTTTGATTCTCAGTCAGGGCACATGCCTGGGTTGCAGGCCAGGTCCCCAGTAGGGGGTGCCCGAGAGGCAACCACACACTGATGTTTCTCTCCCTCTCCTTCTCCCTCCCTTCCCCGTTCTCTAAAAGTGAATCAGTAAAATCTTTTTAAAAAATTAAGCACGAGAAAAAAGCACCACAAATTCAAAGACACATTGAGAAAATCTTTGTAAGGCATACTTCCTTCATATATAAAGAGTTCCTGTAAATAAATAAGAAAATGGACAAAGATTCAATAGGAAAACGACGAGGGACAGAAAACGGCTAGCTCAGAATAAGAGAAACACAAACGGCTCTCAAACATGTGACCAAGTGCTCGGTGTCACCACTCAGAACAGGAGAAACTCGGGCTGCTTCCGCCTGAGCACACCCCGGCTGCTTTCCCGCTGGGAACCCTCCTCTTTCTGACCCCTCCTCATGGTCCCCTCCAGCAGGCCGGGTCCCTGGTTCTTTAATCACCTTAGGGAAGGAGGCTGTGTCGGATTAACCTCTGGGTCAAGAGTGTCAACCAAAAACTGTTGACCAAATGATGGACGAATGAAGGAACTTGGGTCCCCTGGATTCCAGGCCCAAACACTTTTTGCCTAAAAGCCTCCCACACACTTGACCTCATTTAATTTCGCAGCAGCCCTAAGAGGTAGGCATTGCGCACCCATATCTCAGATGGAAAGGCCGAAGCTCTGAGCATAGAACCGGCCAGAAAACCTGGTCTCCTGAACTCCCCGAGGTTCCTCCCAGCGCCCCCATCCTGGCCGCTGTTCTCCAACAGGCGCCCCAGGGCAGCGGCAGGGGGCGGGGCCCCAGGAGCACTTACTTGTGCGTGTAGCCCTCGGAGCTGGCCGTGAGGTTCGCCGGCATCACCGCCTGGAACTCGGTCTCGTTGCAGCAGTACTTGAAGACCGTGTGGTTATGGTGACAGCACAGGATGAAGGTTTTGTTGTCCGACAGCCGGGGGCAGTGGAAGCCAAAGTGGTAGTGGCCTTTGTGGTCCGTGTAGGGCTCGCAGACCCGGAAGTGCGCGGACAGGACTGGAAAACAGAGGCCCGGGGCTCGGCGGGGGCCCTCACAGGCCGGAGCACCAGCGGTGGGGCCTGCTGGGTCTGTCCCCGGGTCCGGCGGGTCTCGTCTCCCCCGTGCGAGCCTCACTTCCGTCAGGAAGGCCCCTCTGGGCTCCGCCCTCTTCCTCCGACCGCAGGCCTGCGCACTCCGCAGCCCCTGCCCCGGGCTCCCCCTGCGGACCCTCCCCGCAGCTCTGCACACAGCGGGCGCTCACCTAGGAAGCATTAACTACGGCCTGGCCGGTTCTACCTCCTTTAGGCCACCTGGCTGCTCTAGAGGGCCGGTCTGAGGGCCCGCTTTACAGATGCAGAAACTGAGGCTCGGAGGCCTGCCGTGACCTGCCTGAGCTGGGAGGCGGTGGTGGAGCGGGCGTCCACCCAGGCCTGCCCAGGGTGGGAGCCCTCTGCACGCCGCCATCACAGGCTTTACCCACTCTGCTGCCGTGTGGTCGGGGGCGGGGGGCCTGCTGACAAGCCCAGGCTGGCTCGGGGGTGAGCGGCGTAGGTGCAAGAACCGGTTCCCCTTGGGGAGAAAGGGCACCCCCTGTGTACCTTGGTTTCCACTAAAGCAGTGCCCTAGACCCGAAGGTCCCCAGGAGCCTGCCCTGGTGGCCCCATACGCCAGTGACAGCTGCCCTGGACTCAGAGGGAGGCCCCAATTCAGCCACTGCTGCTGCAGCCAGCCCAGGACGGCATTTACCCACCGTGCCAATGGTGATAAGCAGGAGAGAAACTTGAACAAATACAACAATGGAAAAATCCTGGAGCCGCTGTCTCGGGCTTAATTAGTATCTTCATAAAAGGGATCGCTGTATCTAATTTGTATTGCTGAAAAGGGCCCTCGCTGGCTGAATACATTTCTCCGACCACAAAGGCGCTGCTTTGGCAGAAGCTCCTCTGGCTGGTTGGAAGCTCTGTCTCCATGAGGGGCGGTTAGAATGCAGCCCACCCGGCTCCTGGCGTCCACCTGGGCTGCCCAGGGGCGTCCCAGCAGGCTCGTGCTGGCCGGTGGGTGCCTGGGCAGCCTGGGGAGACCCTGGGCCCTGCCCTAAGGCCGGCACCCTCTTCCGTGGAGGCGAGCGCGGCCACTGCTGGAGCTGGGTCCCTGCGTCTCAGCAGTCAGGGGAGCTCCAGGGCCCCGGCTCAGTCGCCTCCTCCTGGAGAACAGAAGGCCTCTCAAGGGACACTGAGGTCACCGAGTAAGCCCCTGGAGGACACGCCTTCCCGTTTAGTCCTGTGTGCTCTCACTGTACGCAGGAGAACACCGAGGCCCAGAGCCGTGATCTCTGAGTGTGAACTGCCGCGTCTGCATGCTCTGAGGACTGGTGGTCAGAGCTGCGGGTCCTCAGGCCCCTCAGTGGACTTTCTGAATCAGAAGCGCTGGGCTGGGGCAGGGGAGTGTGGACAAGCATTGTTGATGGGCTTGGGTTTGGGACACGGGCCTGGGGAATGACATACTGGAGGTGGGAAATGAGCAAGGGAGCATGGGGGCTATGAGAGAGACAGAGATAGAGAGGGAAAGAGAGACAGAGAGAGAAGCAGAGATGGAGAGGGGAGGAGAGACAGATAGACAGACAGAGGGAGAGACAGAGACGGGGCTCAGCCTGTCGGGGCTCAGCCTGTCAGGGCTCAGCACGGGGCAACCCTGGCTGTTGTTGGGACTGGAGCAGCTTCCCCGGGCAGCCAGTGCTACTTTGGAGAAGCTGAAGGACTTGGTTTCTGCCCAGCTTCGCCAACAGGAGAGTGAGACCCCACCTGCAGCCCCAGCTGGGGTCACCACCTAGGAAGCTGGTGCTGGGAGGTGGGGCCTCAGCGTCACGCTGCGGGGGTTCGAATCCCAACCCCTCACTGGCTGTCTCCAGCTAGCCAGCTCTCTCCCCAGGCCTCAGGGTCCTCGTCCATACAAGGGGAGGCCTATGACATCACCAGCCTTTGCCTTATAGGAGTAGGGGAGAGAATTCGAGTAAGGTCCTCTCCCAGGCTGGCTGGCAGCCACTGTGAAGCCCCCAGCCTAAGAAAGTGTCTCAGCTGTGCCCCCCGGGCAGGTGCATGGGGCGCAGCACACAGCAGGCTGTCCTTGCTCAGCACCAAACAGCAGCTCCTCACAAGGGGGATGCCAGTGGGGCAGGGGACTTGGAGCACCCCCAGTCAGCACTCAGAACCCCAGCTGAGCTGGCATGGACCTGGGAAGGGAGGTCTTGGCCCCCACGTCTCCCCCTCGCACCGAGCACCCACAGAGGCCCTACCTGCCGAAATCAGCAGCGAGAGGACGGTGAGCACGTTCAGGGACTGCTGGCCACAACTGGTCATCGTTCGGCTTGCATCGGTCCGTCCAGCGCTGCCTGTTCAACGAGACCCGGAGAGGCCGGTGTGGGCTGCCTGTCAGCGGCGGGGACAGACACTGGCTGGGCTGCCCACAGTGGGGGATGCGGCGCAGACGGGGACTCGGGTTTGCTGGGAGCAGGGGCCGGGCCGTGGAGGATGGAAACACGCCATCCAATTTCCTTTCTGGAACGAATGACCTTCCCCCACTAGTCAACTGTCACCTCCTTTCCTTTTCACGGCAAAATGAGACTTCATCTGAGGACGGGTGGCGCAGGTGGTGGAAATAACCGAGGGGCACCGAGGCCGGCGGGCCTGGTGCACCCGCAGGGGTGAGAATGCACTGCACTGAGGAGGGCTCCTGCACCCCCGGAGCCCGTGGGCCCGGGGTCTCCCTGCTGTGTTGCGAGCTGAGCCATGACTTCCGTTAACCCCGCCACCGTGTGCATCGGGCTGGCCACCTTCCAGGCACTGGGGACCCAGCAGTGAACTGAACAGACACGAACGAGACATGAATAGAACTAAATAGAAACTGCCCCTGCCCCCGGCGGGAGCACTGGTGACAGCCCACAAACAGATGGAAATTTAGGACGCTCTGAGGACCCTGGGGAGACAGCCGGGAGCGCAGAAAGCAAGGACTCGCACAGACACTCGTGCCCCCGAGCTCACAGCAGCACAACTCGCAGGCAACGATGGGTGGGAGCGGCCCAGCGTCCGCGGACAGTTGAACGGAAGAACTGAAACGGGGCCATCCAGGCGACGCAACGTTAGTCCGCCCCGAAAAGGCAGGAGACTCCGGCACCTGCTACAACATGGAGGAACCTGAGAATGTCACGCCGAGTGGAAGAAGCCGGTCACACAAGCACCGATGCTGCAGGACTCCACTCCTATGGGGTCCTGGAGGGGTCAAACTCACAAAGACAGACGGTGGGATGGTGGTCGCCAGGGGCTGGGGTGGGGGGATGGGGAGTTTGTTTGAGGGGCACAGTTTCAGGTTGGGGAGGTGAGAATGTTCCGGAGGTGACGGTGGTGATGTTGTCCACCAGTGTGAGTGGACCTGATGTCACTGAGCTGCGCACTTGAAAGGGACTCATATGGTAAATTGTGTGTATGTTTCACCACAACACACAAAGCTAGGAGGGGAGATAAAGCAAGGTGTGGGGGTGCAGGGTGCTAACACGGGCCCTGTGGGCGGCCTCACTGCGGAGGTGACCGTTGAGCAGACTTGAGCGTGGCCAGCCCAGTGGTGTGGCTCCTTGTGGCAGGGGGCTGCAGCCTGGGGTGCAGCTGGGGCAAGGCCCTGAGGTGGGGGCACTGGGAAGCCAGTGTGAGGAGGGAGAGAGAGAGGATGAATCCGCTGAGCAGCTACTATGTACCAGGCTCTGGGCCAAACGAGGCCTTGATGGCACCCCGTTATGGTGTGTGAATTTTGTTCCTCTGAAATTCATGTTGCAGTCGTGACCCCAGGAACTCAGAACGGGCCCTTACTGGGAAGGAGGGCTGGTGATGGAATTAGCTGAGATGAGGTCACACTGGAGCGGTGGGTGGGCCCTGACCCGACATAACCGGTGTCTTTACAAAGAGGTGACATCAACACAGATGTGCACCTTCTCTGGGGAGAAGCCGTGGAAAGAGCGAGGCAGAGATGGGGTGAGGAGCCTACAAGCCAGCGAATCCCAAGGATTGCCAGCAAACGCCCAGAAACTAGGGGAGAGGCCTGGGCAGTCTCCCCCAGAGGCCCCACGAGGAGGCAGCCCTACTGTAGACCCTTGGCCTCAGATTCCAGCCTCCTGCCTGGGGGGGTACAGTTCTGCCAGGTGAGCCCCCAGCCTGGGGCGCTCCGTTCCTGCAGCCCCTGGAGGTGGAGCATTCTCACTGGCTCAGCTGGGAACAGGATGTGACTGGAAATGGCAGACACCTGGAGAGCCAGGATCCACCTCAGTGGAGACCCTGTGGGCCCTCCTGGCCAGGCTGTCCCTCAGCTGCACAGCAGGCTCCTGTGCCCCCCTTGGTGAAGCCCTCCAGCCCCCTGAGGGGTGGCCCCAGAGGTGTGCACACACAGTGTAAGTTGCTGCCAGAGAACACAGTTCTGGAAGAGGAGAAGGAGCAGGGCCACATGCAGCCCGCAGGAGTGGCCCCTCTGACTGCCCAGATTGGCCTGGGTCTCCGACTCCAGGGGCCACCAATAACTGGCCTGTCCTCACTCTCAAAGCTGGCAGCCTGGTCAGGGAGAGCACAGGGACACCAGCCAGGCTCGAGGCCAAGCTGCCTCCTGCCCAGCAGCTGGCAGGGCAGGAAGCCACCGGGGCAACCTGGGCTCTGGGGACTTCGCTGCGAGGGGGCAGGGCTGGACTCGGGGCCAGTCTCAGGAAGGTCAGGATCCGGCCCCGGGCCCAGCCCCGCTCTTGGGCCCTGGTCTCCTCACCAGCGCCCAGGCAGTGTGGAGGCATGAGGGTAGCAGGAGTCCATCTTCAGAAGTTGGAGCCAGGATTTTTAAAAAACAGGGCGGCAAGTCCCAAGGATAAAGCTGAAATGCCTTAGCTCAATGATTGCTCCTAGTGCCGCTGCGTCCCCCTGGGGAAGGGCTCCTCCTATCTCTCTGGCAGGCCTCTCTGCTCCCACCTTGAGCCTGCTCTGCCCCACCCGCTGTAAGCTGCTTAATTGCTCTGAGCCAGGGTGTCCTCCCTGCCTCCCTGGGGGCCTCTGGGGAGGATGAAGGAGATTAAAGCATTTCAAAGTGCTTAGGAAGGGATTTCTGCTGGGGAGCCTAGGGATCAGTCCTGGAAACTAGTAGGGAAGGGTGGAGGAGGCCAGGCCCTCTGAGAGGGCGCCCCGCCACGTGGCCTGTCCCACAGATGGGGAGCCACGGCTGCCGCTGGGGGCAGAGATGAGTCCCCAGACTCCAGGCCCTTCTGGCCCCTGCAGGTGGGGCTGCCCCACTTTTGGAGCCGAGGCCCAAGGCTGAGAGCTGGTGGGTTGGTGCAATGAATGGCAGAAGGAAAGGGGTCCATCTCTGCCCAGCACTCTTTCCTGCCGCTCCCACTCCCTACAAAGCCCTGCCTATATGGGAGAGGCTGTCACTCACACTTGGGTGCCCTACCTTCATTCCTGGGAGTCCATACCCTGCACCACTTTAGAAGCCATTCCAACACCACCTCCAGGAAGCCTGCCTTGATTCCATCAGCTGGAAGAAATTTGTCTCTCCGCTGAGAACTATCAGACTCCATCTCTTACAGTAATACATTTGTTCATGTGTTCATTCCTCGACTCCCTCAACACCTACTCACCGACTGCTGACTGTTGAAAGGGGTCTGAGCCGGGCTCTGGAGGCTGGGAGGATGGGGGTCCCTGCCCTCGGGGGCACTGGGGAGGATGCCCACCAGTAATACCTGGAGTGATTGGTCCCCATGCCCTACTCCATCAGTTCAGGAGGGTCCTGGGCCAGGGCCTGGCCAGTTGGGAACTGTAGACACAGAGCTTGGGCTCTGGAGTCCCACATAGATGGGTGAGAACCTCAGCCGGAGGACCCTGGCCCCGGGCCTTTGGGACTGTCTGGGGGAACTGAACAGTGGCCTGGGGTCTGTGGTAAGGGTTACCCTGGCTTGTGGGTATCCAGGTCCTGCACACCGAGGATGTGCCCACCATGACACACTGTGGCTGTATCTGTCCCCTGTCCAGTGGTACACTCCTCGTGGTCTGCTGAGTCCCCTTGGCCACTCCTAGGGCTGCCTGACCAAGGTCAGGTGGGGAGTCTCTGGGTTGGGGGGGTCCTGTACTACCTGCCCAGGCCCCCAGGGCAGCTCCAGTGCCAGAACGGAAGGCTGAATCTGCAGGGGAAGAAAAATCCACCCCCTGGGAAGTTACATAAGATTCCCTTTCTAGCATCCAGGGCAGCAAAGCCTGGAAGCCAGCGCCCCATCCCTGCCTGGTCAAGAACCCTGTGGCTCGGTCGCCAAGGCTGGATCCTGGTCAGTCTTCATGAGAGGGCTGGCCTCAGGGATCATGTGATCAAGAGCACTGACATTCACAAGGCCAAAGCCATCACTTCACCCCTCCCGCAGGTCAGCAGAGGGGGACCTGGGCTCCGGGACTTTCAGCTCAGGTGAGGAGGGCATGTCATACTGGCTGGTACTCCCTGCTGGGACACCCACAGGGGACATCTGCAGGAAGCTGCTCCAGCAGCAACAAGCATGTGGGCGGGAAGGGTATGTACCCCACCTCGCCACCATCCCACCAGGCCCTGCTGCTGGGTGCAGCAGCCTCAGGGGCCTCCGCCCAGGATCTGGCTTTTGCTGGCTGAGCTCATCGCCTACGGGTGTTGGGCTCTGGCTTTTCACCGTGTGACTTCAGGGAATTCCCATTAGCCAATGAGGTGGATCATCAAACCCCCACTTCATGAAGAGGGAAACTGAGGCTCAGAGAGGTGAAGTGACTTGCCTACAGTCACACAGCCACTCTGCAGCTCAGACAGGAGGCCAACCCAGCCTCCAAACTTACTCTCCCTCCCAGCCCGGAGGGGTCTGCAGGCCCCGCCCCGCCCAGGCCCATCAGAAAGCACATGCACCACAGGCAGATTAGATTTATCGTCCAGGTTCCATTTCTTTGAAAATTGGTAAACTGCCCAGGATGGTCGCTCGCAGCCAACAATAAACTCAAATAGCTGTAAGAACATTCTGGTTAGGGGGCCGCTGACTGATCCACAGTCACGAGTCAGGCACGCATCTCTGTGGTCTGCCCCCGGGGTCAGCCGGGGACTGCTGTTCCCAGATTTGAGGATTATTTTTAAACACCGAATTTGGCGAGGCCAGAGAGGAGAGGAAGGAGGGCATGTGAAGAGAAACAGAGCTGGGGAAGATGAATTCAGTCCCAGAGGGAACAACAGATCTGTTTTGGTCGGTCAGGCAGGCGAGGCAGGGGAGGGACGGCGGCAGGGGTACAGCCTGGGGGGTTGTGCGGGAAGGGGCGGCCATGGGCACCCCAGGCCTGATCTGGCCCCTGGCCCAATGCCTGCAGACTCTAGGCATCATCCGGCCCACCCCTTCTCAGCCCACCACGCCCTCTGATGGGCGTGGTCAAGTGCATCACCTCTGGCCTGGACCAAGTCAAGGGCGGCACCGCCTGAGGGTCGAGCCCTTGGGCTTGGGCCACATTGCCTGGGGCCAAGTCCTGTCTCCACGTTTAGTAACCATACCCCATGTGACCTGAGACAAGTCTCCTCAGTGTTCTTGGCTAAAATGGGGACAAAAATAGTATCTAATCACTGTGACAACTGAATGAAGCGATGCATCAGAGCGCTCGGGACGGGCTGGCATCCAGCGGGTGCTCTGAAAGTGCCCGTGGTGCGTGCTGTCTGCCTCCGCCCAAGCCTCGCCTGCTAGTCCATGTCCTAGGCGGTCCTCGGGGCCCGCTTTCTGACCACCCTCCTGCCTCCTTAGGAGTCTGGGTGGCTCCGAGTTCAAGTCCATGCTCACTCCTGAGCGCCTCCTGCTGCCGCTGCTCACTCTCTCTGCTCCTCCAGCAGGGCCCTCGGGGATCTGCTGTATGGACCCCATGCTCGGGCCGCCTTCCCCGCCCTCTCCTGCCTGGGTATTCTCCCTCTTCTTCTTATCAGTAGCAGTATGAGTACAACGAATCAGTAATGGAGCAAAGGCAGGGCCCTGTGCGGCCTCGCTAACAGGCCTGCGGGCAGCAGATGCCCAACAGACAGGTATGAAACTAACGATGGGGAGACAGCAGCGATGGCCTTGAGGTGCCCACCCCGAGCAGAGCTCCCTCACCCCTCGCCACACCCAGGCCGCACTGTCGCCTCCCCAGGGTGCAGGTGGAGGGAGAGGGGCAGAGCCAGGACTCAAGCTGCGTGCCCCGCCTACACTGTTGGGTGAGCGTTCAACTGTGCACACGCGTGTGAGTGTACAAGGTGTCCATGGCGAGGTTTAACCTCCAGCGAGCTCCCTGGTTCCCAGGGCCCCTTGCTGGTGGGGCAGGCCTCATCCCAAGTCTGTGCCCGTCTGTTTCCAGGACAGCGTCCACGTCGCGGTTGTAAAATCTCCCTCTGAAACCTCACGTCCAGGAACAGCCACGTTGGAGGCACAGCACCTGTGTGAAGCTTGTCCTTCTGACCCCACGTACCCGTGGGAGGAAGCGGCAGCGGCAGGAAGGTAGGAAGCATTGTCACTGTGCCCGGAGGTGGCCGAGCACACGCACAGAGGACAGACACAGGCTGGAGCGTGACGCGTTCACTATGGGCAGCCAGGGCTCTGGGCAGCCTGGCAGCAGTGACAGCCACCGTGAACTGAGCCCCTGCTGGCACCTGGCCCTGCGTCAGCCCCTCACCCACATCCTCTCACTGAACCCCGTGCAGGCCCTGAGGTCCCGTGTTGTCCCCATCTCTCTGGTCTGCGGGCCGAGCCTGCCCTTCCTGACTCTTCCACTCCCCCTCCCCGAATCATCCAGGTCCATGGGGTTGGTCTGAGCTGCCCCTGTGCCCTGTGACCCACCTGAAGCTTTCCAAAGGCAGATCCCATCCCATCAGCCCCCGGTTAAAACCCTCCAAGGGCCTCCCAAGGGGCATCAGGGTGCAGACTGGACTCCTACCAGGGTGCTGGCCCCACTGGCCGCTCTCCAGCCCCTCCCTCATGCGCTTCCTTGCCCTCCCCCGCCCCGTGCTGTGCCTTCCTGTCACCTGGCAGATTCAGACACATCTCCCAGAGCCTGTGTCCTCCAAGCGGCCTTCCCTGACCCCTGCACACAGCCGGGGGGCCCTGCTGTGTGCGCTCACCACCATCCACCTTTCCTGTGACCCCAGATTGCTGTTTACAGCTGCATGCCCGGCACAGGGCCTCTCTGGGCAGCGTCTGTCCCCTCCACCAGGCTGTGAACTGGACAAGGGCTGGGACTGAGGGCTGGCGACGTAATTTACAGCATCCAGTACAAAATGAAAAATGCAGAGCCCTCCATTCAGAAATGATGAAGGCTTTCCGGACAGGGACGGCAGAGCCTTAAACCAAGCGGGTGCCCACCCTGGTGCCCGAGCTCTGCCACTAACTAGCTGGGTGATCTGGGCACGTTACCCTCCTGGCCTCAGTTTCCTCCCCTGTAACATGAGACCCAGGCCCCCACCTCGCTGGGGAATTGAAGGGGGATGGAAAGGACCAGAAGTGCCGGCACCCTCTGCCCACACACACACACACATTGAACCGGTGCTCCCTGAAGGACTCTTCTCTGGAGCTGCCCACTGCCAGCGACTTAGGGACCTCAGAGACCCCTATGTTCCCCGTGGTGTGAACACCACGCCTGCCTGTGCGGGCATTCCTTTCCTGCTGTGCCTGGGCCTCCCACCCTACCTGCTGTTGACTGCCCCCCTGTCCAGAACACACTCCTCAGGGGGGCGACGGTGCCTCTGTGGACCCCTGCACCGCTCCCCCCATGCTGGGTGCACAGCAGGTGCTAAAGAAGCGTTTGCTGCCCGAAGAGCAGGTCCCCCACCGACACTCACAGGCTGGCATGCTGGGGCCGCTGCACTACAAAGAGCACACATTCAGACCCAGGCAAGGTCTTCGTCAAACTGCCACATTTTACCGCTGCCACCAGGAGTGATCTTGGGCACCAGCGTCATGGTGGGAGCCCTTTCCTTACCCAAGAAACGCCACCTCCGGGGCTCTAGTGGGAGGGCTCAGAGTCCTGAATCTGCAGCGCTGGCCCCCCCACCCCGTGCCTCATGACAGGCAAGCACAAGGACCCTGGCTCCTTGGGGCCACTGTAGGGTCAGGGCAGCAGGGGGAAGCCTGCTCTGCAGACAGACGGCAGTGGGGGCGTGTCATGGCTGGGACCATGTGCAGGTCACCTCCCTGACCGGGTCTTCTTCCCGCAGCGACACCCCCACCTGCCCCGCCCTCAGGTTGGGCTCTGGGGTCAGGTTCCAACCTTGGCTTGTTTCCACGGCTCCCTTTCTAGAGCCCTCTCCCTGGGCCAGCTCTGCCCTCCCCAAGCCCTCCCCACTTCACCGCCAAGGAAACTGAGGCCCAGGGAGGGGACAGGTCTGCCCGAGGGCACCCAGATGAAGGAGGCTGAGCTGCAATCCCTGTCCTGCTGAGGCCCTGGGTGGACGGAAGCCCTGCAGCTCCCACGCCTGCCCACTTCATCCGGGTAAAGGGCCAGGGCTCATCTGGGACCATTCCGGGCCTCAGCAGCTCTGCGCTGCCCAGAGTTATCAGGCTGCAGCAGGGGGATGAAACAACCCTGGAGACCCCAGCAGCACTTTTTCCCACTGGAGAGACACAAAAACACCACACGGAGAATGAATCGACTAAAGTGTCTGAGGAGAGAGGAGACGCAGATGCGCAGAAGGAAGGCCTGCCTAGGGGTGCCCGGTTCCTTCTGGCTCTCCGGCCTCTGTTCCAGCCCCTCCATGTGAGGGGCCCCGGCCCGGGACCCTCCTTCATGGGGGTGAGTGTGGAGCCTCAGTTTCCCACCTGAACACAGGATAACGCACCCACCTCACAGGGGTGCTGGCGGGGCCGAAGAGGCGAGGGAGGCATCCACTCACTCACTCGTTCATTCATTCTGCACTGATGGTGGCCGAGGACTTCACGCTCCGTGGTGGGCCCAAGAGGCTGTCTGCCCTCATGAAGCCAACCAGACACCCATATGCTGTGACGCAGGCATCCTGGTCTAGGTGGGGGTGCCCGGAGGAAGCTGAGCTGACAGGTGAGCAGGCCTTATCCCAGCCAGGTGTGGGTGGGCCTGGGGGGTGGGGAGCATGCCCGCCGAGAGCCCACCAAGCACAAGCCAAGGGCAGATGGAGCTGGGGAGGGGCCAGTGCCCCGGGAGATGAGGCCACAGTGGCAGGTGGGGCCTGGGGTGTAATCCTGGCCCCTGACCACCCCACGATTCCTGAGCTCGGGTGCTGGCCCTTTCAGTGAGAAAGGGGTGGGAAGCAGAGCAAAGGACAAGGACAGTGACAAGTGAGTGACTTGGGACAGATGAGCCATTTGAGCGCCCAGTGCGCCAGGCACTTCTGTACATTCCTGGGCTTGCTTGTGGTGGGGCGGGGGGTGGGGGGAAGGGAGGGTGGCGCTGGCCCAATTCACCAGGCAGCCAGCTGTGACCGCGAGGAGTCCCCGGGGTCCGTCCCCCCTGCCCTCTGCCCGGCCAGCCGGGTGTGCCCACAGGATAGCACAGCCACCCCGAAAGCGGGGTGGGCGGGGAGGTGGGAGGGTGCGTGGTGTCCGAGGCAGCGGTCACGGGAAAGGTGGCTGAACTGGGAAAGAGCTTGAAGGAGACCATAGGAGCATTTCTGCCGTGGCCAGCGCCACGGGTGGCACTTAAAGCCAGGCCACAAAGGAGGCCAGAGACAGACGTCCTTCCTTGTCCCTTGAAGATGTCAGTGCTCTGAGCATGCCATTCGGTGCTGAGGTGCCCAGCCGGAGTGCCCCTTACCTAGGCCGATGAGGAACCTGAGGCAGGGAGTGTAAGGGACCTGTCCTGGGTTGCCCAGCAGCCAGTTGGTGGTAGGACGAGGACCAAACCCACACCAGGGGTCTGGCAGTGGCCTCCCAAGGGAAGCGTAAGGCGCTCCGGCAGAGGACTGAGAGGGACAAAGTGCAGGGAGGGCACATTCAGTGCCATCAACACGGGACGGCGCGTCATGCGGCGTAAGGGCGTCCCCTCCTGCTGCTGGCCTGCACAGGCCAAAACAAGGGCTCTGAGCCTGCGGCCGTGTGGGCTCCAGTCCGGCTCTGCCACTCCTCGCCTGTGTGGCCCTGGGCAAGTGCCCTCGCCTCTCCGAGCCTGGGCTGCCTCCTGTTTTTAAGCTGCTCTTCAAAAGTGAGCCATACCCTGAGCCCCTGGGACAGGTGGCAGGGCGGCTACAGTTTTACTCGGTCAGCCCCACAGCAAGCTCCGGGGGTCCAGGGGAAAGACCTCCCGGCAGACTCATGCCCACGGCGGGTGCTCAGTCACTGTGTGTTGTGGCACCAACCCCTCCTGGGCTCTCGAGGCCCTGCTGGCCTGCCGGTGCCAGGTCTGAGAACGTCTTCAGATACACTGTTTGTAAGAGACAACGCCTGGAGATGACCCAAATGGAGAGATGGGAACACGTGTCGGGGACACTCTACAGCTGCCAGAATGAAGCGCGGGCACGCGGAACATTGCGGGACGTGGCTGTGAGGACACGGGGCCGGGGGAGGGACCTAAGTCCTGGGTTACACTCCGTCTGACACACTCAACAGGGCTGGAAAGAGCTGGGGAAACTCGGGCTTCTGAGGAAAGCACGCTGCTGTGACAGGCCCTGGGGTGGGGTCCTCCGGGGACAGCGGGGGCAGGGCACGTGGGACCTTGTTCGGCCCTCATGCTGGGTGCTGAGTTCAAGGAAGCTTATCCCTGGTGTTGGGATGGTCCGATTCTAGTAAGGACTTGGCTCCAAGCAGATTCCCGGCCTCCACCTGGAGAGTCCCAGACACCCTGTCTCTTTGCCCTGTGCCTCAGTTTCCTCATCTGTTAACTGGGGACATCTGGTCATGAAATATCCTCCTACAATGGCGATTTGACCTGAGCAGGTGGGGCCTGGTGTCACCGAGGCACAGAGCCCCATCACAGCCGCCTCTCCCCAGTCTGGGTGGGCGGCCCACCGCTTCAAGTGGGTGCCCAGCCCCTCCCTGCTCCTCCCAGGTCAGGGGAAGGTGAGGCCGAGGGAGACTGTGCTGGGACAGGCTGCGTTTGACCATTCACACCAATGTCAGATGACTCAGGGGTGACAGGACGGGTCTCCGCTGGAGGGAGGTGATGACACCCAACCACGGTTGCTAACAGGATGCACCACAACTGCCAGCCCACCAGGCAACGGGCGCTCTTGACACCCTGACCTCCCCAACCCTGTGAGGACGACATTCTGCAGCGTGCTGAGGTGTCACTGCTACTAACAGCAGGTCCCGGTATGGAGCCCTGGCCGAACGAACTGAGCCAGACACCCAAAGCGGGGCGCACCCAGAATATGCTGCACCCTGGGGTGAAGTGCCCGGACCAGGGTGCCACTGTGGCGGGGAAGACCTAGAGCTTATCAGCTCAGGGCCTGGGGACACCAGGTCACATCCTAGACCTTCGGTTCCCTCTTCTGTCCAACGGGGACGGTGCTCAGAGCGGGATGCGATGGATGGAGACGGTTGTGGGGGGCCCTGGGTGAACTGCCTGGAGTGTGGTCCTGTGGCCCCACTGGGGGCTCTCGGCCCCCTTGGACCTGCTGGATCAGAACCGGGAACAAGGTCTGCGCCTTTACCGGCTCTCTGGAGGATTCTGCATCTGGCTCAGCTGGAGAGCCCCTGCGCTCAACCAGCGGTCAGGAGACTCCCTGTGAAGGGCCAGGTGGCAGATGTCAGCAGGCTGGCGGGCTGCCAGGCCCTGTGTGGCGACTCGGCTCTGCAGTCACAGGGAGACAGCGGCGGACACAATGCTGAACCATGGCCGAGGCCGGGCCCCAATAAAACTTTATTAACACAGCCAGGCAGTCCCAGTCCTCGAACCCCTGAGTTGGAGCCCCGGCTCCCCAGGTGCAGTGCACAGATGAGCATCCCAGGCACCTTCTGCGGTCTGGCTGGAAATGCAGGCCCTAGGGCCACCCACCTGCAGAATCAGAGGCTGGGTGTTGGCCCACCCCTGGGGGCCTGCAGGTGTGAGAAGTCCTGGGCTGGGCCCACACAGGAGGCAGGCAGTAGGATCCCCTGGCAGCTAATAGGCCTGCGGGTTCCTCCTGGTCTGATAAGAGGGGCGGGGCGATGGAGGAGCTGGGGGAGGGGCAGCCCAGCGAGTGATGACAAACCAAACCTTGGCCCAGAACAGGGAGAGAGCCTGGTCAGCTGCGATTAAGCAAAGCCACCTTTAGGCCAATCCGATTCAAACTCACACAAACAGAGCTGCAGCGGGGGCCACAGGAGTGGTGCCAGCCTGCTCCCCACCCCAGCCTGGCACCTCTAACCCCCACGGCGGGCCTGGAGGACCCACGCCCACGTGCCGCCCCTGGACCCAGCTCTACTTCTGGGGGTTCAGGAGCCTTCCGCCCACACTCTCCCTAGTCGGCACCAAAGCTGCTGAGTGGGAGGCGGGCCAGAGACTGCCCAGAGCCGGGCCGGGACCAGATGCACATCTCAAATGTGTCAGCCACCCCACTGGGCAGCCACAGGGACCCACCGTGAGCCAGGCACACCACACCCAAGAGGGCTGGCAATGGTGGCAATGGCTGGACAGCAAGAGAAACGGGACACTTCCAAAGGGGACAGGCAGTGGCTCCAGGCTGTCTCTTGAGCATTCACAAACCCGTGCTCACACCCACCAGCTCGAAGGGCCCAGGCCTGAAAAGACACCGGCCTCAACCTACTCATCCCACTTCTGAGGCCCCCAGTACCCCAAACTTGTTGCACTTCAGACTGAACCTCTTGGCGGTCCCCCATTTGGCTTTGCTGCTTCTCCCCACTAGCCTGCTCATGAGTCAGCTCCCCCTCAGGAGTGGGGGGAAGCGAGACCAGGAGAGAGAGAGACCCCCATCATGCATGCCCCTACAGAAACACTCTCTGAGTCCTTGATCCAGTCCAGGAGACCCGAGGGAGGCCCAGCCCTCGGCCCAAGGAGGCCGCCACGCCAGGGCCTGGGCTCTGGCGTCAACCACGTCACGGGCGCTGTTTTCTTCCTGTCCGATCCCCCCCTCCTAGCCTGGGGGCCCCTCTCCAGCGCAGCCAGCCCCAGCGAGCACCTCCTCTGTCTGACCTCACTTCTGCTGTCACCCTGCAGAGGAGACCCATCCTGATGCTGAGTCTGTGCCCCGGATAGAAAAGACGCACTAATGAAGGTGTTCGGCTGTATCCACCAAGCAGCCGGAGCCCTGCCCAGAGCCCCTGCCCGCCCCCCAGGGGGGCTCTGCGGCCCTCCTGACCCAGACGCTTGAGGGAGCAGCGAGCTGGGGCAGACCACAGCCCAGCTGGGAAGACCCACGAGCCACCTGGTCACCAGGCCAGAGCAGTGCTGAACAAGACTGTATCAGGCTTCCTGCTTTTGGAAAATGTACCCCGCTTACGATGGGGACAAACGGATGGGCATCCCAGCATAGGCTGCCACCTAGGTGAACAGAATTTGGAGGTCTAGTTAGGGTGCCGCTCCGGGGAATGTCGGCTCACCGTTTTCCAGGGAGTGGAGTAAGGTCAAAGAGCACTTACGAAGAACCGTGTTTCGAGGAAGCCCCAGCAGAACTGGGATATGGAGGGCGGATTCCATGAGGAGGCGGGGGCTACACCTGTGCCCGGTGCAGGGCCTCCCCTGGGGCTGGGCAGAGGACTGAGAGAGCAGGCTGGACTGGGGGAGGGACAAAGTGGCCCTAAGGCCCTGGCCACGTGACATAGCCTCTCTAGGACTCTCGCTGTAACATGGGGGGCTGACCCCAGCCTCACATGGGTGCTGTGAGGATTAGGGGAGACAATCTATGGGAGACCCAGGGCCCTGCTGGGTGGTCAGTAGGAGGCCGGCACACGGGGCTTCCCTCTCCTGGCTGTCCTCTCTGGCGGCTCGGAGTTTGCTTAGAGCTGCCACAACGTTCTCTTAGGTGAGTCGTGGTGCCCCTGAGACCTGGCCCTCAGAGGAAGACACAGGCTCAGAGAGGCTATTGAGTCTGGGGTCACACAGCTCACACACTGGCACCCAGGGCTCTCGGTTCTTGCTGCAGGGCTCCCTGCACGAAGCCACGCCAGCTGTGCCCGGTGTAATCCGCCCTCCAGCGTGGCTGAGGGTGGCCCCCAGGACACGTGGACCACAGGGCTGTTAGCTGGGGGCCCTGCCCCCCACTGGAGCCCAGGCTCCAGCCCACAGGGGCAGCGATGGGCCCACCACCCAGGAGAGACAGGGAAGGAGGCCAGATGCGAAGACCGCCTGAGTGTCCAGCCCCGAGCTGGGCCGCTAAGTGCTGTCTCCTTTCATTTTCTAAAAAAGACAGGCCACTGCTCCTAGTTTGCAGACTGAGGAAACCAGCTCTCAGAGAGGTGTGTCACCTGCCCAAGGTCACACAGCTGCCGAGCTCCTGGGACTGGGGCCTAAGCTGGTCTGCGTTCCAAGTCCAGGTTCTTCCTGGGCCTCGGGCTCTTGGCCCTGGGCATTGGGGGACAAGTGGGGCTGGGAGAGAGCTGCTGCTCCCCAAGACCAACCCAATGGGAAGCTCCCCCTCTCCCAACAGGGCAGAAAGAAGAGACGGTTTCATTGGTTTCTTTGCAATTGGCTGGCCCCCTTTCCCACCTCTTCCCTATACTCAGGGGGTCCGGCAGATGGAGCCCTGCCCCCACACTCAGGAGTCAGGCAGAAGGAGTACCTCCCTCACACTCAGGGGTCTGGCAGATTGAGCCCCCAGCTGAACTCTTCCAGACAGGGGAACTCACATCAGCACAGCACCCCCACCCTGCCGAGGAAACCCCTTCCCACTGGGTACAGGTCAGGGCGTGGAAAGCTGGGGGGAGAGGGGTCTGCACCCCTGCCCCTCCCCCGCACTGGTCTGGCCTCGCACTGAACATGCTTATTTTAAAACAATCAGCATTTGGCCAAGTCAAGAAAGACTAAACGTAGGAGTTGTGTCACAGGCAGTGGGCTGGACTGCACCTGGGACAAGGGGGCGGCTGGTGTAGGAGGCCCCTAAACGTCTCAAGCGTACTCTGGGCCCCAGGGACAGGTGAGGTGGGGGAACACCAGTCTTGAGGTGGCAGATCTGGTCCCAATCCCGCCTCTGCCACTAACAGACGTGTTGCTTCATTCAAAGCCCCCGTTTCCTTCCTGCCTCCGACTTCCCCTCTGCTCCCCTTTTCATCCACCATTCAGGAAGGAAACTCACCGAGCGCCTACTATCGGGTTGGTGCAAGAGTCCATTTAGTTTTTACCCATAAACTAAAAGATTGGTTTTTCATTTCACCAATAACTTTATTGACTTGGATATTTTGAGAATGTCAGCCATCTCCTGCTCTCAGCTCCTCATGGGTAGAGGCCGGGGTGCTGCTAAACATCTTCCAATGCATAACACAGCCCCACGACGAAGAATTATTTGGCCAAAATGTCAGTCGTACCAAGAAATTTTGCAAACCACTTTTGACACGCTCGATCAGGCACAGCACCTTCTCCACACACTGCACAAATCTTTATTTTTGCGATTCAGGTGCATTTTTACCTTTCTTGAAATAATAAAGCATAACAGGCCGAAAATGTTGCATGTTTTCTTCCATCTTCGATATTAAAATGACTACACAAAAATGCACCAGTTTTGGTAAGTTTTTTTGAAATGCACGCTGATAGGCCAGCTGTCACAACACGACCTAACAAAACTGTTTAGAATGAAGTTAAAGACAAGTAAGCGGTACGAGAGCCATCGAATGGAAAAAACCTCACAGACACTTGGCCACCCCAATACACGCCAGTCCCAACTCCAGACCCTGAGGGCACAGGGCTGAGCTGGACAAACACACCTGTCCTTGGCAGGGAGGTGCTGTGGTCTGGAGAGAGGGACGGTCCACCATGTCCCCCGCCCCCCCACCTCTGCCCAGGAGAGACCTCCCTCAGGGTCACGACCTTGGCTATGTCCACAACCGAGGCCCCTGCAGGCTGATTCCCCATTGAGGCCCCACAGCCAGTCCAGCACTGAGCATGCAGGAGGAGGGGCCGGGGGTGCAGGACCGAGTATATACTAGGGCAGTGGCGGGGGGCAGCAAGAAGGTGAGAGGCCCCGGCCACAGCCTTGGATGGTCTGAAAATAAACACCAGCTCATCCCTCTTCCCAGCTGCGAGAGAGAGAAAATAGCTTTCACACTGTATTTTCTGGTTTTTTTCTTCTTTCACTTTAGTGCTTCTAAATCGATCCAGAACAGATTGTCCAATTGTTTGAATTTCAGGAGGAGAGTCTCCTCATCTTTCCCTAGGCCTTCCTGGCATTCGGCCAGGCCCTGGCCCTGCCCCGGTGACTCCGCTTTTTGGCCAGGCCCCGGTCGGACATCTGGGCTGCCCTGGGGACTTGCAGGAGACAGACAGAGGCTCACAGGGGCTGTGGCGGGGGTCCCAGACAGTGCTCATGCCCAACCCCCCTGGGGCTTTTCTAGAAGAGGAGGCTTTGCTGTCCCTGAGGGACCAAACTTGCCAGGCACTGTGGGCAGCGGGCCACACAGGAACCTGCGGCCTGAGTGGAGTTAGAGGCTGCAGCCAGCCTTCCTCGCCCATCAGGAAAGCGCTCTGCTTGCAGGGCTGAGCTGCGGACCCTTGGCGACCACAAAGGACTGTCACTGTCCCTGTGGAACACAGCAGCGGGACAAACAGGTGTCATCCTGGGCCCTGCAGCACCGACTGCCGGGGGGCTGCCTGGCTGCGATGGATCGGTTGGTGGCATCTGCCCCAGACCCAGCAACGGCCAGCCGCGGCCCTCATGCCACAGAGTAAGTGCAAGCTCCTTCACCCCCTGAGTCCTCAGGGGTCAGTCCCATGGCGACTCCCATGCCTCGCCTGCTCAGCTTTCCACAGAAGCCACAGGACAGTCATGCCCAAGGGCTGGGGCTTGCCCACACTCCTTCTTCTGGGCCCCGTGTGTATTGTCCCCTCTGCCTCAGTGGCCCCCCTCCCTTGTTCCTTCACCTGGTCAGCTCAGCCTCCACTCCTCGGGTGTCACCTTTCCCAGAAAGGCCTCCCTGAAGCTCCACCCCTTCGCCCCAGCCAGAATGGCTCCCCATCCTGTGTTATAACCCACACTGGCAGAGTCCCTCCCGCAGGACTCCCAGCTCAGGCAGCAAAGGCAGCTGTGCCCAGTCTTCCTATAGACCGCAGGCCTGCTGCCACGGGCCGTGGGAGCCACTCAGGAGTGAGTGATCATGTGACCTATATCCCCCAAATGGCTTACCCACTCCGGTATGACACTGGGCCCCTCCTGAGGAGCAGCAGCAAACCCAGACTTTGGATGTACAAGACCCTGCTGCCCTTCACCTCTGGGCCCAGACAACGCTGGGGCCACCCCAGTGCTGCTCCTCATCAGCCCCACCCAGACCCCCAAATAAAAGAAATTTAAGTGACAGTGATGTTGACAGACGAGGGGAAGCATGTGGAGGGCTCAGTCCTGGGACGCTCTGCCTCAGGACCCCTGGCCCAGTTGCTGGGGGCCCCATTTCACGGAGGATACTATGGAGGCAGAGAGCGCAGAGGGGCTGGGTGAGGCTGCACTGCAGTGAGGGGAAGCACAGTGGGGGCCCCTCCCCATGGAGGGGGACCTGATCCCTGGCTCTGCTGACTAGCAGCTGGGTGCCGTGGGGACCTCACGTCCCTTCTCCAAGCCTTGGGAGGGAATGGAACCGCCCCTGCTCACAGAATGCTCTGGGGAGCAAGCCAGGTATGATTGCTGGCACTGGGACAGGGCTTCAGTGAGAACAGGGGTGGGGGGGGGTCCCCCCAGCAGATCAGGGTCCCTGGGGGGCTTGGACACACGGCTCCCACCCCTGGGGCTGCTCTCTATGGCTCCCAGAGGACCTGATCCCGCCCACTAATTAGTAGCCCCTCCTTCCCACCCTTCCCTGACCCCTCACCTAGGCCCCTAGGCCAGAATCAGACAGTCCACAGGCTGGCCTGCCCCAAGCCATCCCCTGCTCCAAACACCTGTGCGACTGTCACTCTCCCCAGGGAACCCAGGCACCTCCTCAGATTGTCACAGTACAGCCGCACCCCCTAATCCTCAGGGGACATAGTCCAAGATCCCTGGTGCCCGCCTGAGACTGCAGATGGTACAGAGCCCCATCTCTGCTACGTTTTTCCTGTACAGACACACCCATGGTGAAGGTCACTTACAGATGAGGCTCCGTGAGAGGAACACCACCAACCCCAACAAGACGGAGCAACGAGAACAGTAAAGTGAGGGCACCTCGAACACAGGCACCATGACGCCCCTGCGGCCCATCCGACATCGGCGGCGCGGCTGCGTGACTCTCGCGAGGAGCCTCTCCCATGGGCGCCGGCCAGACAGGGGGACGATTCCCGGCCCGGGGGGAATGGAACAGGATGGTCCATGGCCTCATCACGCTACGCAGAAGGAGCACAATTTAAAACTCATAAATTGTTTTTTTCTGGAATTTTCCATGTAATATTTTGAACTGTGGTTGACCGCGGGAAGGGAAACCACAGGAAGTGAAATTCAGGGAAGGGGAGACTACTGCAGCTTTACAAATTACAAAGGACACTCAAACGCATCTCCCTGGCACTCCACAACGGCCCCAGAGGGAGACAGCCCTGTCCCCGTGTTACAGAGGAACCGGTGGTTCAGGCACACGGAAACGGAAGCCACAGCTCTGTCCAGCTCCAGAACCGAACCATCGAGGACACCAAGGGGCCTGGGCCCCTAGGCTCGAGCCACCATCTCCAGTCCCCTTAAATGGGGACAATAAATGTACCTCCAGAGAAGACAGATCATATCTGGCAACAAGACTCCTACCTCACTGCTCATGGCCCCCAAAGGGAAGCCTCCGCCCCAGTCCTTTGCTCCTTCCTGCGCTGCCTGATCTTAGACTTCCGACGTTTCTTCACAGTCATCATTCATTCACTCATCCATCCATCCGTGCACCATGTATCCATCATCCATATCCACCCGTCCACCCACCCATACATTCATCCATCCATACACCCATATATCCATCTACCCATATATTCACTCACCCACCCACCCACCCACCCATCTGTCCACCCCTTCATTCACAGACATGTCCAAAGACACCCAGGCTAGGTGCTGACTGCAGAGCTAAGTCAGGCATGAGGCGGCCTCCATCCTTCAAGGACAGAGAGAAGCCCCTCTGCTCCCATGTCCCCTGGGTGTGTGCATTCAACGTCACGGTGGTGATCGTGGTACCAGTAACATTTACTGAGCATGTGCTATGTGCCGGCCCTGCGCCAAGCACCTTCCTCGAACAGCTCATTTAACTCTCTCAAGACCCCTGTGAGGTGGGTGCCATCCCCATTTTGAAGCAAAGAAACGGAAGCTCCGAGAGGGGATGTAATGTACCCAAGGTGACACAGCTGTTAGGGGTAGCGGCTGAGATTCGAACCCCGACGGTCCCTCCGGGACGCAGGGATACGGAAGGGAGGTTATCACTGCGATCAACCCCAGAGCCTGGAACACTGCACTCCGACCTCTAACCCTGTCACCCTCGTCAGTCATTTCAGCATGAGCCTTACCAACCCTGTTTGGAAGATGAGGGCCCTGGGCTGGGAGTGAAAGAGGCAGCCCAACAGGGGCCACAGGTAGGGGGCGGAGCCGGGGCAGGCAGCCGGGCAGCGGAGGCCGCGCTGGAGGGACTCCGCCAACCACCAGCTCTGGGCTCTGCGGCTGCGCCTCGCTGGGCAGGCCCCGCGCGGTCTGATGGCTCCCTCGCTCCGATTCCTCACTCAATCAACAGCCAACAATCAACAATCAACCCCCTGCTCCGGGGGTTCGGGAGGATGCGGTTCGGTTCCTGCCTGGCCGCTTCCCCCGAGGGCCAGGAGCGAGGCGAACGAGTAAGCTGTAGGACCCCCGTCACAGCGCTGACGTGGCACTGCACGGCGCCGCCGCTGGGGTTTGGGGTGCAGGCTGCGTGCTAACTGAGCGCACGTGCATCTTACCGGGTCCGCACAACCACCGGTTTGGCAGTTGAGGAAACAGGCTCAGAGGTCACGTGACTTGCCCAGGGTCTCGGAGTCAGGAAAGAGCCCAGAGCAACTTTTCCAGGGTGGAGCCCCGGGCACAGACTCCGCGATTCCAGGCTGCCCTTGGGGGACTGGTGCCAGGAGCCCGCAGGCAGCTCTGCCCGTTGCCCTGACGAAGGGCCTCAGCTCAGAGGCTCCGCTCATTCCCCAGAGGACTCTTGGTTCCAGGCATCAGATTCTGGACAGTTACACCCAGATGACGCCATTCCTGACCTGCTCCCTGCAAAATCTCAACAACAAAGACCTTTTGAAGCAAGCCCAGGAGGAGCCATGCTGGGCTTTCACTTAGCTGAAGGCTGAACACCCCTGGAATGATGCTCGGTTCCCCGCAGATGGGCAGAGTGAGGCTCCACCCCCCACTTCTGGATGCAGAGGCTGGGGCTCAGAGCCCGCACCTGCAGGCAGGACAAGGCTCAGGTGGAGGAAGTGAGGGAACATTGAAGACTTGGCATTAGTGTCTGTGGTTCTTGGGGTTTTTGAACTTCCACGTAATGGCTTACCACAGTTGCCCCCCACCCTAAGGCTGTGATCCAGAGCCCCCTCCTGTGACCCTGACCCCCCTTGCTTTCCCTTCGGGTTGCCTGAGAGTGCCCGAAGACGATGGCTATGACAGGCTTTGCAAGAGAGAAGAGGCAAGCGATAAAATCTGAAGGTGCCCCTGGGAGCCATGCCTGTCTGAAAGCCACTTCAAGACTTTCCTCAGGCTGCTCCTGTTCTTGAAGTGTCCTCTGCCCCTTCTGTCTGGCACCCTCCCATCCACCCTTCAGGACCCAAGCCAAAAGTTACCTCCTCCGGAAAGCCCTCCCTGACCACTCAGGCAGGGTGGGGCCTCACAGACGTCTGGTTTCCTGCTGTTCTCCTGATTGTAATGTAACTGCACACCCCACCTGGAGGGGAGGGGGCCCTATTTTATTTTAATCAGCTCTTGTCTCCCGGACCCAGCACTGGGTCAGGCACAGGGTGGGTGCTCTGGAAATATGGGTGAAAGCTGGGTGCATTCCCCATGGGTCTGCAAACCCAGCTGCACACAGAAGACCCTCCTGACGAACGGAAGCCCGAAGTGAAAGCAAATCTCCGTGGCCCAAGGAGGCGGGGAGGAAACACCCGCACTGGAGTATGGAAGAAATTTGCCTTTTTTTAATGTGTGCCAGCGTCTAAGAAAGCGACACTTTATTTTGAGCCCATTATGCGACCAGGAGCTGGGGATCTGGCGCAGGGGACAAACTTTCCCAGCCCAATTTCCCAATGCAAATCTCACAGCCCAGCGGAGCCAGAGCGCCCTCTCCGCGGGCGCGTCTCTGGGACCGCCAGCGAGGAATAATCAGATTAGGTAGCTGGGTTTTAAAAGATCACGGCTTGTCTCATTTTCCAGGGAAGTGTGAACCAAAAAAAATAATTTTTTTTTTTCCCTCCCAGGGCTCTGTTAGAGCTTCCAGAACTTAATTCGGTGTTAAATGGGTGTAATTTGAGGAACTCGCGCATTATTTCTTAATTTCTGGAAGGCGAGTCCGCGTGCCTCTGCGGAGGTGGCTGTGCGTGCGGACAGCTGCGCGGCGAGGGGAGGGCGCGCCCCAGGCGGGAGCGAAGGAGGCGGGCTGTCGGGGGCGCGCACGGGAGCGCTCCATTCATGTCTGACGTGGGAAACGCCGGCGGGAGGCATTTGCATGTCATCTGGCTTCTGCTTTTCCACTTGGATGGCCAAGGAGGGGGAGATTCTGAAGGCTTGTTTCTAGAGGGAGAGCCTTGGGGCCTTCAACGAAAATTTCATCTTCCAAGGAGTGTTTGCACCCCTCCCCCCACTCTAGGCCGCAGCCTCTGAGGTTTGCATCCTGTCCGTGAACATCCTTGGCCTTCCAGGGCGCCCCATTGACTGTGACCTTGAGCATGTCACCAGCGCACTCTGGGCCTCAGTGTCCCCTCTGTATACTGGCAAGCAGACAAGCCCCAAGTCCCCTTACAGGCCACACAGCAGCCACTCTGGCTTCCCTCCACCGCAGCGCAGCACACCGGCCTCCCAATGCTGGGGTCCCTGTATTTGCCCCCCACCCCACAACTATAAGCTACCCAGAGTGGGACTCTGGTGCGGAAGCCCCTACCAGGGCCTTCCCCACCCCTGCTTTCAGTCCCCGCCCTGCTGAGCAGGGGAAAGCCCAGGCCCAGAGGGCAAGTTCTTTGCCAGTGAGTAGAGAAGTCAGAAAGCCCAGGGGAGCCATCCTCGAGTGTCCAACCTGGTCAGAGCCAAGGAGAAGAGGAGGGAGGGGCTTGTCTGGAGTGGGCCAAGCTGACGCCCAGGAGGGGGGACACTAACGGCCGGGCCAAGGACAGCCATCAAACATATCCAAGTCCTGGTCATGTCAAGGAGCTCCCTGGAGACAGGTCTGAGGGGCCTTGGGGTCTCCTTTATCTCCCCAAGGGGGTCACACAGGGAGAATAGGTCCAGGAGTGCAAGTGCTGAGGAAGGGAGGGAGGGAGGAGAGGGGACTTCCTCCCGGCCAGGCCTGAGCTGGGTGAGAGCCACAGCAGCAACGAGGGCACACCATGTCCCTAGCAGTGCACAGCCCAGGCTGGGCAGGGCCTCCGTCACCCTGCTCGCGTTCACTGGTTCTGAAGTGTCTGCGACCCCACCTTGTGGAAGAGGTTTAGGCAGCAGGCCCCACTGCTCTGAGGGGCTGACTCTTCTTTCAGTAACTTCTGGAAAGAGCAGCTAGGCTGGGAAAAACCTCTCTGGGGGTGGGGTTCTTGGTGCATTCTGAAATCGGTACAACTCTTCCGTGGGACTCGGCTGGGGAGAAGCTAAAGCCACGGAGGCCGAGCTAACAGAGGTGGAGCCTCCCCAAGAGGAGAGGGGGGATCTTTCTTCTGAGTGGAAGATGGGCCACACTCTGGGTCTGTCCAGAGTTGATAAACAGGACAATGACCAGCATGTGAGACTCGGAGATCCTGACCTGCAGTGGCTCAGCGCCCTGTGTCCAAAGAGCCACCAGGACCGTCATCAGGAGAGGGCCGGGCTCCAGGCGGTGTGGTGCGTGGTTAGCAGTGGGGTCCTGGCTGGGTTATTTTAACCTCTCCGAGCCTGTTTTCTCACGTGTACAACAGAATCAGTAATCACCAGCTCACGGGGTGGCGCGAGGGTCCATGAGATGTGGCGGCTCAGCGCCTGTCCAGCACCGTGCTGGCACACGGGGGTGCAGCGGGCTTTCACTGGCAGGTGCAATGCTATGGCCTCACAGGTGCGACCTCGCGCCTGTGTCGGGGCCTAACAGACCCAGACAACAAGGCACCCAGGTCTGTGTGGCTGGCTGCCTCCCCTCCCAGAAGCCGAGGACCTGGCTGGAGGCAGTCCCCTCCCACAGCACAGCGGGAAGGGAGGAGAGGCTGGCTGGGCTGTGAGCTTATCCTAGAGCTGGAAACCAGACTCCTTGCATCCCAACTACCCCACCCTCGGGCTCCCACCCACAGGTGGTGTAAGCCCCCAAGCTCCAACCCTGACTGTCCTCCACCCTCCCTGCCCCACCCCTGCTATCCGAGCCCTCCCCAGGCAGGGTGTTGGAGGCCCCAGCTCCCTGGCCCTGGCCCAGCTCCAGCTGCTCACTAGGCCAGCAGCCTTACCCGTCACACCCCACCTCTCCCCCCCTTCTGGCTGATTCGTGCCTGCCTCTGAACCAGGCTCCCTGCTGACCCCTCCTCAGGCTCTCTGGGGCAGCCGCTCCCCACTGCGCCCCACCACGTTGGCTTTTCCCAGGCATAGCTCCAACCCCACTGACTGGGCTGGGGCAGTTTTCTCAAGAGCTGCCCAGGACAGAGCTGAAAACGCCTTCAGCGGCAGACATGGTGGCTTGCTGAGCTGGCTAAAGGGGAGTGAAGGAATGGATGGATGGACGGATGGATGGACAGTGGATGACCGAGGGAGTGGCTCTCAGAGGTCCCCCAATGTCCCTGGGGCAGCCTCACTCTCTTTCTCTCCCACTCAGGAAGGTCTGAGCAGCATGGGCCCTGCTCCCCCTCCTGCCCAGTCCAGCTGCCCTGATAACCTTCAGGTGGGTGGCCTGAGAGCACAGGAGTGGGACACACACATGCTCACACACCACACACATTCTCACACATGCATCCACTCCAACACACAGCTCCAAGCCAGACGGCTTCCCCTCACCGTCCCTGGAAGGCAGTGCAATTCCTCCCAGATGCCTGAGACAGGGCCAGAAGCTCAGGGCGCTGGTGACATTAAAGGACGAGCTGAACCCCACCCGGATTCAGCCTGAGCCGGCAGGGGCAGCACCACCTGGCAGCATGGAACCTTCTGGCCACCTCTTGCCCCATACTCCATCCCCAGCCAGAACAGGCACAGCCAGCAGCCTCCCTGGAGCGATGCACTGCTTACAGAGAGGGGTCTGTCCTGAGCAGTCACACAGCCAGGGGACAGTGGGGGAGGTACCCCCCGATTCTGGGCAACCCTGGATTTTACTGGGCCGACACCAAAACTCACAGGTTATTCTGACTCTGGTTTGAACCACATGGCCAACCAAACGGCACTGCCTCCCCAGAGGTGAAGAGGCCCGGGGTTCCTGCTGTGCTGCCCGCTTCCTGGCCACACTGGGACCGTCGGGCAGGTGTGGGAACAAGGGAGAACTGAGGGCCTGCCCTCGACGGGGTCTGAACCGAGCCCCGCTGCTGGCCGCACAGGATGTCAGTCATAGTCAAGTGAGAGTCACAGGGCACCAGTGCCCGAGGATGTCTTAGTCACAGCAGTGGTGGGGGAGGGGGTCGGGGGGCCTCGCTCAAAACCCTGGGAAACTGAGGCCCAGGGAAGGGCCTGCCGCAGCCTCGGGTCACCCAGCCAGGAGCACATGGGCCTTACATGGCTTCCTCAGGGTGACCTCGCAGCGCCCTTCTGAGGTGGGAATGGTTCCCACGCTACTCTACGGATGAGGAAACAGAGGCTCAGAGAGGTCAAGCTCCTTGCTCAAGGTCACACAGCCAGGGGAGAGGAGGCACTGGCGGCTCCTCACATCCCTGTCTGGGCTTCCTTGGGCACGAGCCATCACTAAGCCAAGAGATCAGAGAGGCCGAGAGCGGCGGGCAGAACGGAGGCTTACAGACGCACTCCCACGGCAGATTACATAACTCCCCTTCCCGGCCCCACCGCCCCAGGGGTGCCGCGGGGCAGACCACACTGAGAACCCGACCCCCTGAGGAGCCGGCAGCCGAAAACCGGCTCTTTCCAAAGACATCAGTTGGAGCCGCCAGGACGCGCTGGCTCTTTCCCTCCTTTCTTGTTTCCTCCGGCTAAGTAACAAATACTAATACTAATAATGATAATAATAATTAGAATATAACCTGAAGACGCTTGGGGTCTCGTTGCCATGGCAACCGCTGGCGCTAATGAGCTTCGGAGGCCGCCTCCGGGCCACCCGGCCCCGGGCGCGGGATCAACATTGAGTCGGCCCCGGGAGACGGCGGCGGCTCCGCTGGGACCACACGGCGGGCGGGGAGCGAGGGGCACCCACTTGGAGGGACCTTCCTGGTCGCCCGCGCCACTCAGCTGGGACCCCCGGGACCGGCCGGGTCTCCAGCGTGGCTCCGGAACCCTGTCCGGTGCGCTCGGGGCTCCCAGCGCGCACGGGTCTCCCGGCTCGCTGCGCTCTCTGACTCGGTCCTCGGACTCCGGTCCCGCCTTGGACGCAGATTCCGGCCCCGGCAGCAGCGTCCTGGCACAATGAGCCCCGGACTGCTCCTCCAACCCGGGCCCCGTCCTCTCTCCAGGGTTCAGCGACCTCGACCTCTGTGAGCCCCGGCGCGGACCCCAATGCCAGGGCACCGTCTACTCGACACGGCTCCTGGCACCAGCTTCTCCCCATGGGCGTCCCCGGCCCCTTTTCAAAGCACCCCAGACCTCCAACGCACCGAACCGGCCTCCCCAAGTGCGCCCACCCCTCCTGCCCCGGGCTTCCGCACCCCTTCTCAGAAGCCAGGGCGCCAAAGACGCCGCCCCCAACTCTCCGGGACCCTCCTCCGCCAGGAGCTCCGCCCCCCGGCCCCTTTCCCAAAGCGCGGGGACCCCGGCCCGGCGCGCCCCCGCCCCCCGCGTAGCCCCCGCCCAGCCCTCCTGGGGCGCGGCTCACCTCGTGCCCGCCGCCTCGCTCGTTGCTCCGCAGCCGGCAGCCGCGCCTGCGGGGCTGAGCCGCCTGCTGGGGCCCGGGGCCGCCCACGCCCCCGTGGTGCCGCCTCTGCCGCAACAGTTGTCCCGACTCCGGGGGCTGCGGGCACTCGGGGGCTCCGGGCCGGCGCCGGGAAGGCGCCCGCTCCTAGGCTGGCGGGGCGCGGAGCGGCGCCGGGGCTCCGGCTCCGGCTCGGGCTGGGGCTCCGGCTGGTGGTCCGGCCGCCGGCCACATGCCCCTTCGCCCGCCCGCCCGCGGCTACTGGGCGGCCCGCGCCGCCCGCCCGCCCGCCGGCCCCGCGCCCCGCGCCGCGCCCGCCGCCGCGTTCATGCTCGCCGGGCCCTGCGCTCGCCGCCGCCGCCACTTCACTCTTTGCCGCTGGTCGCTCGCTCGCGCCCTCTCTGCTGCCCCCTCTCCGAGCTCGCGGCTCCCAGCCGGCGGGCCCCGCCGCCGCGCCGCGCTCCCCCTCTCTCCTGCGCCCGCGGCGGCTTCTCGGCTTCTCTCTCCCTCTCTCCCTCTCTCCCTCTCTCTCTCCCTCCCCCCCCCACCTCTCATTTTTCCTTTCGCAATCTCTTTTCTTCCCCTCGCGCGCACTCTCCCCCTCTTTGTGCTTCTCCTAATGTGTTCTCAGCGGCCTCTCCCTCGTTCCTCGCGCTGTGCGTCCCTCTCAGCGCCTTGCTTCCTTCTTGGCTTCTTTCACTCCTTTCTTCCTACTTTTTCCTTTCTTTCTCCCCCCTCCCCCTTTTCCTTCCTTTGCTCCGCTCCTTCCTCTCTCCTTTGTTCCTTCTTTCTCTCCTGGTCTCCCCAGGCCCACCCCAGGCTCACCTGTCTCGTTCCTGATGGCTCCCCAGCCCTGGGCCAGGCTGGACCCCGCGGGCTCGCGCAGCCCCTCCTGCGTCCTGCCCCAGGGCAGCCCCACCCTGCTGCGCCTCCCCCCGCGTTCACTGTCAAGCCACAAATTCCTTCCAGCCCGACCCTGTACGAGGTCAGCGTCAAGGTCCGCCTGGCGTGGGAGAATGCTCCCCATCAGGAAAGTCCCTCTGTCCACTTTCCTAGGGAAAAGGTCCGCTCCTGGGACCGCAGGAAGACCATTGCTTGGGCCTCTTCTCCTGCTCCAGCTGCCTCCTTACCTCTCCTCCCAGCGGCCCCCACTCCTGGGGCCCCTCACTTCACCCCTCACCTGCAGCTCCCGACTGTGTTAGACTCGCTGTGTGGCCTCAAGCCAGTGAGCCAACCTCAGTAAACCTGTTTCCCCACCTTCTGTCCCTGGCCCAGTGACCTCCAGAGGTAAAGAAGGTCATGGAGAGGCCACATGCTTGTCTCTTGAAGGACCCCACAGAGGGACAGTTGTTGGGGAGGGAGAGGAGGTGAGTGCCGGGAGGGCAGGTCAGCTCCCTCCACACAGACGCCAGGAACCCCTCACTGCCGTGGACCGGGCTGCGATGCACCAGGACCTGGGCTGAGCGCTTCCGCACGTTGTGTTGCTGATACCTCACCACAGCACTGGGTGGGGGCCCCCATCTCACAGACTGGTCGAACCACCGAGCACAGCAAGGACCTGGGACCAGCTCAGACCCCTGCCTTTGACGCCCAGGACTCGGTCCCAGGCCCCGGCACCTCTCTGGGGCACCTTTGTCCTCACAGAGAGCCCTTCAAGGGCAACCTTACACCTTCAGACCCCAACACGGATGGCACTGGGGTCTGGACAGTGCCTGGGGGGCCCAACTGGAGGGTGGGGTGGGAAAGCACCAGGGTGCCCCCTGCAGGAAGCCTGTGCCTGTGGGGTGCCTCAGTTTCCTGTCTGCACCCCAGGAATCCATGCCCCTTCTCCAGTGGACATGGTCTGAGCGGGTGCACTGGGCTGGACAATGAATCCACACTGCTGGACCAGACGTGGGCTTTGCTGTGGGGACTGTCTTCAACCAGTGGCAGAGGGTGCCCATGAACCCCTCAGCACGGTAAGGCCCAGGCTGCAGCCCTGGGCTTGGCCTTGGCCAGGGACAGGGGAAGGGGTGGTGTCCAGTGCCTAGGCTTCTGGATTTGTAGTAAGGCAATACTTCGCCCTCACCAGCTGTGTGACCTTCAGCGTGGCACAGAACCTCCCCAAATGCCAGTTTTCCTCTCCACAGTGAAGGTCGCAGCAGTGCCTCCCTGACCGATGTCACCAGGACTCAGTGAGCTGGGAGGTTATGGAAGCACTCCCCGCCCTGACCCCACTGCCCCTGCAAACTATCCCCTGATGGGGGCCCACTATGGTCCCATATTAGGGAGGGGCCAGAGGAGCAGAGAGGTAAAGACACAGGGCAGAGATCCTTGTGCTCTAGGGGGCGGGGCTTGGGTTGAGAGGGGGCTGTCCTCTGAGCTCTGCTGGCAGAGGCTGGGTTCTGGGATCATTCAGAAGGCGCTGTGTAGTGTGTGTGATGCATGTGGTACACGTGTGCACATGATATATATATATGGTAAGGGGTGTGTGTTCCCACGTGTGAGGGATCTGTGCACCTGTGTGTGCATTCAGGACATGTTGAAAGCCTCCTCATTCAGGAACCCCCCTCCCTGCCCGCACATCACCAAGCAGGGCTCTGTGCCTGTCCTGGATTCAGGTGCAGTGCTGGACACCCAGAGATGACACGAGAGCTCACTGCCCAAAGAGCGCACACTTGGGTGGGTGACACACGGGAGGTTATACCTCCATCAACACCCATTTTCCACAGGCTGAAACAGTCACCCGCTCCTGGCTTCGGAGGCCCTGTCCCCACTCTGCCCAGCCTGCCTTCCCAGCCTGCTCTGCAGCCAGGTGCCCTGAGCCTCAGCCTCATCAAGCCCACTAGTCCCTGGGGATCAGGTCGGCCCCTACATGGGCTCCTCAGCCCTCCGAAATGCGCCTGCTGTGTGCCGGGCTGGCTGCCTACACTGCGCTCCGGCCCCCACCACCTCCTGCCCTGCACCTGGACACAGCTGCTTTGCCTCCCCAAGCCTCAGTTGCCTCATCTGCAAAATGGGAGTGATTCCACTCACCTCAAAGGGCCAACCTGAGGATTAAATGAGAGACTGTGTCAAACGGGAAGCTGTCCTGTTGATTATCCTGAAATAAACGCATGCCGGGCACTTAGTAGGTGTTTGATCGGCATCGATCTCCCCTCTGTTCTCTGTTCTTTCAGGGTGAGCAGGAGAAAGCGTGGGCTTTGGGGTTTAACCTCAGCCTGGCCACTGAGCAGCTACGTGACCGTGGGCAAGTTCATTCGCCACTCCCAAGCACTGTGCACTGGCTTCCTGCGGCTGCTGTAACCAGCGGTCACAAACGCACGTGGTGGCTCAAATTGACGCACGTGTATTGCCTCACAGAAACCCCAAAACCAGTTCCACGGGGCTGACGGCACGGTGTCTGCAGGACCACCTCCTCAGAGATCCGAGGGGAGTCCTTCCAGCTCCCAGTGGCTCCAGGCCTCCTTGGCTTGCGGCCCGCACCCCTCCAACCTTCAAAGCCAGCAGCTTCCTGTCTTTCTCTGTCCCTCCTGCTCCCTCTCAGAAGGACACCTGTGGGTGTATCGTATCCAGGGTACCCCAGCTAATCTGGGACATTCTCCCGTCTCGAGATCCGTGACTAAATCACACCTGCAAAGCTCCTTTTGTCTTCTTGCCGTAAAGGGAGCATCCCCAGGTTCCAGGAGGAGGGCAGGAGCTTCGGGGTGGGGAGCATTCTCAGCCTTCTGCATTGGAGCGTCCAGGGACAGATCAGGTGGGGCGCAGGGGAGTGAGGGGTGACAGGCAGGGGCACTGGCTCCATGGAGCCTTCAGCAAATGTGCAGTCTCCGCCCTGGGCTGTGCTGGAGGAGGGGGTGGTAATGGGGGTGCAGGTAATCACACGGACCGCCAAGAGAACCGTCACCACGCTCGGCTCCTCTTCCCCCGGCACCTTTAATCCTTCCCTATTTACTATTTCTCTGCCTTCGGGAGGACTGCTCCCCCGCAATCGGCGCCCCCCCCCCCCCATCGGGCGGGCGGCCTGGTGGATGACTCACGCGCTCTCGCTGTCGGTGAAGAGCAGCCTTTTCAAAGGGCTGGCTGGGGAGGGAGCTAAATTTAAAGCCAGGCTTCCCGAGAAGATCACCTGCCACGTCAAACTCACTGCCATTTAATCAGAAGGTGGGGGTGCGAGGCATTCCACCACAGCCCAGCCCCAGAGCCTGGAGGGAAGGAGGGAGGGAGGGAGGGAGGAGGCACTTAGAGGCTGAGACCCTGGGGTGGGCATGCTGCAGGGGGCCACAACTGCCAGCCTCCAGCCTCCATGTCACCTTCTCCCTGTCCCTATCTTCTTTGGGAAGACACTCCCCCTCCCAAGGACCCCCACCTCTTCTCTCTTCAAGATCTTAGGGCTCCAACCCTAAGGCCCTATTCCTAAAATCAAGATACAAGGAATCAGGCTGTGAGAGGTTTTGAAAATGCCCACCAAAGACACCCATGGAAGATGTGGCCAAGGCAGCATTGGCACAGCTAGCGTGGCCCAAGGGCCCGTGGCCTGGACCACTGGCCTGTGGGTCCCTCCTATGGAGTAGGTGGGGTAGGGGGCAAGTTGCTCACCTCTTGGAGCCTGTTTCCTTGTCAACCCAAAGGGAATGAAATGCCCGCACTGCAGCTGCCACTTGGTCCCCGTGTTCACCCCAAGGAGAGAGGCTCTGAGCTGGGGAGACTGGGCCCAGGGCCCCTGGAGGGTGACAGGAGCTGGCCAGCTGCCAGGCCTCTGCCTCCCATCCCTGCCCCTCCCAAGTGGGAAGCTGTGAGCCGCCCTGTTCTCCGCTCTCCCCACTGGCCCCTGGAGCTACAGGTCACAGTAAGCTGTAGCCTCCCTGTGGCTGCAGGGCCAGGCCACAGGGGTGGCAGGGAGTCCCAGTGGTTAGAGACGCTGGCTCTGGGCCAGAGCGCTGAGCTTTCACCCCCCAACCCTGCTGCAGCCTGGGTTGTGCTCTCAGCCTGTCCGCCCCTCCGTGAGCCGAGGCTCTTTGCTGCTCGGGGCCCGGCGAGTAGCATGGAAGCCACTGCTAGGGCCGTGGACTTGGGGGGCCAGGACACGAGATGTGATGAGCAGGTTGCTGGGTCCAGGAATCCTCTCCTGAGGCCAGATGCAGAGCCCAGGGCCTCCTCCCCCGCTGCCTGCCGCCCTCGGGCCACGAGGAGTGAACCAGTTTCTATTCTGGCCCCTGCAGGAGGCCTGGCAGGGCCACTGACGGCCCTGGGAGCCCCGAGGAGACAGGGCTTCCTGCAGTGGCACCAGAAGTGCACGTGTAGCCCCAGGCCTTCCCCTGGCCCTGGATCACAGTAAGTGGCCGAAGAGGTTTTGCAGATGTAATTAAGATTATCAGTCAGTTGACCTGAAGATGGATTATCCTTCACACCTAACCTTTACAAACAGAGTTTTCTCCAGGTGGCAAAGGCGGAGGGAGTCAGAGAGGCCGGTGTGAGGAGGGATTCCACCGGAGGCAGACAGGCCGCTGCTGAGATGGGGGTGTGGTTGCAGGTCAAGGAGGCGAGAGCAGCCCTCAGCCAACACCCAGCACGAGCTGGGGACTGGAGCCCGGGACCTCAGTCCGGCAACCACCAGAAATGGCATGCTGCTGGCAGACTCCAGGGGCCTGGAGAGGCCTCGGAGCCCAGCTTGGCTGACGCCGGAGAGCTCGCCGAGCCCACCTAGACCTCTGACCTGCAGAGCCGTGATAATAAATGGCTGCTGTTCTAAGCTGCAAAATTTATGTAGCAATAGGAAAACCAATATTCTCCTGCCAGTTACTTACTTTTTCATGGGGTGAAGATCCTTACAGCCCACCCCTCCCACAGCAGACCCCACGGTGGTCTTTGCCTTGCACAGCCCTGACCTAGCTTCCCTCCTGCCTGCAGACCTGCCGTGATCACGCCTTCAGAAGAAGTCTGAGACCTTGGTTTGGCATTCAAGGCTCTCCGTGCTCTGATCGCTGCTTCCCCTCCCCCCAGCCCCACGACTGGCCCTGCCCACACATGGTGCCACACTTCTCTGGGTCACCCTGGGTTCAGGGAGCAGGTCCCTCCCTCATCAGACACCAGTGGCGGATCATTGCGATTTCCTGTCTGTAAGGACAGCACCTGCTTGCTCTCGGGTGTTTCTTACTATTGGGATACACCTGCTAGAGCTGCCTGAGTGGGTGTCAGGGGCGTGTTGGCCCACGTTACCCTGGCCCACGTCACACGGTCCCTGTCAGCCTGCAGAAGGTTAGCAGCAAGGACCCTGCTACACCCTTGGGCAGCTGATTCTGATGACAGGCACAGCTCCCGGGCAGAGAGGGAGACTGGGGGACTCCGGGAGGCTGCCCTCGCAGCCCTGCCTGCCCCTGGCCCCTGAGGCTCAGAGCCTGCTGGCGTCCAGGAGTCTGGGACCGCTGTGGGGGTGGGGGAGTCTGCCTCAGAGGAGCAGCAGGAACCAAGAGGGGTTGAGGGGATGCTCTCCTGTACTTCCCAAAGCTGAAAACCAAGAGTCCCACGGACCCCGTGCGTCCCTGGCCTCCTCATACCTCAGTTTCCTTGCCTGTCCACTGTTACCGGTAATAACCTCCTCTCGAGTCACGCCAGGCTCTAGAGTCGGTTTCTCAGTGTGTCATGCGTATTAAGTGAGGACGGGCCTGTGGGGTAGGTGCTGTGCCCCAGTCTGTCCTTACGAGTCTCACAGGTGAGACAAGACTGGAGGTGACACACTGTGTCACCAGCTCCAGGGTCATGGGGAGACCTGGTGGATGAGAGAGCCCTGGCCTCGCCACCACTCTCCCCAGGCTTGACTTTGGGCTCCCATGTGCCAGCTGGTGGCCTTGGGCACATTGGTTTTCTCCTCTCTGAGTCAGGCATCAACCTTGGGCTCACAGGAGGCATGGCCTGAGGGGAAGACAGGCAGATTCTGCTGGGGGACCCCCAGCTGGGTCTGCCCCAGGGCACTCACCCCCACCCCAAACCTCCCGGCATCGGCTTATATGGGTGGTGACAGCATCACTTCCCCGTGTCCATCTGAGTTAGGACCCCACTGCAGCTGAGGCCCTCGCGGACTCGCTGCGTGCCATGGCTGCGTCTTCGAGCCCGGCGAGCAGATGACGAGAGTTAATATGATGCAAATTGGCAGGCTGAGCCAGGCACCCTGAGCCAGAGGCCCAATTCCCACGTAGCCCCGCGCTCCCACGGCCAGGCCAGGCGCAGTGGTGACAACATCAACGGTGCCGATCGGCGTGATTGGCACACACGCCTCTTCGGTCCTGTGCCCTGAGCGCCATTTACACCCGGGAGAAACGCGGGGCGGGGACAGGGAACTGCTTTCAGCTCAGAGCTGCAGTGAGCGGGCCCAGAGAGGTTGTGGGCGGGCCTGAGGTCACCCTGCTCTGAGAGGCAGGCAGGGGAGAAATCTGAGGGCCCTCAGCAAGGGCTCTTTTGATGGTCCCCAGGTGGCTCCCTCTCAGAAGCCTCTGCGTTAGGGGCCTGGGGTGGGGGCTTCGCTCTAAAGACGGGTTGTGTTCAATCCCCAGGGCCAGGCGGCCTAGGCTGGAACAGCAGTCTGGTCTTTGCAGCCGTGTGGCCCTGGACGAGTTGCCTGACCTCAGAGATGACCATCTACCTTTTCTTTAGAATTAATTCGACGGCTGCTTCTCTCTCCCTGCCTGGGCTGAGTGCAGAGTGCCGGCTCAGCAAGTGTGTGTTTTAACTGAAACAAGGCGAGGCTTCCGCTTACTGGGTGCTCCGTGCCTCACGGTGTCGCTCGGATAGGCTCCCTGCACCCACAGCCATCCTAGGAGTTGCTTCTCTGCCTTTCTTCTTTTTGACAAAACAGGCCCAGAGAGGTTAAGTGACTTGCCCAGGGTCACACAGCTGGGAAGTGGTAGAGCTGGGATTTGGACATGGGTCTGCCCCTACCCTAGGCCCAGGCACTCAACCTCCCCGGACCGGGAGCACACCCTGGCTCTGCCTGCCCAGGCCTCATTTCCCCCACCTGCTCTGGTTGGGCCCCTCCGGCTCAGACCGTGTAAGGCGCTGGCAGGCTCGTCCCAGTGCTGGCTTCGTGTGGGTTTAGCCCAGGCATGGGGAGGCAGGTTGTCTGGGGTTTGACAGCTCAGACCCCGTGGCTGGGGTCGGAATTCCAGGCTTCTTTGATTTTGCTCAGCGGCCACTCTGAATGTTGTAAATTGTTTGGCTTGGCCTTGCAAAGCAACCTTTATTATTGCAAAATCTCGTGTTTCCACGGAGCCCAGGGAAAGGGGAGTCTTGGGTGGTGGGTTCCAGCATCCGTTTGAATTCCGTTCTGATGAGGCTCCGGCTGTGGGGAAGCGGGCCCTGGCCCCAGTTGCAGGGTGGGGCCCCTGGCCCTGGCCAGGTAGCCCCCGCCTGTCTGGCTGCCTGCCAGCCACAGCCTGTTCACTGGTCAACATCTGAGATGAATCAGAACCTCCGAAGGGCAGCTTAGGGGCCTGCCAACAGGCGGCTGGGATGAGGAGGATAGGGGGGTGTCTGTGGCCATGGGCTGGGACACCCCACATGCCCAGTCCAGGGCTCCCCTGGATGACTGGTTCCTTGGAAGGGGAGAGGGAAAAGGTAACTCCAGTTTCCGGAGTCCAGACACACACCCCATGTCAGGCCTGGGGCTTTGCAAACATTACTTCATGAGCCCTGAGGGAGCCCCTTAAGCCAGGCACTATTATCTCTGCCGCATTTCAGCTACAGAGAGGGAGGATCAGAGAGGTTAGTACCTTGCCCAGGGTCACACAGCAGGTTGGTGAAGCTGCTGCCTGCCCCAGGGTAGAGTTCCAGGTTCAGAACCATTTACACTGGCATCACTTTCCTGATCAGAGAAATCACAGCCTCAGTTTGGGGTCCAGGAGAGGCCTTTGTGTCAGCCCTCCTGCCCTGGACCCATACCACAGAAAGGGTCAAGCCCTCTGGGGCCCGTTCTGTTCTCATCTTGCTCTAAGTTGTCCCCAGGACACAACGCCTGGCACTGGAGGCCAGGCCAGGGAGTGCATGGGCTGCCTTCTGCCCCGCAAGTACTATAGGAGGATCCTGGGGAGCCACCTGCAAAGATGGAACCCTGGGACAAGGGCATGAGCCCCGGCTGCAGATGAGGAAACTGAGGCTCGGAAAGGCCCAGTGGCCGGCCCGATGCCACCAGCAGAGGAGCTTTCTCACCACCTTGGTGTCCCACTTCACGGTGGACATCACAACATGAGCCCCAGGTTCAGAGTTAGACCCTGGGCTCACCTCATGTCACCAGACGGTCTCGACAAGCCACTTTCCCTCTCTGAGCCTCAACTTTCTCATCTTTGAAAGGGGGACAACAGTTCCAACCTTTCAGGGACCCTAAGAAAAATGATCAGCAGAGGCCACAGTAGTAGGTGCCTTCACACAGTCTGCACACAGTAGGGACTCTGCCTCATTTTCCCCACCCTCTGTCCTGCCAGTAGCCAGTGCCTGCTGGTGCGATGTCACTGCTCAAACATCAGCTCCTAGATCATAAGCACCTACTGTGTGCAAGGCCCCTCTTCTGCCCAGGTCCCTTCCTCTACCCACCAGGGGACACCTGAACCAGCCTGGGGACATGCACATGAGGAGGGAGGGGAGGAAACAGCGACACCATCAACACAGTGGACAGTCAGGCGGGCAATGGCTGCAGCTGGCCGGCTGCTGGGGACGCCCCAGAGGTGCCGTCCACAGGGCTGGCATCTGCAGACGCCCTTGGCCAAGACCTGCCCCAGACCCGGAGCACGGTGTCAGCAGGATAGGGCTGGTGCCAGGGGCACAGGGACCAGTCTGTGTGGAGACACTGACCTTGACCACACATCTGTACAGGCCGCCAGCTCCAGCCCCTCAGCCCCTCCTCCCAGTGCCCACCGGTGCTGCAGGTTCAAGGCTCACTGTCTCCTGAGTGGACGTGGGCAGTAGCCAGCCATCTTCCTGACTCCTTCCTCTGGCCCATTGGGCCGTCCTCCAAGCGGGAACCAAGGGGATCTAGGTGAAACTCAAACCCCACAGCACCACGCTCCTGCTCCAACCCTCCTCGGCTCCCTGGGGCCTTCAGGGTAAAATCTGATCCCACTGGCTCCCCAGCTCCCTCTCCTGCCACAGGCCGTGCCAGCTCGCTCAGTCCCTGCCAGGTCCCATCTCTCTCCGTGTCTCTACGGGGACCGTCTCCTTTGCTCCTGTCATCTTTGGGGACCCAGATCGTTTGTCCCTTCTTCCTGGAAGAAGCCTGCTCTGAGCCCTGGCTGGGTCTCCTAGTCCTCTGGGCTCCCTGCCCATCACAGCCCTGGTCACCGCGAGTGACACTATCTGCTTGTGCTTCTGTCACCACCAGGAGCTCCCTGAGGGCTGCCCTGGGTCCCACCAGCTCTGAGTCCCCAGCCCAGAGCAGGCCTTGGCGTGAGAAGCTATGTAACTGGTTCTGACTGGCCTGGGCTTCACGCACCAGTCCAGGAGGCAGGAAGAGACTGACACCCTCCCAGCTGCTGGGACGCCCCGCCCAGCCCGGCCGTGTCCGAAGCTCTCCCCGAAATTTCATTCATAAGCACATTTAGCACTTGCCTTGCACCTTTCATCCTCAGCTCTCCGTGTGCATCCCCAACTTTAATTAATTCTCCCCATGTCCCAAATCAGCTGCTCTCCGCACGGCAGACAGCGAAGCACAGAGCCCACGGTGTGGTTAGGAGCCCCTCTTCTCCACCCCCAGGGCCCCTCCGAGTTTGAATCCTCCCTCCTCTGGGCCGACAGGTTGACCTGAGGCCTTCAGCACAGAGTGATGGTTTATTGTTGCTATTTAAAAAACATGCACACACTCGCTGTCTCACAGCTTGGTTTCGTCATGAGAAAAAGTAACAAGGTCATTTTTTCAGAGGTGACAGGAGCAAGTCAGAGGGGTAGTGGGTAGAGCAGAGCAGCTCTGGAGCCCAGCTGGCTGGGTGCCCTGGGGTTGGCCAGGCCCCTGGGAATCAGTTTTAAGCAGGTCTCCCTCTCCCAGGAAGACTCCCCTGATTAGTCTGCTCAGATTGGGCGTTCCTGCTTTCCTCTGGAGTTTAGGGCAGAGATCCTCGTTCTTATAGGTGACTGCTCTGTGTTGGCCTGCCCTTCCCAATGACATGGAGGGTCCTGTGTCAGATTCAAGGTTTTGTGTCTCTCTGCATCCTGGGAAAGGAGCAGAGGACTGGGCTGTCAAGTAAGTGGGCACTTGTGCACAGACGCATGGAGGGATGCGGAAATGAGTGAAAGGGGTGAGATGGCAGGTAAGTGGGTGAAAGGATGGAGGACTAGATGGGTGGGCATGGGTAGGTGAGTGGATGGACAGATGGATGCATTAGGGGTGGGTGGATGAATGAATGAATAAATGGATGGTAGGGGGTTGGGGGAAAGGATGAGTGGATGGATGGAAGATGAATGGATGGATAGATGGATCAGTGGATAGATGGATTGGTGAGTGAATGGATGGATGATGGATGGATGGGTGGATAGATGGATGTATGGATGAGTGGATGGTTGGATGGGTGGATGATGGATGGTTGGATAGGAGGATGGGTGGATGGATAGGTGGATGAATGGATGATGGATGGATGGATGGGTGATGGATGGATGGGTGGATAGATGGATGTATGGATGAGTGGATGGTTGGATGGGTGGATGATGGATGGTTGGATAGGAGGATGGGTGGATGGATAGGTGGATGAATGGATGATGGATGGATGGATGGGTGATGGATGGATGGGTGGATGGGTGATGGATGGATGGATGGGTGGATGGATAGATGGGTGGATGAATAGGTGGATGATGGGGGAGGGGGCTCATGGAAAGATGAACGTGCAGGAGGACCGCTGGGTAGGTGGAGGACTTCATGGAGAGATGAATGAATGGGTTGTTGAATAGAGGAACAAGTACATGAGTGCTGGGTGGATGGGTAAGGGTTAGGTGGCTGGTGGGTTACTGGGTATGAGTGGGTGAGTCTGGAGAGATTATAAACACAGTAACAATAACTTGCCCTCAGCTGTTTATTGAGGTACCAGGCATGGCTCCAAGCATTCACATGTGTTCATTCACTGATTTAATGCTTGTAACTGCTGCTGTGGGCAATGCATGGTGGGTTGGGAGATGCCGATGCTTGGATGTGTGTCCTGGTGGGTAGACGGGTGGGCAGGTGGCTGGCTGGATTGTTTTGTAATGGAGAAATGAGCAGGTGCTGATCAAACAGATGGGGTGTTGGGTGGGCTGGCAGGTGAGGGGTGGAGGGAGCAGTAGGCCAGAGGTCAAAGGGGTGGGCAGGAGGCTCAACATGGAGCCTGGATATGTTTCCTTCTCGTCCCACCTTAGGAAGGACATCTCTATTCCCCAGAGACCCACATCAGGAATCTGGTGCTGCCCCAGGCCACATCTCTGCCTCACCCCTCCACCCCACCTCCATCAACACAGCAAGCACCCCTTGGGGCTCCAGCCATCCATCTGTGCTCTAACCTCAGACCCCACCACTTCTTGTAGATTTAGCGCCTACCACACCCCCTCCACAGGGCAGCCGGGGGGGTCCCACCTACACACTGTCCCCATCTAGTCCCCTGCCTAACCCAAGTCCACCTCTGGCCCCTGATACCCATGGACACCAAACCTTGTTGGTGTGCCCAGTGTCTCAGCCAGTCCCTATGGATACACCCAAGCCCCTGCTTTCAATCAGAACAAGTTCTGCCAGGCTCCCGAGTCACTGCTGGCTGGGCACCTCTTCTGGAACGGTGGTCCTCCACATCTGCCTCAGGCCCAGAGAAATGCTGTCTTCACGTTAGTGCAGAGATTCCCAGTCGGGCGTCCAGCCCTCGGCTTCTCCTTGCCAGCTCCCTCCTCTGTCGCAAGGATGCGCGACCCTTCCTGTCAGCACCCTTGTCTGGGACTCAGCGAGGTGGGAAAGGGCTCCCGACAGCAGTGACACATAGAAAGCGCCTTGTAAACGCTCGGCAATGATCACTATTAACAACGTGTCCACCTTCCCTTGGCAGTGTATTTCTCAAAAGTAAATTGGGGTCACTGTGCAGGTTATTCCAGATATCGGAGGGGGTGTTTCCTGTGTGCCAGGCGCTGTCCTGAGTGCTGGGGACACTCAGTCACCACAGCACGCCCGGGCTCGGGCCCTCGGCACCGGTGGGAGAATGGCGATCATTTGACGGGATCGTGTATCTGCCTGCGTGACAGCGATCAGGAGGAGTGAAAGGGCTTCCAGACAGGGGTTTCCCCAGCTGTGCAGTCTGGCCCGTCCGTGGGACCAGGAGCAGCTCTTGCCTTCCGGAGCAGGGAAGACTGCGACAGACCAGGCCCTCTGTCGGCGTATCTAAATCTGAGTCACCTCTCTCCCGGGACAGGAAAATGACCTTGCTTGTGGGCCCCGAGAAGCTAAGAATAGCCCGGGAAGCTGAACATCCAGCCACCCCTGCCACCCCTGTGGGCAGCAGGAGGGAGAAGACCCTGTCCCCCAAGGGGCGGCCAGCTGCTGCCTTGTCTTAGCGCATGGCTGAGCCTTGCCAGCTGTTTGTGGGCAGGGAGCTTCGGACTCCGAAAGCGCTGAGCCTGCACTTGGCTGCTGTCCTTGAGGTCCCTCCTGGAGCAGGGCATGGTGTTTAAATCCGAGCTTTGTCTCTTCCTCGTGGGTGACCGTCGGCAAGCCCGCTGTCCCCCAGGTGGGGAAATGTCTCTGTTTCCAAGGTGAGAAAAATGTTATCCCCTCAGTTGAGGTTATGGAGCTGGCTCATGGTGCCCACCTAGATCCTGTACCCCTTCACCCAGGACTTGGACCGTGGGGGCTCCCTCCCAGGCCCCTGCCTCCACCCTCCCTCTTTCTTGGCCAAGTGCACACATGCACCTTGGCCTCCTCTGTTTCCAGATGAGCAAGGCAGGACTGTCTCAGGGCTCAGAGCATTGCCCTGAAACCTGATAGCCTGGGACAAACCCCACAGCACAGCTTCTCACAGGCTTCGTGACCTTGGACCAGCAGCCTGACCTTCCCCATCCAGATCCCCTCTGTATAAAATGGGGACATGTCCCATTAAGGGGTGTGATGTGAGATGCACATAAAGTGGCACAGAGTAGGTGCTTCTGAAGCACACAGTAGGCACACCATGTTAGTATTGTGCTTCCCTGTGGCATAGGCTAGGTATGGTAACTGGCACAGATGACCTCCACAGGGCAGAGCTGGGGAGGACAGGAAATGGCCAGGCCCTCTGTGTCTCTGGTGGACAGGGCTGGGACCAGAAGGGAGACCATCAGGGCAGATTTAGAGGAATAGCTCCAACTGTCGGAGCTGAGAGAGATAGCCAGAATGAGCAGTCCCCTCAGGTAGAGAGCTCCCCATTCCTAGGGGCAATTAAGTATAATCTGGACCTCAGCTTTCTGGGGACATCACCACAGTGATTTGCACACACAAGGGTCAGCATCCACCCTAGGGTTTCATCATTCTGGGACTCATCTCCAGTAGAGACAGGCTACATAAACTGGACTGAAAATCAGATTGGACCCCACCAGGCTGCAGCTACAGACCCTTCCCTGTCCCCATTGCCCTGGCGGCCAAGAGGGGGAAGGAGGAAAGATGCCAGAGTTGGTCCCCAGAGCCGGGTGGGAGGATGGGCAGGGGCCAATGTTACAAGCTAGGTGAACGTGGACCGGAGGGACAAAGGGCTGTGGGCCCGTCTTCGGGGCCAGAGAGGACAAGGTAAAGGCCAAGACTGGAGCAAATAAAACTGCCTGGCGCGTTGCCCAGAGCTCTGCCTGTGCAAATATTCACCCCGACCTGGGGTGCTCTTTGGTTCGCAGGCCGGCACTCAATCCACTGAGCCACACCAGCTAGGGCTGGGATGCTCTTTGATGACCTCATTTCACAGAGGAGGTGACTGAGGCTCAGAGAGGTTAGGTGGCCCCCACAGTTATGCCTCAGGTGCTGAGCAGGCCCCCAGCCCGCTGCTCCCCGGGATGCTAGTGAGGAGCCATCTGGCAGACTGGGAGTTCCATGCCCCGGCTGCCTGGCTCTGAGTCCAGAGCTCTGCAACCAGGGTAGGGAGGTCCCTGCCGCCGGGGGTGTCCCGGCAACTGTTTCAGCCCATCCACCTCCCGGCCCTGAGGCTGCACAGAATCCTCACCTGCTGGCACATCCATAGTCAAGCCATGCTCTCTCCCGTGGACCAGCTGGAGGGGGATGCACAGGTGTTTACAGCCCATGTCCCTGCCTTGCAGACTGAAAGGTGGGCTCCTCTGGCGGTCAGAGCCGCCTGCTGCAGGCAGGCAGACGACCTGTTCCTCCTCAACCCTCCTCCTGACACCCGGCAGCCTCAGGGGTATTTCACAGAATTCATGTAACAAGGGCCAGTTGCTGCTTTAAAGTATCAGCTTAACATGCTCCTGCGGGTTCATCATTCAGCAAGGACATGGTGGTGAAGGCTGTGGACCAGGAGCTGCTCTAGATAGCTCACCTGAGAGAAGGTGGCAGGCCAGAGTTCTTCCAGGTCATACTTCTAACCTTGCCTGTTCTCTCTCCCTGTCTTGTCCATCTCTGGGCCACCAGGTCCCAAACGTCTCTGGGCCGAATGTCTCTCTGGAGTGTCCCGCTCCCTCTGCCGTCCAATCAGGCACCTCTCCTCTGCTTTCTCAGGGGTTCAGCCTCAGAGCCACAGCTGGGCTCTGTCCAGTACCACCCACTACAATCCCATCTGAGACACTGTCCCTTTTGCTTGGACCTCTACAGCAGCTGCCTGGGGTCGTCCTGCTCCCCGACCCTCCCGCCCTTCCCCCCACTGCTGCCATAGGCTGTGTCCACCCAGCACATGCAAGTGGATGAGCCCAGGGCCAGCTCCCCAGGGCTGTCGGGGAGAGCCCACACTTCCTAACTCTTCATGCAGCCTTGTCTCCTGACCCTGTGGCACCCTGACCCCAGGGAAGCTTCCAGGTGGTTTGGGAAATCACAGAATCTCACAGCTGAGATGTTTGGGGAACAGAGGGGCAAACATACCCCCTCCCCCAGTCTACTCTCAGTGAGCAGCCTGAGATGACGCCTTTGCTATCAGAGTGATCACGTCACTGGGTGTCCCAGCCCTCCAAGGCCCCACCTCACCCAAGCCTGACTCGCAGCTTCCCTTTCCTGCAACGCTCCTGAGACACCCCCACAGCTATTCTGCTCCCCAATCTTGAGTCCCTTCTGAAGATGGCAGCTCTTGAGTAAGGTGTCAGCTGGCTTCAGCGCCTCCCACAGAGCCCCCCCCTCCCCCGCCCCCCATTAAGACTCCCCTTCCACAGTTCTGTTCTGTTTTAGTGTGTCCCATAGCCAGAAGCACGCTGGACCCTCTGTGAGCTCTGCTCCCTTGTTACGTTGTAGCAAATGCCCGTCACAACCAGGGGCCTGGTCTCTAGATGCTTTTCGTGTCTCCTGGAGCCCGGCACATGGTGTCGTGTGGGCTCTCAGCTAAAGTTTGCTGAACCAACCAGGCCTGCTGCTCCCGACTGCTTGTGTGGTTTGTTTTGTTTTTTGTTTTTTTTTTAATATATTTTTGTTTCATTTATCAGAAATCAAGTATGTGTCAAGTGCGATAATACATCTAAATTGGTTGATTAAAACATCGGGAAGAAAGTGGTACTTTGTGGCAATTAACCGAAGCCGCGGGAGGATTCGGAAACATTGTGAGTTCTTTTGTGGTTTTGCAAATGAAGCTTCTGTTCAGAGTGAGTCCGTCGTCTTTATTTCGTTATTTCCGGGGGTTTTCTTCACAGCTCTTCCCCGGGGCTCCATGATATTGTTACATAAAGTGATGGCAATAATGAAAATCACGGGCTGTTGGTTCTTGGCGGTTTGGGAGCTGGGCTGGCTGCACAGCGGGGACCAGCCTAGGGGCCTGGGCGAGGCTTTGGGATTCCCGTGTAAGGCTGCTCCTGCCCCCAAGATGGGCAGGTCGAGGGGAACAAGAGGGGTCAGAGACTGGGTCCCGGGAGGGGGCGCATGAGCACCCACCCACCTCTGAGGCCCCTTCCTTGCCCCCCTATCCCCCACGCCTCCCCTCCCCTCCAGCTGTGCTGTCCCCCTGCAGCTCCCCGGGCCTTTGCACCAGCTGCTCCTGCCCCCAGGTGTTCCGCTGTGTTCAGACACCTCTGTGGCAGGCCTCCGCCCTGCTGCCAGCCGGCCTCGGTGGGCAGGTCGTATTCTCAGAAGGGAGGCCTCTCTGAGGCGCCCCTTGCCTCCTGACAGTTATACCTCCCCTCTTGGCTTTGCCCCTCAAGGCACTCCTTGCCATCAGCGCTATTCTACTTGTACCTGCTCATTTGTGAGTGGTGAACGGCTTCAGGAGCTCTGTAGGAGGTGGGGGTCAGATCTGGGGACCGAGGGAGCAGGGCCAGGACAACCCTGGGTTTATGGTTTGAGGAGTGGGGTGAGGGTGGAGCTATCTGTCCTCAGGGGAAGCGAGGCCAAGCAAGGCCACACCTCCCTGACAAGCAGCTGGTCTCCCCCCGGCACATGGTGCCCCCAGTGCCCCTGTTGGTCCTCTGCTCCAAGCGGCCCATCCCCAGTGTCCACCTAGCACTCAGCCTGACCTCACTACTTCCGTGGCTGGCCCAGCTCACCTGCAGCCCCCCCCCCCCCATCGGGCATCCTCAGATAGCTGTTAGGGGTTCAATTGCATCTTCCAAAATTCATATGTTGAGGTCCTAACCTCAAATGGGGTTGTCACAGGCATAATTTATCCAAGGCCACACTAAAGTATGCCCTGATCCGGTATGGCCAACATCCCGGGGTGGGGGGTGGATTTGGACACAGGCTTGCATACAGAGCAGAGGCCATGTGAAGATGGAGGCGAAGATGGGTGGCGCACCTGCAAGCTGAGGACCAGCAAAGGTCACCAGCAAACCCCAGAAGCGAGGGGAGGGGCCCGTTGTTCTCAAGCCTGGGACACAGCCTTCCGATCTCACTCTGGCTGGGCCCTGCCTCATCCTGTGCTGGCTCCCAGCCCCACCCACTCCAGAACTGTCTCCTTGCGCGTGACGCCCTGGCTCACCAAAAGAATCAATTCTCTGAGTCCCTGGTTTCTCCTTTGAAAAATTAGAGTAATAATACCCACCTCCCACACTGTCACGCGCCTTCAGTAAAGTACGGCGGGAAATGCGCCTGGTTCATAGTAAGACTCTAGGAGCTGGTGGTGGCAGTGACTTTGTCGCTGTCGTTGTCGATTAGTGTTATTGTAATTAATTAGCTGTCAGTTGCCGGTCTGAGCTGGCTGCAGATAAAAGGGCCTCTCGGTCAGGTCTCTGCCTACCACCCCTCCACCGTGCTCAGAAGGGAAGCGAGATTTGCGGGCATTCATTCATTTATTCAGGCTCGTGAATTCGCTGGCTCAGACACACCTGCCCCCATAGAGGGAGTGACATCAGCAGTGATTGCCATGCAGCCTGATTGGGGCTCTGGTAGCAGAACCTGGCGGGCTGTGGGAGCCCCAGAGGGCCCCTGATCCAGCCTGGGATGGGGTGGGGGGGGGGTGCAGGGAAGGCTCCACGGAGCAGGCAACTTTGAAACTGGCCTCAGAGGAAAGGGATGGACCTATCCAGGCTCCCAGCTCCCCCACCTATCTGTGGTGTGACCTTGGGCTGGCCCGGCCTTTCCCTGGGTCTCCACCCCCCTGCATGAAAAATGCAGGCCTGCAAGGGTCAGACTCCAAGGAGAGCTGGAAGTGTCACACTTGCCAATCTCACTGCCCCAGGCCCTACCCTGGAAGCCCCCCAAGATAAAGACAAGGATCGCCTGCAAGGCACTGGGACAGGGAGGGCTCACACAGATGTGCCAGCCAGGTCACGGAGCCATGAGTCAGGAGAGGGGAAACGGACGCCTGACAAACATCTAAAGCATTTCAGACCCCCTGCCTGGCCACTGCAGCTGAGGAGAAAACAGAGCCCGAAGCTGGTCCCATTGAAGACCCGCACCCCACCGGGCCAAGCAGACCGTCCAATAGCTTCCCGATCCTTTTATTCCACTCTGCTCTGTGGCTGGCCACCTGCTTGTCCTTTTAAGCACCGAAATAGAGAGATAAATGGAGGAGCGGGAGCTGGGCAGATGTTACCATTTCTGAGAGTGGTCGCTCTCTCACCACCTGGGATTTTGTTTTCCTGGCGGGAGGGCAGATGGTCCCAGCAACATGGACGCCTCCTTGCTGGCAGATTGAAGGCGTTTGGTAAACGAGACCCAGAGAAGGAAGCACACACCCATTTGCTGAGCGCCTGCTCTGCCTGCACATTGCCCTCCATGTTACACGTGTGGTTCCGTCGCTCCCCTCTGTACCCCTTTTACAGGTGCAGGGAGCTGAGCGCAACCCCCTCCCCCGGGAGGGGAGTTGGAGCTCTGCACCACGATACAGGGTAAGAGGTCAGGGGTGGGCAGCTTTGGGGGGATGACGGAGCTGGTGGGGCTAAGGGTGGGTGTTAAAGAGAAAGGTTGCATCAGGTGCTCGCTAAAAACAGCAAGGGACTTCATTCAAGATCATTGCTACAGGGGTCAACACCCCTGCAACAGGGGCAGAGATGGAGCTCAACTCCCAATCCAGCAAAGAAAGGGGGAGGTTCACAGCCAAGGAACAGGGAGAGGGGGTCAGTGGATGGAAAATTACCCAAAGGACTTGACTGGATATCAAGAGCGGGGCAATTCTTGCCAAACTGGCCCAACAGGATTCTTAAAGCCAAGGACTTGGATACTAGGTGTGGGGGATGAGGAACTGGGGTCACCCCTCCTTTCTCTTGCACCCCCCACCACAAGCACGAGTAAAAATCCTTGCAGCTCAGGTGCTGTGAACCCCCCCTCCTGGTCGCCACCCTGTGCCCTGGGGTTTGGGAAATTCAGCTCCCACACAGTAGGCCCAGGATATCAAGTGTCATTTGGGGAGAAAATTCCAGCTGGGACAGAGACAAATGTTCTTTGCTATTGCGGCTCCCTGTTGGGCTGTTTATGGTTGGCAGCTGCTAGGACCACAGGTGGCCAGGAATTCCGGACTGGGCCCAGGGGCTTTCATCCCATCAGGATACATCCTCACCGTTCCTTCTGGGTTATGTGGTGGTGGCTGGAACCCTGGCACCAATAGAGGTGAGCCAGAAGTGTCAGGGCCCCACCCCTACCCCGGGAAATCCCCCCAACTTCTATCAAGACCCAGTTCTGTGAGGGCGTTGCTCAGCTCAGGCCCGCACACCCACGAGGCAATGGTCAGCTCTGTGCTGCCTGCCAGGGCCCGAGCCGGACAGGGGAGCGGCCTGGCCTTTGGGGGGTGTCCTCGGTGTTCAGACCCGCGGCAAGCTGCCTTCCCCTGCAGCGAGTGTACTCGAAGCCCTCGACCGTGCAGGCGTCATTCATGGCTCATCCAACCGTTCCTGAACAGCTGAGAGCCTGGCAGGGGCCTGCACCGCAGGCACCAAAATGAGGGGGTGTTGCTCAGTACCCTCAAGCTCACTCCGGGACTGAGCCCCTGCCTGCCACCTACCACCTGATGTAAAGCAGTTGACTGTGTCACAGCCCCTGAAGGCGGTCTGGGGAGCCCAGAGCCTTCCCTGACTGTTCTAGGAAGCTGATGCAGCTTGGTGCAAAGCCCGGGTCCCTGTCCTGCCTCAGCTCCTGGCTGACAGTCACGGTCTCCCCTGGCCTCGGTTTCCCCATAGGAGACAGAGCGCTCACTGTTGTCGGGGGGGGGCTGTTTTGTAGGGGTTTCTAGGGAAGGATCCTGGGGCTCAGCATGATGCGTGCTTCATAAACTCTAGAATTACGATGAGTCACCGTTGTCACGACTGAATCGCGCTCCTCACCCTCCTTCTGGTGAAGTCCTCACCCCGTGAAGTTCAGACCGGTACTGAGTTAGGAGACGGGTCCTCAAAGAGAGAATTAAATTAAAATGAGGTCATTCGGGTGGGCCTTAATCTACAGTGACGTCTGTCCTTAGTTCCTTAGAAGAGGCGGTGAGGGCGCAGGAAGAAGACGGCTATCTATAAGCCAAGGAGAGCAGTGTAGAAGGAGCCAGCCCTGCTGACACCTTGGCCTTGGACTCCTGGCCCCCAGACCAGTGAGACAATAGATGTCTATTGTTTCAAGGCCTCCCACCCCGCCCCTGCCTACTGTGGTGCCTGTTACAGCCTCAACAGAGGTCGCCAGTGCAGATGTTAGAAGGATGAAATGAAGATCAGACCCTCCTGCCTGCCCAAATCCACCCTGCCAGGTGGCAGCTGGGACCCTGGGACACCTGTGGCCGTGGGAGAAGCAGAGCTCTCCCCGCACCCAGACGCCAGCCCCTTAGGCCGACCGGAGCTCCTCCGGACGAGCTCTCACCCTGAAGACCCCCGATCCCTTCCCCAGAGAGGGCACTCCCTCTCGTCCACACAGGGGCACAGCCAGAGTTTGTCATCCCAGACCCCCGTGGCGTCTACTTCTGGGGACTGTACCTGAGGAAGCGCTGGGCACACAGGTGTTTGCTGTGGATTTATTGTAGTTGCAAATCATTTGGAGAAACAAACTGTGAAGTGAGTCGTGCGGGTCCATTCAACAGAGTTTAAAGTCGCTTGAAATCGGTTAGGGTCAAGGGGTAGGGTTAGGGGTCACCATCAGGGTCAGGGTTAGGACTAGGGTGGGGGTCTGGAAATTACGGAAGGAAGAGGGAGGAGGGGACCAATACCTAGTGGATGGCCATCCGAGGCCTGGCTCCCTTAGATGCTTGGGTAAGTTACCACGTTCATTTCTCCTGTCATCCCAAGCAAGGGGGACATCTGTTTCCCTATTTTATGGGGCCTCAGGAACACACCCAGAACCACACGTCAGTAAGCAGCAGAGCCGGGGGTAAGCCACTGCGAATGGAAAACAAATTCACAAAGGACAGAAGTCACGCGACCCCTCCGCCCCCTCCAACGGCCCTGCGATGAGACCGCTGAGGACGCGTCCAGGGGACGGACAGGGGCTAGAGGGGAGTCCTTCTCTCTCAAACCCCCCTTCAGTGTCCTCTCTGTTCACAGTAGAGAGGGAGGAAACACATATTTGTTCCCGGACGCAGGCCAAGATCTGGCTCAGTGTCCCCTGCAGAGCCGGGTTGGCGGCGATGACCAGGAGGCGCCCAGCACCCTTGCAGGGCGTTCCGAGGTGCCACGCAGAGCCCCGTGTGAGCCGTTCGAGTCAGCGCAGCAGCTACCTGAGTCGGCGGCTGTCACGCACCGCGCAAGGGGCCGTGTATGAGGATACCCAGAGCTCCTGGGTGAGACGGGCTGCTTCACTGTCCCCACTTCACAGGGGAGGGCACTCAGGCCCAAAGGAGGAGGCCACCTGCCTTCCGCTGGCCCTCGATGCTGCCTGTCACTCCTCAGGGTGGCTGTGCTGCTGCTGGGCCCCGCCCCACCCGGGGGTCTCCCAGACGCCACCCTTGACCCTGCCTCCTCACAAACAGAGGATCATCAGTCCTCGCCTTGTTCATGGTCGGAGTGATGGGACCACCTGCATCCCACGGCCTGCTGGGGGGTCTATCCCGGCCTAAGGAAGGGGCATCTGGGCAGGGTCCGGGGCTATGGGACACCTCCCAGGACAGAAGGACTTCCCACAGGGGAACCAGTCCCTGGAGATGCCCCAGCTGCCTCAGGGCCTCCCAGGCTACGGTTGGGCCCCCACCCAGCAATGGGAGGAGGTGGGTGGGAGAAAGAGGAGACTCTGACACACCCCGGACCCTCAGCCACGGTGGAGCAGAGTTGGGATGCGTGGGAGCTTCAGATTCCATGAGAGTCTGAAGCCTGAGACTCGCCTGCACTTTGTGCTGCCCAGAAGCACCCCGGAGGATGACAGGAAACGCCTGCAATGTCCGTGCAAGGGCAGGGAGGATGGGTTGGCCAGGCGGGAGTGAGGGGACAGGAATGGAGCCCTCCTGCCCCGTTGTGAGTCTCAGTGGGAGCTCCTAGAACGAGGACATTGGCAAAGAGGAGAGAATCCACTAGCCAGGTGATGGGGGTGGGCAGCAGGGAAAAGCCCCAGGTCCCAGCCCCTCCTGCAGGAGGTCCAGAGGGGTTTTGGGGGGCACTCATCACAAACACCTCCCGGATGTCAGCCACCCGTGGGCACCACCCTGCTCCCACCCTGGCTTCTGCCTTCCTCCTGGATGCCCCGGCTCCATTATAACGAGGGCCTCGAACCTGAGTCAGGGTGCACCCAAGAGGGCTCCTTTGTCTTCAGAAAGCTTTTAAAATGAAGACGCCTCCTCGGATGCACCGGTAAGCAGTGTTTGTGGAAGCGAGGCTTTGGTTTTCAATCTGCACTTTTATTCCTGAGCCTGTGGGGCGATCCATCAGCTATCGACTGATACACGCAGGCGCACACACACTCACTGTCATGCACGCTTCCCAGACTCGGGTCTTCGCAGGGAGGGCCCCCCCCCCCCCCCCCCCCCCCCCCCCCCCCCCCCCCCCCCCCCCCCGGGCTGCCTGAGGGTGCATTAAGAACCACATTCCCCGTTGGTCTCTCCCTCTTAAGAAACTCAGCTCTTTGGTCCGGGTTGATCCTTAAGAGGGTGAAATGAAAGCGGGTCTGGCGGAAATGAAATAAAGCCGGAGAGAAGCGCTCCTGCCTGGAGCTTTGCACACAGAGATGGCCTGCCAAGGGTGCCCCCACAGGCGGGTGTCTACTCAACTCCTGGGGGCGTCGACCCAGCCCTCCCAGCAGGCCATAGATCTGCAGGAAGAGACCCTCATCTCACCTGGCTAAGCCTTCCCCAACTGCCCCATGCACGACTCCCAGCACCCCTGCACTGCATTCCCATCGTGTCCCCAAGTCCCCTGGCACAGGTGTGGGAGTGTCAGGAAAAGGGTTGTGTCTTCCCACCGTCGCACAGGTAGAAACAGAGGCCTGGGCAGGGTGGGGCTGGGGGGGGGGCGAGCAGAGACCTGCTCGGGGTCACAAGTGGAGCTGCCCTGGCCACGAAGATCTCTGGGAGTTCCTCGCTGATGCCCAGGGGGAGAGACAGACCCTCACCCAAGACCTCTCAGCCTCAGGGTCCACCCCCAGCCCACGCTCCCTGTGTCTCAGCTGCCACCATGGACTGGGGGCTCTGTGGGGAAGATGCTGGTCCAGATCAGCTTGTGACCCGGTGACACACAGGATGTACACCAGACTGAACGAGGGAAGGGACAAATGAACGGATGCTTCCGGAAGAGTAGCAATGGTCCTAAACCACATGGCGGCTCCTTTCAGCACCCGGATGTGTGGGGATCTCCCAGGGCTTAGGTTTATCCACACAGGGGGCCCATCGGCAGGCCCACTTTCCAGATGGGGCCACTGAGGCACAGAGAGGCAAAGGATGCCCCAAGGTCACACAGCAGGGCTGGAATTAGCTCAGTCACCACAACCCCTGGCACTTCCTACAAGGCCCCATTCACCATCCAGTGGAGTCAGAACCACAGAGAGAAAGAAGCCTATGAGCTCACGGTGAAAGCCTAGCCCCACGAGAGACAGCTGCGAGACAGATTTTCAAGGAGGAAAGTGCCCCCCTACCCCACCCTGCCCTGCAGACTCCCTTGCAAGGGGCCATCACACTGGCCGCAGAAAAGGCACCAGGCAGGAGGGAGGGGGGCTGGGTCCCAGTAATAACAGCCCGTGGTGCTGGTACACACTCTGTGTAAGGGGACTCTGCCCAAGAGCCTTAGGACACCACCTGAGGTCACAGAAAGGGAGAGCGTCCGTATGTCACATCACGGTCCACTCCTGGTGTTGTGCATTCCGTTGGTGCGGGCATATGTAATGAATGACATGTGTCCATCATTCGGGTATTGCCCCTGAAACTCCCCTCTGCTCCGCCTGCTCACCCCTCCCTCCCCCTGCCCCTGCCAACCACCGACCGATCTTTCTGCCATCTCCACGGCGTTGCCTTCCCCAGAAGGTCATAGCGTTGGAACCACACGGCCTGTGGCCTTTTCAGACTGGCTTCTTTCACTTAGGGACATGGACTGGCTTTGGATGGCACCTTGGCTGGGGGGCACTGGTGTGTGTCCCTCCCCTAACACCACCAACCAGCAAAGACAGACCGCCCACCTCCGACCTCTGCTCCCCCTGCGGCCCTGCCTTCATTACAGAAAGAGTGATGACCTTGGGTTGCAACAGTGACCATGTTCTTCCCCCTACTTCCCTTGACCCAGCCTCAGCGGAGGGACCTGTTTTGGAAGGAGACACCTGGGAGCACGAAGCAAGCAGAAGCTGGGGAAGCAGGTGGGTGGGGGGTTTGCCGAGTGAGGGAGGCCAGCTAGCCTGCTGGGAAGGCCCCCGGGAAGGGACCACGTGCCCCAGCCAGCAGCCCACCGGCCCCCAGACATGTAGGTGAGGCCATCCCAGGTCATTGTATTGCCACCCACCTGCCCGCTGATCTGTGACCTCAGACACGTGGCACAGATCGCCCACCCAGACCTGCCCACTCCTCAGGCAACACACAGGACCATGAGCTGAACCCGCAGTTGTCATGTTAAGCTGCAAAGATTTGGGGTGGTTTGTTATGCAGCAGCCGCTGACTGACACCGTCATTAACATCTGATCTGTGGATGAGGTAGCGAGCATGCACGTTCAAGGCTTCTGGGCACTGGGGCGTTTGTTTTCAGCACAGACTGAACTAGAAATTACTCTTTGCCCAGCACCCGCCTCAGAGAGCAGCCGATGGCCCAAGTCGGCCCTGACAAGTTAGGTCCGGGGGCAGGCGTTGTGCAGACTCCTTGGACGAGGGGAGCCTTAGAAATGTGGCTGGGACACCTCACAAACAAGTACAGCTGGCCGGGAGCCTGGACACTGTCTGGCGCGAAAGGCCGGGACCCTAGAGGAGGGAACAGCGGGGACTGAAGGACAGCACGGCCCCCCACTTCCACCCAGAGGTCATCCCTGTCACCCGGCTAACCGGGAGAGGACCCAGAACCCACGGTGTACTCCGGTCCTATCGTAGGTATCTTCGTGTGACCTGCAGTGGGATATTTATAGTTGACGATCTGACCAACCACGGACATAAATCGGGTTCCACAGCCAGGATCTCCCACACACTTTTCATTTTCTGCGTCGAGTCCTGAATTGAGAAACACCCCAACACCGTCACGGACGGCTCTCCAGTCTGGGGGCCCACCCCACCCCCAGAGGCCATGGTTTCCCGAGTGGACAAGAAGGTTGGGCGCCCCTCCCCCTGATAAAGTCATCAAATCTCGTCCGACTCTCGTGGCAAAGTGGGAGCCCATTTCACAGACAAGAAAACTGAGGCTCAGAGAGAGGAGGCGGCTGTTCCAAGTCCTACAGCCAGCACACCGCAGGGCCGGACACCCACCACCCTGGCCCCCCGGACCTCACACCCAGTGAGACTTCTCCAGAGTCCCACGTGCCACTGTCGCCCTGTCCTGGTGGAGGGGCGGACCCCGACTGCCCTGGGCCCCTGGCCCCACAGCTGGCCGGCCCCCAGGTCTCCTTCCATGCAGCCCCTGCCAGGCAGTGACCAGTAGCTGGGAGACGGTGGAATCCCTCCGGGGCAGGGTCTGTATCCAGCAGCCCTGCAGAGTTGTCAGTAAGAACCTGACTTTGAATGGCTCCTGGGGCCAATGGCGCGGAGTCCTTGGCCACAGGCGGGGGCACCTCTTGGGAGGGCCAGTGGGAACAGCTCAGTGTCCAGGGCCTGTGTGGGGCCAGGTGGACACAGGGCTGGTTTGTGTCCAGGAAGGGGAGGGGCGGAGGAGCCTTTGCGGCCTGCGGGCACATTTGTCAGCTGCTTGCAGCCTGACTGACTCCTTCCTGCCTCGGAGGGACCTGGAGGCCAGGCAGCAGCTGGGGCCCTTCTCATTTCTCGGTCTGTCAGGGCAAGCGTGCTGCTGGGGAGGTGGCTGGAAGGGAGGGTGTGCGTGCAGGGAATGCTGAGCACTGGGGGTGGGGGGTGGGGGGGGTGCTGTGCATCTCCTTTTCCCTCCCTGGGGGAGGCTTGGGAGGCCCACGAGGCTGCCATGGAAGTCTCTCCCTTGGGGCTGCGTAGCACAGATCTGCTCGCAAGTGACACCCGGGCAAAGCTGAGCTGCTGCCCTGGGCAAGGGCCACAGCAGGCAGGGCGTTCAGGCCTGCTCCAGCCTCAGCCAGCGTTGGCGTGCAGCCCTGCGCGGTGGGTCACCAGCAACCTGTCACCCCTGGCCTGGCCTTTCTTGCCTCCAGGCCATGGCTCTGGCTGCCCCCTCCGGCCCAGTGCCTTGCATGGAGCCACAGATGTTCCTGAAGGCTGCAGGCACCCAGCCGCCCTGGGGCTGTGGCCTGCGGCTCCTTCACCAAGAAGCCTCCCAGCCCCGTCAGCCCTGCACCCCAGCCACCTCACCTGCTCTGCTGTTAGTGATTCTTACAGCATCACCTGTCATTTGGTGCTTCACTGTCTCCCCCGCCCCCAGGATGTTAACCTCAGAAGGGCGGGGACTTTTGTCTTTTGTCCTACAGCTGTGTCCCCGCTGCCTAGAAGAGTCCCTGGCACACAGTCGGAGCCTGACTCCATAATCACTGGGTACATGAAGGAGTAAAGAAGACGACTTTGAGCCCCCGCCTCTTTTCAGGAAGGCAGACAGACTGGGATTCAAACCCGATTCTGCCAGTAGGAGAAACCAAGGCTCAAAAATGAAGCGGTTTGTCTGAGGTCGCACTCGAAGTAAGGGGCAGGGGCAGGCAAGCGCCCAGGTCCCAGGCTGCCAAGGCCAGGCACCTGTCACACAGTCACTCAGCGAGTGTTCAGAGCGCCCCAGTCAGGTGGCAGGCGTGGTGCTGGTCAGAGGGACGCGGTGGAGAGCCGTTTCCTTGTGAGGGACACCCCACGGTCGTCACCAATAATGAGCGACTGCAAACTGAAGAGCGGGCAGCCTGACCCGGGCAAAGGACATGGGAGCTGAGACCCAACAGTGGGGAGGAATCATCTGCCACATGGAGAGGGTGGGGAGAGGCATTCTCAGGCTGGGGGACAGCTTGTGCAAAGGCCCCAAGGCAGGATGGTTTGAGGTGACGCAGGACTTTCAGGGCTGCCCCAGCCAGGGGAGAGGGAGCGGCACCAGGTGGTCAAGACTCGGCCAGAGGAGGAAATGGCCCCCAGGCCCTTCTGGCCATATGGAGATGTTTGGTCTTCATCTGAGAATACCAGGGCCCTTGAAGGTTTTATATGGGGTGATGTCACCAGACCTGAGGGCCGTAGGGTTGGACACTGGGGACCCTCAGTGGCCATCAGTCCTGGTCCCCTGGCAGCCTCGGTCCCATCGGGTAAGGAAGCCCCCAGGACATTTCTCCCGCAACACCCAAACCAGACGCCGCAGGCGCGGGCTGTGTTTATGGCCTGTGGAAGCCTTAGACGTTGGGCGTGAACTTGCTGTGGCTCTGTGGCCGGGTCTGAGTGAGCACAGGCCCCGCAGGGTGGCCCTGCCAGGAAGGCACGACGGCAGATCCTGGGTCACGAGTACCCACCCAGCTCCTGCACTGGGTTGGATAGGGCCCCCCAAATTCATGTCTACCTAGAGCCTCAGAGTGTGAGTGTTCTTGAAAATAAGGTCTTTGCAGATGCAATGAGCTGAGAGGAGGCCCTGCTGGCGCAGGGAGGGCCCTAAGTCCAGTCACCAGTGTCTTTATCAGGATGCCTCGTGATGAGAGTTGGACAGAGACGGGCAGGAGGCAGAGGCTGGAGGGGCGCGGTCACAAGCCAAGGAGAGCCGGCAGCCGGCAGGAGCCGGGAGAAGCAGGAAGGAGCCTCTCCAGAGCCCTCAGAAGGAGCGTGGCCCTGAAGACACCTTGACTTTGGGCGTCTGGCCTCCAGAACCGCGAGCCGACAGGTGTCTGCTGTTGTAAGTCACCCAGTCTGTGCCCATTTGCCGCGGTGGCCCCCCGGGCCCCGGCCGCTCCCAGCTCTGGCTCCACCGTGAGGGACCGACCCTGTGGCTACTGCGGTCAAGAGCCCTCCGGGTGCAGCTTGTTTCAGGGGACCCCCGTCTGAAACCAGAAGGAGTGACCCCCACACTGTGCCTGCCAGCCAGCTCCCCCAGGAGCCCCCTCCGCCCCACAGCCCCGCCCTGCAGGGGTCCAGTCCCACTGCAGAGAAAGCGGGGGCAGTCACAGGCCTGTTGGGGACTTGCTGGGCCAGGGCTTCCCTCAGTGGTATGGAGAACGGAGCAGTAGACAGCAGGGGCTGGGGTGGGGGTTGGGGGGCGGGCAGGTAGGAAGACGTTATCCTTGTTATCTGTTGAAATCTGGAAGGTGGGGCTGAGGACAGACAGGGCCAAGTCATGAGAAGCCTGCTTCCCTCCTACCTACCTCCAGGCTGCTGCAGGTACTGCTGCCCCTGGCGTCTGGCACACACACCCTCTGACCCGAGGAAAGGGGGAGGTGACCTGCAGCTCAGCCAGAAGTAGGTGAAGGCTGGGACAGCCAGGAGTCCAGGGGATAGATAGCCTTGGGACTCACCCAGTGACCCAGTTTGAGCTGGGTCTCGGCATGCCAGCTGGAGGGGTTGGAGGGGGTAGAAGGTGTGGGAGGAGACAGATGGGCTGGGGCCTGGGGAGCACCCCCACTCAAGCCTTTGGGCCCAAGAGACCCAGGTCTCCCCACAGCTTGTAGTTAGACAAGTTCACAGGAACTAATTCATTGCCTCGGTGACCTGGGGCCAACTCAGGGCTGGACAACACTGGGAACACGGGGCTCCCAGAGGGTGGCCACCGAGTGCCCACAGAGTGGCCAGGGCTATAATGAAGGGGTGCATGGGCAGGAGGCTCGGGCACCCAGGGGAGAGCCCCACAGGAGCAGACGTCCGCCTGATGCTGGGGGGTGCCGACCTCTCCGAAGGACAGCGCGTACTCGTCACCGACCCCCGGCTCCTAAGTTACCACGTCCGCACCTCTCTCAGTCCCTCTATTTCTGCCGTTTCCCTGCCCCCAGCCGAGCTGAAGCAGCATGGGCTGTTGCTTGCCCTGTCTCCTGATCTCTGAGCAAAGAGGAAAGACAGATAAGATGCGGGAAATATCTGCTAAAGGTGAGGAAGAGCTAGAAGCAGCTGGGACCGAAGGGCCCAAGGCCCTGGAGGGAAGGAAACTCATCCAAGCGAGGCTGACGGCTGTCGACCCTGCTTTTCCCTGGAGACGTCTGCCGACGGGTCGGTAGCTGTTCTGAGAGGCTGAGGGGCCGAGCCGAAAACCAGGCAGAAGTGGCAGCTGATCTGAGTTCTCAGAAGTCTCCGGGGGCTGGGGGGGCACAACTCAGAGATTGGGGCTACTGGGAGGTTCAGGACCGGAGGGTCTAAATTCCAGGAGGGAGAGAACAGCACTCAGGAGTGAGTCCCGTACTTCTCCATCTCCCCTTTGTGAAACTTGCCGAATCCTAAGCAGAATCAGCCCGGCAGAAAGCAGCTGTTAAGAGACTGAAAATCTAAACAGAACCTCCAGCAGACCTGCGGTCACATGGGGAAAGGAGTGTTAGGGTTCAAGAACCCCCAAGGGTGCAGTAGAACCACCACCGCCTCGGAAGGACCTCGGAAGGCAGCGGGTTCCTAAGAACAGGGTAAATCAGAGAAAAACGTGCCTAAGAAAGACTCAAACCCAGTGCCAAACTGATTGGATTGAGGCTCTCTCTCCACTTCTAAATGCCTTCAGAAGCCAATGCAAACCCTCTCGGGGGGATTAAAACGTTACACGGAGGCTCTCCAGGTTTGTACACAATGTTCAAGAATCACTAAAATATTCCCAGACAAGCCAGTGACTGGAACAAGAGAGAAAACAGATACAATCAACAACCTATGGGTGGTCCAAACGCTGACGCAGATGTGAATATTGCTGTGATTCGTGTGGTCAAGGAAATGGGTGGCAAGATGAAGAATTTCAGCCCAAAGCTGGAAGATATGAAGGAGGAAGAGGAGGAAAATCTAGATGGGGAAAAATACAATAACTGAAAACCAGGACTCAATACTTGGGGTCGAGAGCGGAGTGCTCTAGGCAGAAAAGTGAGTTAATTAACTACAAAATAACTGAGTAAGAAACATCTAGACTAAAGCCCAGAGTGACAAAAGAAGGGAAAACACAGAAAAGATGATCAAAAGGCCCAGGATTCCGTTAAACCATCCAACACACGTATAATCGGAGTCCCAGAAAGGGGGCAAGAGAAAGCAAACGAGACAGAAGCAACATTTGAAAGAAGAACCTTCTAAGAAGTTTCCACGTCTGATGAGCGACATCAAGTCAAGATTCGAGCAGCCCGAGGAGCTCCCAGACCGCACTGAGACACATCATAGCAAGCCAGAGACAAAGCCTCACCACCTTCAGCGAAGCGGCCATAGAGTGGCCGGTGGCTTTTCAACAAGCTGATGCCATCGGGAACCTAGAGGCTGGCATCCCTCACGTGCTGGGAGAGAACAACGGCCAACCTCGAGTCACAGACCTCATGACACGTCCTTCAAAAACGCAAACCAGACGGTGGACAGTGGAGACGAGCTGCCTTGGCCGTGCCCCGCCCGAGGGGCCCCCAGAGCCCACTGGAGACGTGCTGGTTTTCGGTCAGGGTGTTCCAGGCAGTGTTGGGTGCAGCGACGGCAACTAACACAAAAGAAACGTGGAAGGGCAATTCAAGGGCAAACAATTAAAGAGGCAAATATCTTCAAGTATTGCCCAAACAGAATCTGGCTGCATAGACAAAGGACAGCGCCTTGGGGTCAAGGTGGTTCACTCGCGGGTGCAAGACCCATGGGACATTTGACGGTCAAGCCAGGCGGTCCCCGACATGTGAGGACTATAACATACAGTGAAACATCTCAACAGGTGTAGAAAAGCGTGGGAAAAAGTCGACACCCATTTCGGATTTTTAGCGGAGGCAATCTGGGAAGAGAGGAAATTTCTCCAACCTGATTAAATGGTTTCTGCGGAACCTTCAGCAAACATAACACTTAATGATGAACGACTGAAAACCCCTCCCGAGGTCAGGAACATCCACTCACGACGAAGCGGGCACAGTAAGGCAAGACAAGGAAAAGCATGAGGACGGGGTGGGGGCGCGGGGGGGATAAAACTGCCAACGTGTGCAGACGACATGGCGGGCGACGATGGGCAATCCAGAGGAATCGCGGACAGTCTATCGGAACACACGGAGCAAGGTTACTGCCCATAAGGCCACCGCGCCCAAAACAACTGCATTTCTCTACCCCACCCACAAGTAAGTAGGAAACGGCACCACAGGAAATCATTTGCAATGGTGTCGAAGACACAGCGCACCTGGGGATAAATCTAACGGAGGGCGTGCAGGGCGTCTGCAGGGAAAACCAGGACACTGGGGAAGAAGCGGATCGGGTCTTCAGAGGGGGCGGCACACGCCTCGCTCGCAGATGAGGAGCTGAGTCCCTCATCTTTAAACCCACACAGACCGGCCTGTAAGCCCCGGCGCGCCCCATCTCAATCCCAGCAGGCTTGTGTGCGTGCGTGTGCATTGAGAAGCCGATCCTAATATTCATGCGGAACTGAAACAGACCTATAATATTCAAAACAATCTCAAGAACAGGAGCAAAACAGGAGCTCACCGTCGGTCCTGGATTCGAGACTTACCTTTAAGGCGAACGCACACATTCCTCTCAGCGTGCGGGGCAGAGGCCAGGAGGCCTGTGAGGGCCCGGAAGGCAGCAGCTTCATGGGGCGGAGAGGGCAGGGGCTTTGTGGCCCCGGGAAGAACATGGGCTCAGAAACCGCAGGTGTGGGGGCCGGGGCAGGGGAGGGGGGGTGAGAAGAACACCTGAGGTTGACCCAGCACCAGCCAGCACCACCCAGCATTGTAGTGAACGTGTTACAAGCTCTCTCTAGTGCTCAGGGCAGCCTGCAAAGCCCGGGTTACTGCCCCGTTGTCCAGGTGCTAACACTGAGGCCCAGATAAGGGAAGCCTCTTGCCCGAAGTCACGTGGGGCCGTGATTCAAACCTAGATCCAACTCTCTAGCCTGTGCTTCCAGTAACAGAGACGGGCCCAGGGGCAATGGGGGCCGCATGAGCCGGGGGGGGGGGAGCTGTGTCCCAACAAAGCAGGACTCCCTGCGTGGCAGCAGGGTGTCTCCAGGGAGGGCTGTGGCTGTGCCATCCCCACAGCTGGACCACGCACAGCCCAGATGCTTTCTGCTTATAAACACACTGGGGTGACCCAGAAGGGAAGGGGCAGTGGCGGGTGGCTGATGGCAGGGCAGCCATCTTAAGTGCTGGCGAGTGAGTCCACTCTGCACTCTAAGTGGAAGCTCAGCTGACACTTGAGATGCAAAATAAAAATTATCCTCAGCAAATCGGTGTCTTTATTCACCGCCCCCAATTCCAGTCCTGCCAGACAAAGGTGGACCCAAACGCTACTCCAAACAATTTTCTGTCCCCACAGGGATGCAGAGAGCCCAGGGAGCGAAGGGGTGGCTGTGCATCTAGGAGCAGGGAGGGCTCAGCCCCAGACCCCTGGCCGGAGTGGGAACCAAAGTCAGCAGCTAGAGGGCCGGGTCGAGCCCCACCCTGCCTAACGTGACCCTGAGCAGGACAGGCCTCAGTTTCCTCTTCTGTGACAGGGGGACGTCACCACCGGACTCGAGGACCAATCAAGGGCAGTAGAAGTCTGCTCCTGGTGCCCGACACATAGTAGGTACACAAAAAACAGAGGCACTTAGGCTTCAGGGGCCGGTGGAGCTGAAGGCACTCTGGACTAGAAGTTGTCGGCCCAAGTCACATATGAGGGGTTGGTGTTAGGGCCAAGTGCGGGACCCTGAGTCTCCCTGTCCCCCCAGACTCCAGGGAGCAGAGCAGCAGCCTCCAGACTTCTCTAAATTCTCAAGGAACAAAGGGGGTCCTCCGGGCCCTTTTTAGTAAACAACTACCTGGTGCCTGGAACTGAGGGGGGGAGCTCTGCAGAGCAGGGGGGTGGGATCAGGGACACTGTTACCAGGAAGGCCCCGCACACCAGGAGCAGGAGCTGGCGCTGTGGGGACACTGCTCCCCCCAGTATGGGAGGCCTCTCAGGGACCAGAAGGCACAAATTCCTCCTGGTTTCCCACACCAAAGAAGCTATGTGGCCTTGGGTGAGCATCAAGTTCTCTGGGTCTTAGTGCCCCCAGTAGTAACATGGCATCATCATGGGGCGCCCTATATGGAACGGTGAGAGGCTGCCACACACAAATACTGCCGATGTGTTAGCTGCTGTTACTGATGTGTTGTTACAGTGCTTCCCGGTGAGAAGGAGTGCGGGAGACGAGAAATAGGCAGAGCTCTGGGGCGGAGGAGTCCTGTTGGGATCTAGCCTCCCCCTCAAACTGATGAGCCAGAGGCTAGATCACAAGAAGGACTGTGAAGAATGGTAGTGAGCCCCCCACCACCAGAGGTGTGCAAGCCTCAGTGCTAGGTGCTGGCATAGGCCTCTGGGCCGGGTTTCTCCCTCTGAGAATGGGATGCTTTGGGCTGCTGTGGGGACTGAGGGTGTTCCTCTGAGCGAGGGACCCAGCTAGGATAACTGTCACACGCATGGAGGGTGGGGATGGACAGCGGCTCAGACCTCACACTGCACAGGGCCTGCTCCGAAGCCGGCGGTGGTGCGGCAGCCGGCGGGGGGGTGGGGTGCGGATGCTCACTTCCCAGCGCATTAGTCTCCCTCTCCATCGCCATTATCATTCCTAGACCGCAGGGCGGCTTGATGGAGTGGAAAAAATCCATTAAGGTTTTTAAAGCAAAGCTCAAGACATAATCACCTCATTGTCAAGGTCTTAACTGTTGCTCCTGGTTGCCCCTCCCCCACCGACCGGGGGCCTGGCCCAGGTCGGGGCCGAGTTCCTCAGGGAAGCCAGGTGAGTCAGGTCCCTGCTGACAAGCATCCCCAGGGATGCCCCTCCCCGACCTTTCGGTCACAGACTGAGCTGGCCTTTCCTGGCCTTCTGGTCTCCTCTAGAGTCACATCTAGAAAGTAAGAGTCTGATCTTTCTTTCTCCGGCCTACCCCCTCCAGTGACTCCCAGCGCCCTCCATCCACCACCAGCTGGCGACGCCCAGTCTGAATGCGGCGCCCCGTGGGCGGCCTCGGCTGGAACTCCGCTCCACCACTTCCCAGCAGGGCACCTAACCTCCCAGAGCCCAGGTCCTCATCTGTAAATGATATAAAATACCAGTTGCGGGGCGGGGCTGCCGAGACAATAAGGAGATAACACAGAGGGGGACTCACTCGGCACCTGCACAAGGTCAGCAGTTCTCACTGCATCTCCTCCTGCCCACGCCACCCTCGACACTCCCCCTGCTCAGCCTTGCTGTATGCTGGCTGTGCCTCATTCCTGGCCTGACTGGCTCACCAGGCACTGTTCAGGGAGCCCTCTTCCAGGAAGCCCTCCCAGATTACCTGGAGTAACCCTGACCATCCATCCACATTGGTTTTCCTGCCTCTGTGCAGAGGATGCACCCCTCAAGTTCAGGACCCATCTCTGCTTCCCCAGCACCCAACACAGGCCCAGGCACAAAGGGGTGTCCTTGAGGGCTGGTTGATCTGACACAGCTCTGAGCATGTCCAAACCCTTGATGGCCTTTGGGCCTGCCCCTGGTCTGGCATTCAACCTCCACAGTTGACTCTGAGGCTTGGTCCACCTCCTTCCTGCCTCAGGCTTTTCTTTGCACACGTGGCTCCCTCAGTCTGGAATGTTCTCCCTCCCTTTTTCCAGCCTCTCCCCTAGTTAACTGCCACCGGTAAGAGACAGGAGAGAAAGAAGTTAGCAAAACTGCTGACAAGTGGGATGAGGAAACAGGAGCGGGCACCACAGGCCGATAAGCCGGTAGGTCCACCTCCACCCGGGATCAGAGGGAAGCAGCTTCCGGCAGGAAACCCCTGCGGTGGCCGCCGAAGTCAGCAACAACAGGTCTGCTGGCACCAGATCAGTCCTGGGAGGAGGAAGCGTTGAACAGAAAGTGAGTCCACAGCTCATTATGGCATCGCTACAAGGAAAACGGACACTAGAAGGAGAAGGGGAGCCTGGGGGGACGAACACCGTGATGCCTCCGGAACAGACCGTATTAGAAACAAAGCCCCCCCGCCCTCCCCAACCAGAAGGCAGAGCCAGAATCTGACACCACATGGGTCAGCAACAGCCCATCCTTGGAAACACATAAAACCCCAGGAACCGACTGACCGTGTGCACAGTTCTCTCGTGAGCTCGCCCACGTCCACTGGGACTTTCACTTCTGTCAGGGCGGGGCCCGCGAGACTTGTAACCGGGGGAGCATGGGGCGCAACCCCTGATCCTGTCTGCAGCAACCCGCTGCCTGGCCTCCTGATCTCTCCCGGAACAGCAGTTGCTTAGCCCTCGCCTAGTCCTTTTCTGCGAGAGTCAAGAGCCAGGAGGCCCTGGATCTGCTGGGGCAGGGCCAGCCCCCAGCCTGGAACCTGTCCAGCAACACAGCCTGTCTACTCCAGCTGAAAGAAGCCTCTCTCCTTCCCAGGGCGCTGGTGGCGGCGGCGGCGGCGGCGGCGTGGGCTGAGGGAGCAGAGCCCATAGGCCCTCACAGGAGTTTGGATTCTAATCTGAGTGCATGACATGACTCGTGACGAGGGGCCACGAGAGAATCTTCAGCCGGAGGCAACCACGTAGGCAGGCTTGGGTCTTGGGAAGCTGGACTCCGGCATCCAGCAGGTGCTTTTTATCAGAGAGGCTGACCAGCCTTCCCAAGAAGGACAGACAGACAGATGGGAGATGCGGGGGCTGAGCCCGCCCATGTGTTCAGAGGGCCTAGGAAAGGCAGGCGGGCTGTTTTGCCCGCAACGTCCCAGAGAAGGGCCGCCGTGCTGGGAGAGCGGCCTCGTCAGTCATTTGAAAGTGTTCTTGATTGAAACCAGAAGAGTAAAAGGAGGAATTCAAACCCAGCCAATCCATCCCCCTTTGCCTGGACTCGTTGCCTGGAGGGCAATGATTTTCATTAATACCATCAGCTTATCTCAAACTTGATTGCAATTACTCTCCAGCCCACATTCCCCTCCGCAGAGTGATGCTGAGTGGAACCTACATTAATCACATCAGCTGATCGCGTCTGAATGCTGATGGCCCAACCTCGGCCACGGGAGAGGCCAGAGGGGCAGGACATCCATATGGATGAGGAATGAATGGATGTGACAGGGGCCCCTGCGGCCCCCAGCCTCCCCCTCCTGTTCACGAGGTCTGTTCTCATTTATCACCTGTTGGGCCCTCAAACAGCTCCTGGTGGCAGGAAAATTGTTCGCAGTCTCAGACGAGCCAGAGCCTCAGACAGGTCCAAGGGCTTCCTGAGGCTCACAGAGCAGGCTGGAAGTCAGCTTAAAACCAGCCTGCCGACCCTTTCTTGTCCTGGGCGGCCTGGTCGCCCCCGGAAAGTGGGTGGATGGGGCTGGGTGCGGAAGGAAGACCAGGGCAGGGAGAGCTGGGCAGGAGGAAGTGGGAGGCAGGCTGCCTGGCCCACCACCCAGAGTCCTGAGCCCCAGCCAACGCCTGTCCCACCCCCTGTAGATGGCATTCCTGTCACTCCCCACTCTGCACTCTGAGTGATTTTTGAAATGTAGATGTGATTGTGTCACTCAGGGCTCTGAGCCCCAGCTGCCTGGTCTCCAGCCCCTTCCTGTCCTGCCCCCCGCCCCCCCCCCACCCCTGCTCTGCAGCAACCCTGGCTCTTTGCGTCCCCCAAACCCACTGCTCAGGGGAACCCCCCAGCCTGTAGCTGCTCTGCGACCCTCTGTGGGCAGGGTCCCCTTTTTCTTCCGTGGGTCTCAGGCACACGTGGTCTCTATGTGGCTTCAGTTACTTAGATTTTTGCCATTGGCAGAGCTGGAGGCTGACAGGTGGCTCTGGCCATGTGGCCGCTCTGCCACTTGCCTGCCACTTCGGGCACAGCGTTTGCCTCTTGAGGCCTCAGTTTCTCATCTGTAAATTGGGCTGATAAGAGCATCTAACCTCAGAGTGGGAAGAACTCAGGGAGGGGAAAGGAGGGCCCATTTCAGGGCTTAGGCACTCCCTGAGTGCTCCCTGCCTCCCCCCGCAGCTTCCTGGGTACTTTCCATGAGGAGCTGGTTGCTCCCCGCAGACCTTCCAGACCTGAGAACAGGGAATTTCCTTCCTGTCCGTGAGGCATGCTCTGAGCCCCACGCACAGTAGTGGCTCAGCAGCGAAGCAGGCTGGCCCACGCCTTGTGCCTTCCAGAGCCTTGCCGTCCTGCGCAGGAGACACCCCCAGGACCCACTGGGCAGCTGCCTCTGGACCAGGTGCTGAGTGACATCACAGCTCACCCTGAGGGAGGCGCCCCCACCCCACTCTGGAGCCCAGAGAACAGACAGCAAAGGCTCCAGTGAGCCAGCGAGGCAGCTGACAGGGCCACACCCCCAGTGAGAAATCAATACGGCGAGCCACGCCCACTCCAGCACTGCCCACCCTCCCCAAGCTGCCAGGGAGTGGGTGAACCTCTCCTGTCTGACAGATGACTGGGTCCCTTGGGTAAGCCATCTGGGGAGAAAAGTAATGCTTCCGAGTCACATTAGGGGAAAGAAACAGAAACACCGTGAATCTTAAATCTTCTCCGCCAGGAAGAATGGCCAAGGGGCCCCGTTGGCCTGGGCTTCCTGCCCAAACTGTACCTCGGACCTCTGTGGGCCGCACAGAGAGGATGACCTGGCTGTGTGGGCAGAGAAGGAAAGGGGCCCTGCAGGTCAGACAGCCTCGGGACGCAGAGACTGGGGGAGAGCAATCCCCAGGCAAAGGTGACAGAGAGCGCGGGCCTCCCCAGGGGGGCCCAGAGAAGCCCGAACTGGCACCAAAGGTGGGACTGGTTGACCTGCAGGAGTCCGGTCCCACCTCTTGTTACCCAGCCTTGCCGGCAACTGTGACCTTTGATTCCCCCGGCCAGGGGGCAGGGTGCCTGGGTGGGTCCTGCCTGGGTGCTGAGTGGTTAGAGAGAAGAAAAGGAACCAGGGAGCATTGCTGAGATGCTCAGAATACTACGAAGATTGCTAAAATTAACAACCAAACAAGTACACATGAGGCCGAATAACCCCACGGCCTCACCCGGAGGTCAGGCTGGTTCTCTGCAGACCCGTGAAAGAACCTCCGGACCTGGAGACAGAAGTGAGCAAACGACTGAGGGACATTTGATCTCGAGATTCGGTAGCACCTGCGAGTAGCTCCCGAGAGGGCGAGGTACAGCATGGAAGAGAAATATGAGTGTCAGAAATCATGGAAGTATCGTTCCCCGCACGCTGGGGCAAGATCCACGGTTACAGCTGGCAGGTGCCTGGTAGGTGCGGATTGTGACGAATGATGGAAAAACACCCACACCTGGTGAAACTCAGAACGGCCACAGAAAGAGAAAAACCCTGAAAACTCACACTGGAAAAAGCAGTTTCCAGATCAGGGAATTGGAGTCGGAGCCACATCAGATTTCTCCTGACCGGCCTTGGAAGCCAGAGGACAGTGGAGCAAGGTCGGCAAAGTTCGGAAGGAAGAGGTTTTGAACGGAGTCCCGCACCCAGCTGAGCTGTGCACCATGGTGAGGGAAAGCCGACCTCTCCCGTAAGGAGGAAGGCAGCTGGTCACCCCCGGCCCTGCATGCACACATGTGTGAGTCCAGGCTGGGTGCACACACACGAGTCCAGGTGAGCTGCTTGTAATCACACCAGGCGCAGGAGAAGGCGGTGCGGATCGGGGTGGGGCTGGAGCAATGCAGAGCAGCAGCGAGCCCCAAAGCCGGGCAAGCCACGTGCTGGGACTCCTCGCTACCCCAGTTTCCCACCCCGGGGCCTGTGTTCGAGAGCTGGGCTCACATTTCCTGATCAGCAGGTGCAGTCACACTTCATGGCCCCTTAGGGAATACTATTCACCGGATGCTCACGTCACAGGCCCAGCTTACTGATCCCCAATGCATAGACGTGGTCCATTGCCAAAGTGCAGGTGAATAGTCATTGGCTGTCCCACCTGCAGCAGAGCCGTCCTTGACCTGCACGGTGGCGCAGACCCATCGGAGGGACAGCAGGCAGAGGGGGAGGGACCATGGGCTGTGCCCTCCATGCTGGCCTGAGTCGGCACATGGAGAGGTGGGCATCTCTTCTCTCTGGTTCAGCTGGCTCCTTCTGCCCTGTGCCCACCACAGGCCGCGGCCCTGGGGCCATGGCCATGGTCAAGAGCAAACAGGTTTTTCCTCCCATGGGAGGGTCCAAGAAGACCCACCAACGCAGGAGAGAAACACCAGGGCACCCAAGAGCTCAGATGCCACCAGGAGAAGAGCATCCCTCTGGGAGGAGACCCCAGAATGGGCTCGTGGGGGAGGCCCCGAGGGAGGGATCTTGAAGCTCAGAGTGAGTGGCCAGAGGAAGCCAGCAGGGAACAGACCTTTTGTCCAGGGAACAGACAGCGTGGGGCCAGGGAGGCTGGGTGGGAGGGGCCACAGAGGGCTGCAGGGTGAGTTCCAGGTCACGCGTGCTCTGGAGGCCACAGCAGGGCCTGGACCTGACCCTGGCCAGCCCTGGCCTGGTGAGCCACCCCCTCGGTTAGTGGGGGTGGATGGCCAGTGGCCTCTGCTGTAAATCACGGGTCGGTGGAAACCTTGCTGAGAAGAAAATACCGACGGACCAGGAGGCAAAGGGGCAGGAAAGAGGAGGTGAGCGTGGGCGAGCGGAGCCTGGCATCTCAGAGCGGGAGCCGGCAGACATTGTGTGGAGTCGATAAGAAAGAGGCGGAAGTGTATTATTTAAAGTTATAAAAGGAACGCAGAGCAAAAGCAAAAACAGAGAACAGCCAGAGAACAGCCGTGGCTCACGGGAGAGGGTGTGGGAGGGGGCTGGGAGCAGAGCTGGCTTTCACTCTGCATCTTACACGTTTCCGTGACATTTGCGTGTGCATTGCACATACCGGTGCATATGCAACTTGTGAAATTACGAGGGGCCTGGGGCGGAGAGAGAGGAGAAAGAAGTGTCAGAACTTCCTTCCAGAGCAGGGTGACTGCTGAACACCGGAGGGAGAGACGGGGTCCTGGTGGGTGCTGCGCAGGAAGGCCGACTGGGTGGTCTGGGAGGCCCCCTGGAGGTGGTGCTGGAGGTGAGCCTGGGGGATGAGGAGGCGCTGGTCCTGGAAGTTGAGGGGCTGGGGGGAGTGGGGGGAGGGTGATGAATCAGGGAGAGGAACAGAGGAACAACGCAGGGTCTGGACAGGACAAGGGACATGCAGGGCCCTTGAGGGTGTGGGACTGTGCCCCTGGAGGAGGGGGTGCAGCTGAGCAGGCGGAGGGGGCTCCCTCAGGTCCTGAGCTGGGGCTTGACCTCGGGCCGAGGGCCGTTTGAGGGCGATCAGTCCCACGTTACTTGTGGACTTCAGAACAACATCGGGGCAGCAGACACCTATGGACACTCACTCCGCCCCGTGCTGAGCGTGGGTTATCTGAACGTGGGTTATTTTATTCACTCCTTGCGCAAAACTGGTAATTGTGCCCATTTTAGGGGCGAGAAAACCGAAGACCAGAGAGGTCGGAATTAGCTCACCCAGAGCTGGACAGCTGGGGAGGGGCAGAGCTGGGGTTTGAACCCAGGCCGCCCAATTCCTACCCTACCGCCCTACCTCTTGCAGGGGGGTGGGGCCGTCACCTAGGGTTTCTGCACTGCGGTCTCTGTCCAGCAGCTGCACCAGCAGCAGGTGGAGGCACAGACGGGAGCCCTGCCCCTGCAAGGAGGCTCCCAGACTTGGACCGGCCACATCCGGAGGGTCCCCTGGAGTTTGAAATTCAGTCAAGTTACAGATACAGGAAAAAGTCGTCAGAACTCCAAAGCTTTCTGACTCAGACAGAGAGCCTCACAGAGGAACACAGAGATGAGCCCCTAAAATCTCCAGGGCCGCCTGAGGCTCTTTGAGGGAAGACTCAGCTCCCCTGGCTCGCTGAGGCTGGGGAAAACATGGACCCGAGCGCTCGTGGGGTAGGAAAGCCCACCGGCTCCCCATCTCCCTGCCCGAGCAGGGGCAGCTAGGCAACCCCTCTGGAGGGGCTTCTCCACCTCAAAGGGCAGAAAACAGGCCACTTGCTGGTGCCACATGTAAACGCCATGGAGGCCGAGTCTTGGGGCGGAAATAACACTGGGCAGGGTCCAAGGCCTGCATCTGCACCCCCCATCTTTACTGTGTGACCTTTAGCAAGTCACTCTGTTTCTCTGAGCCTCAGTCTCCTTGGCTGTGAAGCAGGGATAATGTAGAAGATCGGCTTCCAAGTGCTATTGAGACAGGCGTATCTAAGAGTCCTTGGGGAGCTGGTGTGCTCAGGTGACTGGGGACCACGTGGGACTACCCCCCAGCCTCATGGTCTCACTTCAGTTTCTAGTGATCCACTAGTCTCACTCCTGCCATGAGGTCTTTGCACATGCTGTTCCCTCTCCCTGGATGCTGTTCCTGGCTTCCCCTGGCCAACACCAGTGGGTCCCAGCTTGCCCATCGCTCCCTCAGCAAGGGTGTTCCTTGCCCTACCGTCTATACTGTGAGATTGTTGTCCTTTCCTGCGGGGCCAGGTCAGCCGACACCACCTGGTTAGAGTGTAGCACCTACTAAGCAGTATCCTCTGAGCCTCCACTGGTCACAAGGCCCTTGACCTCTCTCACTCTGTCATCCATCTCGTTAACAGACCAGGCCCCTTGAAGCTCAGAAAGCTGGAGTCGCTTGTCTGCGGTCACAGAGCCACTACGTGCCAGAGCGGGGACGTCCACTCGACTCGGTCAGGCTAGAAAGCCTGAGCTGGCTACCCCACATCCCACCTGAGACCTGCCCTAAATTGACTGATGACTGAGCTGGCACCTTTGCAGGTGACTCCTGGGTCCCCTCAGCCCTGCGCACCCTGTGCCTCGGCTCTGGGTGGCAGGTCCTGGAAAAGTGCGTGTGAGAAGTGCTGAGGTTTCCACGGTGCAGTTAGGTGACGTCGCTGCTGTTCTCGGGAGCAGGCAGTGTTAACGCGGAGGCATGGGGAGACTCCATTGGGCTCTAGTCTTTCATCACCGGGACCCACCATCTCCGCAGCCTCGGTGTCGGCAGCAGCTCGTCCCTTTAAGGAACTGATCTGGGGGAGATGACAGGGCGCCTAGAGGACAGCTTGGCTCTGACACACGGACCTCAAAGTGCTCACTGCAAGACCGAGGCCCTGGTGCTCCGGCAGGCAGGGGGAGAGGGATTTTTAACCTCTGTGCTCCCAGCCAGGAGTGGGGTGAGGGGGTCTCAACTCTGTGGTCAGTTGGCCGACTGGAGGAGTGTGGGTGGCAACCCCAAGGATGACATTTGGGGGTATAGGGCAGGCTGGGATGCCTCTGAGAAGCAGAATTCCTGGTGTTTAACATCATCACGTACCCCCAAAAATCTCACGGTCCACACGACCCGCTCTCTGCGAATAGTCGCCTCCCACCCCAGATCCATGGCTCCTTCACGTGGCTCCTGGCTCACTGTGTCCCACTCGCTGCCTCAGCCTGAGGGTTCATAGCTTTCCCTCCACTCCGCCCACAGTCGGACCTTCCTGCAGCAGGAGCTGGCCCACGCAGGCTCTCTCCCCCTTTCTCCTGCTCCTGCCCTCTGTCTCTCAGCGTGTTTCCCGATTCTGCATGTCAGGGACACGCTCTCCCTGGGGCCGAGCAGGGAGCAGGTCGGTGGGCAGAGTCAGCGCTCTCCTAGGCCGGGGAGGCGGGGAGTTTGCCCATGCTGCTGCAGCACTGCTGTGTCACGGCAACAGTGGTCACCGTTGGGAAGGGCTCATTCAGCCCCCGTCCCCACACCCACACTCACAGGGTCCTATCTAAGGGTGGAAAGGGGCATGTGTCCTCTCTGGGGCCACTGTCACTAGTGCTTTCCTGAAAGTCAGCACAGGCCCGGTGGGGAAGAGGGAGGGGGACGGGAAGCCTGCACGGAGGAGGTGACGTTGGAATGAGGAGCCTCCAAACCAAGGGAACAGCAAGCACGGGGACAGCTGCAGGCAGGACACACACGCTGAGGCGGGCGTGGAGAGGGGTAGTGGAGGGCGGAGGACAAAGACGTGGAAGTGGCATTTAGTGACGGACGGGGACGGGGCAAGGACTAGAGATGTGCCTGCAGAGGACCACAGTTAGGTGACTCCTGCTGTCCCCAGTACTGTCATCACTTGGGAGTGACAGGACCCCAAGGCAACCCGGGGATTGGGGGTGGTGCTGGGGCTGGGCCACCGCTGTCACCCGGGAAGCACAGGTTCCCGGATGAAGCGCCTCCCGCTGCCCAGTCCATGGGATTAGCGTGAGTGATGAGGACTCAGGCCTCCGTTGAGACGACAGCAGGGGAAAGAAGCAATCAACCCCATCCGACGGCTTTTGCTGTATATTTAGAGAGAGAGAGGGGAAGTACCCCACTCATCTGCTTTTTAAATTAAGCGTAGAAAACACTAACACATTTAAATGGCCGAAGAGGACACTCCATCTTCACTTCAGGACCACTCAAGGCTGAGAGAGAGTGAAGGGGACAGGGGTCTGCAGAGAAAGACACAGATGCACGTGGGAGAAATGGGGACATGTGGGGGGCGAGGGCTGAGAGGAGCACACCCAGAGGGGCCCCTGGGGCCTCCGAGGAGACCTGGGGAGACTCCGGGAAGCCTAGACTTGACCCCACGGTGCCTGCACAGAAACTTCATTTCTTTACTATGACCTCTGTCCTTTCTTCCCTTTTCATTCAGACCGGCCTCCCCAGCACCCCAACTCAGCTGCCTTCTTCCCACTGGCACGACCACCCCCTTCTTCGCAAGACCCCCAGGACAATGGGGCTCTGATCAGCACCCAGTAATCTTAAGGATGAAGCCTCAGGTCTGCTCACCCCAGAGGTGGAGCTTCATTCACACCAGGGCTACTGCCTAGGCCTCTGCCGTGTTCCAGCTCCAGGCCCAGAAAGTCAGCGAGGCCAGGCAGGGTGACCCCACGGCTGACGTCAGGACCAGCTGCGTTGACCAACGACCCCCCATCTCAGTGCAGACCAACCAGCAGAGACTAGGATCCTGACCATGCCCCTCAGGCCCTGGTCACCGCGGTTGACAAGGGGGCATGACTTTCCCCCCACATAACCCGTCCCCCTGATGCTGCCAGGGAGCCAGGTCTCTAAGCAGTGGCGCACCCGTCTTCAGGCCTGGACCATTCCCTAAAGATAAATGCTCACTTTATTTGAGCAAGCTCCTGTTCGTGTCTCCTTGGGCTTCGATCCGTGCGGGCAAACAGACCCCTTTAGTCCGGTGATCCATCACTGTTCCAGCGTCACCCAGTGGGAGCTGGCCCTGGGCGGGCCTGAGGGGGGGGCAGCACGGGGAGGAAGGCAGACCCAAGCCCCGGGACAGCCTTTCCTCAGCTGTGCACACAGCCAGGATTTGGGGTTGGCTGCAGGTCTGACTGCCTCCAGGTTCAGTGGGCTTCTGGAGAGGAGCCCTGCAGGGGTTGGTCAAGCTATGGCCCCACCCTAGCCCTGCCCCCACCCTGCCCCGTGAGCAGGGAGAGCTCCCAGAGGTGGGCATCATCTCTGGGGAGCCAGCAACCAGCCAGGATGGCCCCCTCCCTCATTCCACTCCCATCTCCTCCAAACAGTGGCCCCTAGAAAAAAATACACTTGAAAACCCAGCAAAAGAAAGCCCTGGATGGTCCCTCATCTACGTTGCCACCCATGCCTGCTGAGGCACCCAGATTTAGAGGAGGTCCAGTAGAGAAGCGCCTGGGAAAGAGCTGGTGTTTTCCAGAAAGCCCCATGCATGCCTGGTGGGGCTCTGAGTGCCGGCTCGTCACTTCCTCCCTTCCCCACAATGACACCAAGAGACCCCCATGTATAAGCTGAGAAACTGAGGCACACAGCAGCAAAGCGAATCACCAAGGTCTCGCTGACAAATGGCAAGGCGGGGGTTCAAACCCAGGCCATGGGGCCCCAGAGCCCCAGAGCTTCTCCCCCCACCCCACCACCCGTATGTTTTCTCGTTCACATGGCTCTCAACCCTGGTGCCTTCGGGAGCTGGAGAAGGACACTGGTGGGTAGAAGGGACCTGGCTCCCACTGCAGGCTGGGGGTGTGGCAGCCCATGAACGTGTTTCCTGAAACTGTCTTGTATCTTCCTCTTCTCGTGTGTTCAGTCACTTGTCTTTTAAAACGTGGACTGAGATCTTTCCTTTCTGAGCGGGAGACAATGGGGAGGTGGCCTGGGACTCCATCCAAGGACAATGGTGGAAGGTGGACCCCGGCTCATGTGGCCCTTATGTGTCCCCTGACGACTGGGTGTGCTGCGTGCGGCCTCTGGAGACCTCACTCTGGGCTGTTTGCAGCTTCAAGGATAGCTGGTGGGCCTCTCTCTGCAGGTGACACCTGAGGTCACAGGCCCCTATTTCCGTGCAGCGTCTCGGCCACAGGTCAGAGGTGACCAGCCTCTCCCCCACCTCCCCTCCCTAGTGTTTACCTCTGGGGCCCGGCATTGCCCCGTCTCTTGCAAGCACGGGGCTGGTGTCTCCCCTCACCTTCATGCTGCTTCGTCTCCGGGCCTCCGGGAGGGCTGGCCCAAGCAGGGCTCGTCCCCCCACTTTACAGACGGATAAAGGGAGGCTCTGGAGGCCGAGGGATGTGGCCGGGGGCACACAGCCTTGACACACTGGAGCCTGTTCTTAAATCCAGGCCTTTCTCTCTCGGCCCGACCAGCCTGGGGTGGGGGACAGACACCTCCAATCAATGCCTCTCGCGCAGGATCCGTTCCCTCAGGTGTCCTCTCTGCCCAGGCCCCGAAATCTCAGGGGGCAAGGGAGTGTTTAACGTGGACAAATAACCCCTCTCTCCTCTGTGCTCTGAACTGCTGGTATTTAAATGCCTTTGTAGCTTAAGGGCACTGGGGCTGTGTAGTCTTTATTTTTTGGATTAATGTGAGCAAGAGTGTTTGTGAGTGACCTTTAAGCTGCTGCTTCCTCTCCGCCCTGCTGGGTCGCTCATTCTCCAGAGCCTCCCGGCCCCCCAGCGCCGCCACCAGCAATGGTGAAAGAGTGGGACTGTTACAATTCAAGTCATGGGACCAGAGTTCCCAGGTGCTGCTTCCTTTAGAGCTGGTGCCAGGGGTGGGGTGGGGGGGCTTCGCGGAGCTCACAGCCAGGAGGAAGCTCCAAGGCTGAGAGCAAGAGGGAGGGAAGAGCTCACTCGCTCTACAACGCCCAGGCCCAGAGAGGGAGGGCAGTTTGCTCAGCCAGAGGCCACAGGGCCAGCCAGACTAATGACAGTCATGCTCGGCCCAAGCAGTGCCCCTTCCTGGGATGCCCTCTGCCCCCTCCTCTGCTGCTGAGGCTCTTTCTGAGGCCACCTCCCTCCATGAAGACGCTCCCATCCCCCAGGGTCACACCCAGGCTCCCCTAGCTCTGCTCCATTTCTCTCCCTGGGTCCCCTAGGCTGGGAGGAATGTCATCACCTGGTGCTGACTTCCCCTCTTGCCCCTGAACTTGACCTAGTCTTGGTGATACTTGCATCGGGACCACATAGTCCACAGAATCGCAGGTGATCGTCCTCCCAGAGCCCACAGGCCGGAGGGGGACAGCACAAGAATAAACCAGAAAGCACCAGGCAGGTGCACTCGGATGTGGAAGGTGGGGTTCCTCGTCCCCATTCCTTGCCCCGCCCTCCACCCAGGGACTTGAAGCGCCCCCAGGAGAGCGGGTAGAGTCTACACCCTCACCCTCTCGACGCCAAGGCAGAGGGGGGCCAGGCAGTGCGAGGCACACTTGAATGAGCCATAGCCGCATGGCGTGGCCTCTTCTGCCACCGCCCAGGAAGCGGGCCCCAGAATGAGAGTGTGGGGCAGACGCCAAAGGATCGCCTCCAACGCAGCACCCACGCAGCCCAGCCAGACCTGGCCCAGACCAGCCACACCCCAGGCCCAGGAGCACGAACAGTAGGCTTGTTGCTGTGACCCACAGAGAGGGGGCTGTTTGTTATCAAGCATTGTCACAGCCAGAGCCACCAATATAGTAGACAGGTGTCTGGGTCAGGAGAGGGAAGGGAACCTCGGGGCGGGGGCAGCCCTCGCACCTGGGCCCAGTAATCGAGGTAAAATGGCCACAGAGCACCCGAGGGGAAGCATTTCAGCAAGGCCTGGGCCCCGGCTGGGGAGACAGAGCTCCTGGATGCACAGAGCTTCGGTGCTGCAGGCAGGGGCCTGCCGGCATGGCTGTGGCACCGTGGGGCTCCAGGACAGCCCCTACCATCGTCCCCTGTCAACGGTTCCCCCTTCCTCAGTTTTAGCCACCTTCGGGCAACCACAGGCCGAAACGATTAAATGGAAAATTCCAGAAATAAACAATTCATAAGTTTTAAATGGAACTGTTCTGAGTAACGGAATGAAATCTTAAGCCATCCTGCTGTGTCCCACCCAGAGCATGAAGCCTCCTCGCGTCCAGCGTCTCCGCGCAGTAGACACCCCCACCCGCTGGGCACATAGCCGCCACCGTGGTTTCCAGCTGGGCGGTGGTGGGGTCACCGTGCTTGCCTTCAGGTTGCCCTCATTTTACTTCATAACGGCCCCCCAGCACGAGAGCAGTGCTGCCGGCAATTCGGATGTGCCAACGCGAAGCCAGAAAGTGCTTCCTTTAAGTGGAAAGGTATTCTTAGCGGGAGAGAGAGAGAAACCACGTTCAGTAACTTTCATCACAGTCTATGGTTAAATTGTTCTACTTTATTCGTTACTGTTGCTCTCCTCCCGCCTGACTGACTCATCAATGGCGCCCGGGCCTGGGTCTGTGTGTGCAGGGGAAAGCACGCCCTGCAGGGGGCGCAGCACCACCCATGGCTCAGGCCTCCACTGCAGGCGCTGGCAAGAATGCCCCGAGGAGGGGGGCTACTGCACATCAGCTGTGCGTCGCTCCTCTGTGTTAAAGTGTGCATGCACACATGCGTATATGTGCATGTTCGAGAATCACTGCATCATCTGGCTGGGCTGTCGTTTTACAAACTTGCGCTTTGGCAGGGGGTCAGGTCCATAAGACAGAGATTGTCCAGATCAGCCCCAGCCTGGCGTCCGGCCTGTGCTTGCCAAGTGGGGCCACATGACCCCGTCAGTGGCTCCGGAGCCGGCCACCTCTTCTGTACTCCCTTCCCACTCTGCAGTCACAGACTCCCCAGAGGCCACAGAGGCTGTGCAGGGGCAGAAGAGGCTCCTGGGGACCGGCCTGCTTCTGAGGCATCGGGAGCAGAGGTGACACGTCCACACGCTTGTGTGAGACAGGACCCAGTGAACCAGCACAGAGGCGTCCCCACGTGCAGGCTGGCAGCTACCACAGCGTTGGGCTTCACACAGTCCCTCAGCACCCTCGCCCCGCTGGAAGGTGTCCCCGAGTGCCCTGGCCCAGGCCTGGCAGCCCTCCGTCGGCTGAGGCCAGGACCAGTGATGGGAGGGGGGCAGGAGTCCACTTCTGTCAGAAGGGGCTGGCATTGAGGTCAAAGCCAGAGCAGCCTCGCCCGTGTGCCTGTGTGTGCGTGCACGTGTGCGTGTGTGTCCACTGAGCACTCTGCATGCACCTCCTGTGCCGGCAAGTATGATGCTGCAGGCCCAGGTCTGGGCAGAAGGGGGAACGATCGCAGGGTGGGGAGCCACCCTCCCGCTCGCTGCCCGTGCCCTGTGTCACACACTATAGCAATCTCTGCGATCTCTCCAACAGCCCCAAGAGGAAGGCAGCCCCGTGCTCCATTTCATTGGTGAGAAGACTGAGGTTTAGGGGGCAGGTGTTTGCTGAGACTCCCACCGCAGGGGGGCGGCGGCGTCAGGAGCAAGCCTGAGTGGGCGTGTCAGCCCGGACAGGGAGTGTTTCTCCATCGCGGGCCCTGCAATCCGGGCTGCCTGCCGGATGGGCAGCTGCACTGAAGCTGGGGTGGGGGTGGGGTGACAGGGCGGGGTTCGGGGGTGCGTGCAGAAGGTTGAAGAACACCAGGATGATTTCCAGGACCGTGAGGGCGACGGGGACGGCAGGCAGGCGGTGGGGACGCCTGCCACAGGAAGGGCATGAGGAGGTATTTGCAGGAAGGACGCGCTCAGTCTGAGACCCGTGGCGGCCACCGGCCTGCCTCCACTGCCCACCAGGGCCGTCCCCATGGCGCCCTCCTGCCTCCAGCCACAGGCCAGGGCTGGACATCCAAGCCCTGCACTCCCGCTGAGCCCTCACGGCTGCAGGACTTAGGTGGCAGAGGCCAGCTCACACTCAGGTCCCCCAGAAACATCCCGATGAACCCCACTCCCTGCCGTGTGCCTGGGAAAGGTTCGTGGTGTGGGGGGAGAGGACTGGCCTGTCCGCAGATCCTGTCAGCCTCAGCGCCCCTCCTGTGGGGTGGTGGAGGGAGCCCACAGGACCCTCTCTACCTGCCCATCTTCCCGCCTTCCCCCTCCTGGGCACAAATCACCCCGACTTTAGGGGACTAGCCAGCCCAGGATGAGGCACAGAATCCTTTGCGACAGGCAGGAAGTCAGGTTGGACAGCCCCTCCCTCACAGCAACAGGACGAGGGCATGGGCTCCCAGGACAGGCCCCTGGTGACAGCGCCATGCCCTGGGCAGGCCCCCCACCCGGGCCCCCCACCTCCCCCCCAAAACCATTTCCTTTTGTGAACCTTGAAGAATGACGCTGATTAGCGCAGACACTCCCAGAGCAGTGCGTCTCCCATGGCGCTCTCCCCACCTTTCCAGGGAATCTCCCCCAGGCAGAGCCCCAATAGTAGGCTGGCCGCCACCTCAGTCCCGGCAGGACCTCAGGCCCCACCACCCTGGAGTGGGATGGGGGGCATTTCTCCCCCGAGGGCGAGGCACAGCGCCGCCTCCAAAACTTTGCAGCCGGACTCCGGCAAGCCCGTTAACCAGCAGGCAGCTCCGAACTAAGCCAGCCTGACTGATGCTTGGGATGCGGCCGAGATCTTTCAGAGCAGGAAGGGCGAGCTGTCCCTCCACCCCTAGACTGGGGCACAGACAGGGAGGGCAGTGGGGTCAAGCCCCCTGCCAGAGGAGAGCCTATGGCTACATCAGGGCTCCCTGGGGTTGGGGACCACAAGGTCCCCCCACCAGAGCCTCTCCCACCCACAAGCCCACAGTCTGTCCTCCTTCAGGAGAGCAGAGACTTTGGGGCACAAGGAGACACCTCCTTACCTGTGCTGGGGCTTGTCGCTACAGAAGGTAACTCCAGTGTCCCAGGTGGCTGCTCCAGGCCCCTTCCTGGGGGACAGCCCCAGCCACAGTCTGTAGAGTGCGCCCCAGGTTGGAGCATGTGTGGTGTGCATGGCGTGTATGTGCACGGGCGTGTGGGGGTGGGGGTGCCCCCAGGAGCCCGGGATCAAATATTCCTGGCTGCCACCTGCCAGCAGCCCATCCCAAGGGCCAGCTGTCCAAGAGGGGGCCGCCCCAGCCGGGACAGGCCAGCCATCGTCTGCCTGGAGCGTCAGGCGGCAGTGTGTGCTCACCAGGCTCCTGCCGCAGCTCCCAGGCTGAGGTTTATTTTTAGAACTCGGCCCTTCCCTAGGCGCCAGGATCCCGGCTGAGATTTCCAGTGGCTCAAACCAGCCCAGTCCTGGGAATGTTCTGGAAGAGAGAGAGGGAGGCTCGTAAAGAATGCTGTCCTCAGTGTTCTCGTCTCCAAGACCCCCTGGTGAGGACGGCCCCTGCCCCAGGGGCCAAGCCTAGGATTCTGTGGGGGCCAGCGCATCCCCTCCTTGTGCTGCCCCAGTTTGCTCATCTGGACCGTGAAAGGGGGCCACAGGCCCATCTGTCCAGAGCAGGGCTGGGGTCAGAGGAGGGGCTGGAACAGGAAGAGCTGTCACTGTCCACCAAGTGCTTCTCCCCAACTGGACTGAGGACACAGGAGGGCGGGCCCCCTCAGTCTGTTCACCATCGTAAGGCCCAAGGTGTCTATTCCACAGTCGGCACTCAGCAAATATCAGTCAGGGACCAGTGCAGTCCGAGATCCCGTGTTAGTCTCTGAATCCCCCACAAGGTCACAGGGCATGCCCCTGGGCAGATGGGGAGCCCGAGGGGGCAGCTCCCTCTCACCCTGCCCCCCATCCTGCCTCCTGGTCAGACAGCCAGCCCTGGTCCACTACCCTTTCCTGGACTCCGAGCTGTGTGAGTCCCCACCTCTGTGCTCACTCATCCCACGGCTTAGTCACTATGCGCCAGGCACTCTGTAAACATTGTCACCCTGCAGACAGGACGGCCACGGATGGGCTGGTGGGCCTCCCACCTTCGGAAGCTCTCTGGCCCCGAGGGAAGGACTTGCTGGGTCCTGGCCATCTCCATCGGGGAGGCTCCCCCCACCCTCTGAGACTCGCTCTCCCTCCAGTCAGGCTCTAGTGGAGCTTACTGTGAGGACGAAGGGAGGGCACCAGGCACACAGTAGGGGACAGTATGTGCTCATCAGCTCTGACTGGCTCGCAGGGAGAAATGGTCGCTCCGCTCTGACGTCAGCCCAGCCCACAAAGCAGCCCCAGCCTCGGGGCAGAGCGTGGACCAGACCAGCCCCCGGAACAGGTGCAGCCCATTCACGGACACAAGGACCCAGGTGTCCCGCCCACTGCCCTCCTCGCGGATTTCTCCCCTGGCCTGGGACATCCCTCTCCCTTTTGCAGCCTCTCAGACCCAAGGCTACCTCCTCCATATTTGAGGGCCTGGCTGCTTGGTCCCCCAGCGCCCTGCCTGCCCCGTGCTCTTCTGTCGGGGGAACCAGAGGCCGGTGGCCTCCATGCTGTGAGTAGCTGCAGCCCTCAGGGTGTCCCCCCACCTGGGGGACAGATGCAACCCTCCAGGGACAGAACCCAGAGCACCACCCACCATGATTCCTGCCTGTCCTGGATTTGGGCCCGGTCGGCCACTGCCTTCTCCCCCGGGCGGCTCTGCCAGGACAGCCCCACCTGTTGGTGTTTGGATGGCCATAGCACATCCTCCTAGGCCCCAAGCACAGACGAAAGAGAGGGCCGCTGTCCTCCCAGCTACTGGTCTATTTCTGGCCCCATCTTACCGCCGTGTCACTGGCTGGGAAGGTGGGGGGCATGACAGACAGAAACACAGTGAGATAAGGAAAGACACACAGACAGAAGCACACAGATAGAGAGGGACATTCAGACAGAATGAGACCGACCCAGAGGAGGGGTGGGGATGCAGAACGGGAGATACACAGAGACAGAGAGAGGGTGGGAGAGAGTTCGGACAGAGCAGAGTAGGGAAGAAGAGGTGGCCAGAGAGACCCCGGGGAGGGGACAGCTGAGGTCCTAGAAGAAGGGAGGGGGGACCACGCGGAGTGGAGGAAGACAGTGGCGGGCAGATACTTACTGTCAACCTGCTGATCTGGAGGGAGAGGGAAGGCCCGAAGCCCTGGCGTCTTAGGGTCCGTCCTCCCGGCCCCACCGGGGCCCTCAGGGGTGGCTCCTCCAAGGCTGTGCTGTCTGCCCTGACCCACCCCAGCTCCGTCAGGGTCCCTGGGGCCCGAAGGGGGTCCGGGTCAGAGCAGGCTCGCCCTGTTTGTGGAAAAGGCTGCTCTTTCTCTGTCCCGATTATTTTTCTTCACTGTAAAAGCACCTCTGTTCTCACAGTTGGATCCTGTTTATTGCTCTTTTGTTCAGGCCCCCGCCTTTTCGCTTCCCCGTCTCCTCGAGCACACCGTGAATTTTTATGGCCATTATCGCACTTTTCAGCTGTACAGTTTGTGTCTGGTTTTTTAAAAAATAGTTTTCATCCTTCTGCTGAGATTTTCTATTTGTTCTCTCACTAGTACCATAGCCTTTCATTTTTTAAATATGTTTTTCCTCTAATTCTTTCAACATTATCTATAATGGCCACTTTAAAGTCTTTCTCTGCTAAACCCAACATTAAGACAATCTTTGTTTTTAAAGATTTTATTTATTTCTTTTTAGAGAGAGGGGAAAGGAGAAAGAGAGGGAGAGAAACATCAATGTGTGGTTGCCTCTCATGCACTCCCTACTGGACACCTGACCCACAACCCAGGCATGAGCCCTGACTGGGAATTGAACCGGCGACCCTTTGGTTCACAGGCCCGTGCTGAATCCACTGAGCCACACCAGCCAGGGCAAGACTGTCTTTTTTTTTTTTTTTTGTATTTTTTAAATTACCATTTAGTCCCCTTGCAGCCCCTCCCCTCGCAGTCATCAAGGCCACCTTAAGTGTATTTTCTACTGCCCATCAGTCATGTGTCCCTGCTTCTCCGTGTGTCTAGTGATTTCCAACTGGATACTGGGCATCGAGGACGGCCTGTTGAAGAAATACTGGATTCTGCTGTCTCCCTCTAAGGAGTGTTTTTTGTTTTTTGTTTTCACCAGCCAGCTAAGTGACTAGCTCATCCCTTCGAACTCATGGAAACTCCGTTTATACTTCGTTAGTGTGGGCGTGAAGACAGCCAGTGGGTTTCCTAAGCCTCTGGCAGTTGGCAGGACGTACCTCTGAGCTTAGTTTCCCTGCAGACCTTTTGGGGGCTTGGTTTGGGCTTCGTCAGGAGAGGGGTCGTGTAATTCCTCCACTAAGACGGGGTGCCTATTGCTCAGAACTGGCCTCTCCGGGGTCTCAGCTGGGCTCCATAGTTGTCAACAAAGCGTTCGGTCCCCATTCAGGCCAAGCCCCGCCCTCCCCCGGCTCAGCTCGGACCTCCTGTGTTCCTGTTTTGCCTTCGGTCCCACAGGGCCCACCATCTGAAAGTCTCAGACCGTCTTGCTCTGAGAATACACAGCTCACCCCCCACGTTGACTCCTGGGCCCCCCCGTTGCAAAGCTCCTCACTGACACCTCATCTGCAGGTCTGAACTCTCACCGCTGCCTTCCCAGCTCACCCCTGAGCTGTGTGTAGGTCCGGGTCCCTGAGCTGTGCTCAGGGAATTGTCCCTGGGAGAGAACTGGTGACCGCAGACTCCCCTGCGGGCTGGCCATTTCCCAAGGACCACAGGTGTGCGCTGCCTGTCACCCATTTGTTATTAAGCCCGATCCAGGCCTAAGACTCTGGATCTGGGAGCAGACTCAGGGGCTGCCCCCATCCGACCCCCACTCCTTCCCCTTTCTCCTAATTAACCCAAGTTCACAACTGCTGACAGCGGAAGGGATAGCCTGCTGCCTGTCGCCCTGTCTTGGCCAAATGCACAAGTCCCAAGTGGCTTCATTTCCCGCTTTTACTCACGCCCGGCCTCTGGTTCTACTTAGAATGGCCTTGAACATTCTCCTTCAGCCTTTGGGGCTCTAAAACCCCGCTTCCCTCTCGGGCCCCGCCTCTCCCCCCACCTTTAACTCCAGCACAAGGACCCTCCTGTTGTCCCTCAGGTTACCGCAAGCTCTTCGCTGCCTTGGTGGCTGGGCACGTGTTCCCGCTGCCAAAGTGTCTGACCCTAGACCTCTGCCTGACAGGTCCTTCCTTGTCACTTGGGTCTCAGTTGGAAACCTCCACCTCTTCAGAGTCAGTGTTCCCGACCAGTCTTCATAACAAAGCTCACAGTTGCCTCACCTCTCCACCATTTGTTTCCTCTATCATCTGTCACCGCCTGACACCGTGATGCCTACTGACGGGTTTATTCTGCCTCCCCAGACAGAACGTCCTCCCTGGGAAGCAGGAACGAACAGGTCTGTCTCCTTCCCTGTCACTCTGTGGCCCTGACACCGGCCTAGCACACAGGCTCTGGGTAACTATTTTAACTGGCTTCTCCTCATCCTGCTTATTTAGCATCCTTAGGCTCTTGTAGTATTTCCCGAATGGAGAGTCATTTTCCTTGCAGGAGACAGTAGGGATCCCTCTGTGCCTTGGGGTTCCAGCTACCTTTTGCCACCTGCCACGTTGCCACCACCCACCTGCAGGGACCCTCCCTCCACATGCTCATTTATTTACTCCAGGTAAAACTAAACACACATCTTCCCTTGGGCTGTGTCTCATCACCATGCCCCCATGCCTGGGCCCAGCATGGAGGGGACGGCAGGAGGTCTCCCAGCCAGGCCTGAAACACAGGAGAGCCGTGCGGATGCAAGAGCCAGACTCAGAGCTGGATTCAGAGTCCCGGCGGCTCCCGGGTGCAGGTGGCTCATGGGAACAAGGCTGTGAGATCAGGAAGCCAAGACAGGGCATCACATCCCTACGGCCCATCTCGAAGGGGCTTGTGCAGCCTCAAGGCGGGGATTCAGGGGGCCCAAGAGACCGGGGGACACAATGGAGGGACAGGCAGACCTGGCACCAGTGGGCAGCGAGCGGTCAGCTCTTCAGTCCACCCAGCTCCCTTTAAGGTCTGTCAACCTTGGCTGCACAGAGGGATCATGGGAGACCTTAAAAATATGCTGGTGCCGTGCCCCCCTCACCAGGTCCCAATCAATTACATGACATCTCTGGGAGTGGCCTGGCACCAGGGTCCTTGAGAACGGCCCAGGGGGAGTGTGAATGTGCGGGGAGCCCCCCAAGGAGGACCCACCACCCTGCCCTTGGGCCAGCAGGCGGCCTGACACATTCCTCGTTCGTTGCCACCATAATTAGCTGTTTGAAAATCCCTGATCAAGAGCGACAGCTCTCTTCCGACTGACAATTCCGCACGTAATTGATGTTTGTTCCCTCCATTCCCACAGGCAGTGGAAATAAGAAATCTCATTTGCTGTTAAGCTGGATCCTGGCCCAAGAATGTCTGGATCTGGGGGCAGACTCAGGGCCCTCTCCCATCCGACCCCCAGTCCTGCTGCATTCTCTGCTGTGACCCATGGGGGTGGGGGCTAGATGCTGTCCTGGCTGACGAAACCCTTGAAAGTCTGACCATCTTCAAAAAACACTAACTCTTCCTCAAGGATGAAAATGTGTCTCCTAAAAGCCATCCCCTAGAACGGTGGCGTCAAACTCATTTTGGCCGGGACCACATCAGCCTCGAGATTGCCTTCAAAGGGCCAAATGTGATTTTAGGACTGTACAAATGTAACTACTCCTTAACTAGGGGCAAGGAGCTCGGCACTGCCACCGGGTAGAAACAAGGTGCCAGGCCGGATTCGGCCCTCGAGCCTTGTATTTGCCACCTGTGCCCTGGAATGTGCTAAAGAGCCAGCCTCTCCTGCAAGGACCCTTCCTGGGCCTGACCGTTTGTCTGGGAGGACGTGGAGGAGTGGGTATCCATCAGCCCTGGGTTCCAATCCCACTTCTGCTTAGAAAGCCGCATTCTCTCCGGGCGTGATTTCTCCGGTCCACTGTGAGAATCACAGGGACCACACCCCCATCTCGGGCGGTCTGGGGATTCAACGAGGTAAGAAAGGGGCACGAAGGGGCTCTCTGGTGCTGAAGATGCTTACCGTCACGGAGACAGGACAACTTGGAGCCGGCTGGCCACCTTGGAACAAGGGGGCCGCTCGCCCAGGGCCTGGATGGAGCCCCGCCCTACGATGGGAGGTCTCCAGGGCTCTCGAGCTGCCGGTCACACTGCCCCCCGCTCACTCTCCACCTGTTTCTCCTTCTTCCCGGCAGGGGACCTCGGGCTAATTATTCACGTGAATTATCAGCCGGGCCAGCTGACTCTGTGCGCTGTGATTTGAGAAAACACGGCTGGCACGTGGCAGAGTGTCAGGTCCCCCCACTCAGGGTTCCAGAAACCCCAGGCTGCGGAATGCTCCGGGAGGGCCCCTGACCACTCTGGATGCTCTCCTCACTCCCCTCTGTCTCCCCTTTTCCCCACGTCTTGGCTCAGCTGGTGAAGCTTGGGCTTCAGAGAGGCCAAGGGCGTGAGCTCGATCCCAGAGAGACTCTTCAGTGTTGGGGAGAAGGATGCGGTGGCTCTCGGGTCCTCGTTACTAAAGGGATCCCAGCTTTGCCTTAGCCCAGGCCTGGAAAACCCCTGGTGCTTGTCTGTCCTCTTCTGCTGACATCCTTGGAGACATAGCCAGCAAGCTTGCCTAGGGGGTCCTGACCGGGCCTCAGAATCCTACTCAGCACAGTCCCAGGAAGCCTCTGCTGATTGGTTAGGCTGGCATTTAAGGTGAAGGCTATTGCCCAGCCTTGCCTTAGGTCTTCCAGCTCTGAAAGAATCCAGGAGAAATGACTGGTGTGAAGCAGCTTGTAGCTGGATACAGGGGACCCCCACCACCACCGGAGATGAGCAGGGAACCCCTCTTTTGGAGAAGGCTGGAGTCCTGAGCACAGAAGAGGAGGGAGGGGAGAAGGGAGTGTGACCGCATTGCCTCCCCACCCGACTCCTGGCCTGCTGCCTCCCCACCTCCCGTAACCCCCTTCAACCCCAAGCCCCTGACCCAGAGCCACGGTGCCCGTTGAGGGAGCAAGCACAGCAGAGGCCCAGACGGCCCTGGGTCAAGTTCCCGGCTCTGTCACGGAGTGACTTAGTTACTTCGGGTCTCTGTGCCTCAGTTTTCTCATCTGTACAGTGGGGGTAATACTCCCTGCCTGGACGGACCATTGTGAGGAATGGGTGAGGTCGCTGACATTTGTCTGATTCTAGGGTGCATCTCCCGACACCTCCGGAACCACCACGCACCTGGCAGTCAGTGGCGTGCCGCCACTGCATTGTCTGCGTTTTTCATTCCTGCAAGTCCACCAAACACAAGCGTCTCGCAAGCTCCAGTGGGTTGGACTCTGGTGGGCGAAGCATTAGAACTGCGCCTGGCACACAGTGAGGCTAAGGAGTGCTTAGCTGTTATTATTTCTAAAGTCCAGATCTGGCTCTGTGGCCTTCTCCCCACCCCCAATTCAAATAAGGCAGACAGAAATCACTGAAAACCGGGGCCCTGCTCAGGGCTCCCCAGACGTGCTCGGGGGAAGGGCTGCCCATTCAAGCTCCAGCTGGGGGTGCGAGGCTGCCCCCGCCCCAGCCACACCAGGGTTGCCCCCGTCTAAGGGCTTCGTGACAGGGACACCATGCTCAGTGTCTTGCTGTTCCCGTAACAATGTTTCCCTGCGAGGTGATGCTTATTAGCGGCAATAATAACCCAGCACATCCACGGTCTCTAGTTTTCCTAGCAAAGCTCTTGTTGGTGGTCAGGGTTGGTTCCAATTCTCTATAAGGTACAGAATTGCTTTGTCCTCGGGGCTCTGCAAAGGTCACCGAGGTCTTGTCAGAACAGAGGGATAATTGCCAGAGAGAAATGATCAGATATTTCAAAGCCTGTCTTCGTGCCTCATGATCCACTTGCACTTTGGGGGTTATTATCCCACTTTACAGAAGAAGGAAATGATTGTCAGTGTTCAAGGTCACCTGGAAAGCCAGCAGCAGACCAGGACAGCGCAACAAAGCTGCCTCTATTCCTCTGGGCTTGAAACCCCCTGCCTCCAGGCACTGAGGTCTGAGAAGCCTCGGGAGAGCCTTAAAAAGCCGCCTTCACCTTCCGTGGCCTTCTCTGGGTCTCTGTGCTGATGCGCATGAAGCAGCTTGCCACCTCGGGACCTCCCCTCCGCGGTCAGCACGGCCACGTTTCCTGCAAGCCGTTGGGCTTGTGTGCATTTATTCTGGTCCCAGCGGTGGCGGGCCCGGGCGTCTGGGCGATCTCATTTTCAGCTGTAGCCGCCCCTCTGGGCTGCTCTCTGGAGCTTTCTCTCCCAGCTCAAGTGGCTGAGCTGCCGCCACGCACCAGCCTGTGAATTAATTACCCGCGGGCCCCACAGCCTCTGTCAAAGAACGCAGAAAAGCAATTTTAGAGAAGAAACCCCTTTTTCTCGCTTGGTGGCTTTTCTTGTGAGAAAAAGGGACGATTATGAATCACATCAGTGCAGTTCTGGGGCACCAGCGGGGGCTGGGAGGAGCCCGGCCTCAGCATTGCCCCTCCCCAGCCCCCCTACCCTGGGGACGAGGATTTCGCTCCCAGGAGCGGTTCCAGACCCGGAGTGCCCAGTAATCCTGGTGTGAGTGAGCCACCTCAGGTCACACTGATGGGGAAAGCCCTACAGAACCTCCACCATAACCCTGTCAGGGAAGTCAGAGACCTGAGACCCCCAAGAGGGGAAGGGGCTTGCTCAGATTCACACAGCCAGACAGGGAAGGGCCTGGGGGCTGGACCCTCCTCTCCTGAGTCCCTTGGTCCAGAAGGTTCCAGGGAGGAGCAGTGTCTTGGGTTAGGGTCCCTGGAAACTGGAGTGGGGGAGGGCTCTCATAGATGCCTGAAGTGGTTGAGTGGGGACCCCTAGAAGATCTGTCCCCATCCTCACACCTGGAACCTACAAAGTTGACCTTATTTGGAAGAGGGGTCTTTGCGGATGTAATCAAGTTAAAGATCTGAAGATGAGGTCATCCTGGATTATTTGGGTGGGCCCTAATTCCAATGAAAAATGTCCTCATAAGAGAGATGAAACACAGACCGGAAGAGAAAGCCCTATGGCCACAGAGGCGGAGACTGCAGCGATGTGGCCACAAGCCAAGGACAGTGGGCAGCTGACAGGATCCGGAGAGGCAGAAAGGACCCCCACCCCATCCCCAGAATGCTCAGGAGGGGACACCTGGATTCTGGACTTCAGCCTCCTGAACTGTGGGCAAATAATTTCTGCTGTTTCAAGCCACGGACCCAGGGCAGGTCTCCCCAAAAGCCCTGAGACACCCGTGTCTCTGCTGGGAAGTGAGGAGGAGGGTCAGCCAGATGGAGAGGCTGGCCCTGCCAGTCCCGCAGGGAGCCCTGGGGCTGGGGACACCTTCAGAGGGGTCCCAGCCTGAGGCCGGAGGGCTGGACCCTTGTCCCTCTGCATCAGCCTGTCAGTCATTGGGCTGCCCTCTGGGAGGGGGGAAACCCGGAGAGAAGCTGCTGCCCGCGTGGAGGGTGGCCGTCACAGCAGGCGCAGTGGGGTGACAGGGGTGACGAGGTGGGGCACAGGCAGGCCAGCCCTGAGGAGCACGGGGGAGGCATGCCACCGTTTCCACTACAGACAGGCTGACAAGTCCACCTTCATAAAGGCAGGAGACGGCTCTCCGGCAGAGGCCAAGGAAGGGAAGCTTTGGGACGAACAGGACAAAAGCGTAGTGGCCTGCGTCTGCAGAGCGTGTGCTGGAAGCAGCAAGAACAACACAAACAATTGAAAAATGGGTAAAATATTGTATCAGAAAAAAAATAAAATAAAACATGCTCAGCCTCACTAGTGAGCAGGGGCTGAACGTCGGAGCCACGTCGCACCCGTTCTCGCTGTCAGAGCACCGATGCGGGGTTGGGGGTGGTGGTGGTCAGACGCAGCGGACGGGGGGCGCCAGCAGGACCCAAGCTGTCAATAGTGAGAGGCTTCCCCAGTGGGAGCCCCATGTCTAGACCACTCTGAAGGGGCACGGGATGAATGTGACTCTCACAACTGCCCTCATTACAGCATCAGTCAGACAGGTGGGATCCGTTTATCCTGCTGAGCAGAGACACCCAGGAGGGTCCCGTGGAGACAAACCGGAGCGTGCGGAACTTATGATGTCGAAAGGAAGGCAACCAGCTCGAGGTGTGCAGAGGAGTGAGCACCTGGGAGGGACACACATGTCCCCACTCTCCAAAGCCAGCCTCACATCCCCACCGCCATGTCCCATGCTCTGCGGTGACCTTGCTTCGTTCTTCACAGAGGACCTAGAAGCCACCAGGTTTGTCCTGGTCCTTCCCCGTCCAGGTGCCCATTCCCCATGCGTGTCCCATAGAGTGACGCGCACTGCCCCGCGACACAGACCAAGCCCGGCCCCTCGGTCTCCATGTCATCCACCCTCCCTCTTCCCTGGGCCGAGCTGTCAGCGCCAAGGGCATTCAGTGCTGTGCAGCCAGCCCCGCCAGCATGTCCGGACATTCCCACCTTCCCAAACTGAGACTGGGTCCCGGGAACCCTAACACCCCAGGCCCTGCCCCAGCCCTGGCACCCACTGTCCTGCTTTCTGTCTCTGTGACTCTGATGCCTCTAGGGGCCTCCTATAAGTGGGACCCTGTATATGGGTCTCTGTGTGACCGGCTCACTTCGCTCAGCACGGTGTCGCCGTGTTCGTCATGTTGCAGTGGCAGCTGTCGCAGTTTCCTCTTTTTAATGCTGGATAACATTTCACTGGATGAGAAGAAGGTGCCGCTCGGCCATCGCACGGCCCCGCAGATCCCGGCAAGCACGGGACAACTTGCCGATGCGACAGAGGCACGCGCGGTGGCCGTACAGGCAGACCCCGTGCTGCTCTGTGGACTGGGGACAGGAGCGGACACTGTACCGCAAGCTTCACGTAAGGAGGCTCTGACCGGGGCGGCAGCCCGCAGTCACTGTATGTCCTGCACATTCTCACGGGGACGCAGCATCCAGCCTGGAGCTTGGCACGGAGTGGACACCCACTCGGTGCCTGTGGCGAGTGGTGCCCTGGGTTCCCCAGTGGAAAGTCAGCCAAAGGCTCCACTCACATCCCTCATTTAACCCCCACCATCTCTGCACTCCAAGGGGAGGCCCTGCCAGGACAGATGAGAACACTGAGGCAGGGAGAAATGGGCTGTGGCTGGTCTGATGTGCAAGCCTGGCCCTCCACGCCCTGTTCTTGCCTCTGGTCCCCACATCCCCACGCCAAGGCAGCTGGGGATTATAGGAGCAGGGGTAGGGCACACTGCAGGAGGGGAGGAGCTGCAGGAAGGGATGAGACCACCCACCCACCTACACGTGAGGTGTGGTCTCTCCTTCCATAGATGTTGAAAGCTAATACTCAAGTCCACAGGTGTGGGCCCTGGGCTCAGTGGCCTAGGCTTTACCTCTAGAAGTTTCCACTCCTTGGCCAGGCCTCTGGTTGGCCCAGGAGAGCTGCAAAGGTTCTGGCCAAGGGTGAGGGAGGATGAGGGGGTGGGCGGGAGAGAGCTCAGTCTCTGAGCCAGGGAAGGGGGCACCAGGCCTACCTGTGCAGGGACGGGGCCCTCTGGGGGTCACCTGTCAGCCCTTGGTAACTCAGAAGGATGTGAGGGGGCGAGGGGGCCTCTCCATGTCGCCCAAGAGCTGAGCCTATTGGCCCACGCTGCAGTGGAGGGAGGGAAGGGTCCCTGCAGGGACACAGCCCGTGAGAGGACAGCAGCCTGACAGAGACGGGCCTCACGTTCTGGAGGCCGGGCCGTGGAGACGGATGGGGAGGCTGTCACACACTTGCGGCGGGAGGGCTGCCGTCTTACTTGGGGTCTGATTAAACTGGAAGTGACAAGCCACAGCGTGAGGGAGCAGATGGCAATTTACCGTGCTCCAGCCGACAAGCGATCTCTCTGGCCATGGCTGGAGGCCGGCCTTCCTGGCTCACGCCTCACGAGGAGGAGGAACAAGGAACGAGGGACATCTCTCTGAAGCTGGGGGCCCGGGACCCAAACCGAGGCCGAGTGGGGTGCAGGAGGGGCGCATGGGGGCAGGCATGGAGAGCATTCCTGAGGAAGGTCAGCTGGCCTTGAACCCACAGCAGTTCGGGGTTGACCCTCAGCCCGTGGACGGCACCCCGTTCCCAGCCAGTATCCCCGCCCCGCACTGAGGCGCTGGGTGTCAGCGTCAGGAGTCCGTGACAGTGACATTGTCAGTAATACTCTGGTTGGTGTTTGCTGGCCTGTCCACAGCCAGGTCTGGGCCCTGGGATGGAGTGATGGATTCCACCTGGGGGAGACAACGCCAGGTGGGGCTCTCGGGTGCCACAGACCTGGTCCTCGGGACTCGTGTGAAGGAGGAGGTCACACCAGGAGCTGCCAAAGCCCCGTGCTCCCCGGACAGGGTTTCCTTGCAGAGTTCCCACCGGGTTGCTCCCCCTGCTTAAACCTCCCAGCGGCTGCCCAGGACAGACTGGGCGAGGTCTGACCCTGGCGACCCGGCTCTCCAGTTCCTGGGCTCCTGTCTGCCCCGCAGGCCCCAAGCTGACTCCTGTCTCCAACCTTCACCTGCCCTTCCACCTGCTGGAATGCCCTTTCCCACAGCTCACTCACACCATCTCCTCGTCACTCTCGTCAAAAGTGTCACCTCCTCGGAGAGGCCTCAGCGTGCCCCTGTGGTCAACTCTTTGTCTGTCGAAGGCCCCACGTTCAGAAGAGGAAATCACGTGGATTCAAGAACCACCCCCACCAGCCGCTCACCAAGGCTTCACTGTTTCCTTGTCTGGCTGCTTCCAGGGGACGAGGGACCACCAGCCTGTGCTCTCCCATCACGGGCCAGAGCAGGAAGAGAGCCCCAGGAGCCCCCGCCAGGCCTCTGCAAGGGCTTTACAAGCTGTGCTTCTCCTGGGGTCAGCTTCATTCCCAAATCTTGCCTGGGGGACCACGGAGCACAGCGCATGTGTTCACCGTCCCCCGGTCGAACATCTGCCCACAGGATGTGGACTTTGCTGTGGGGATGATGACAGCCTCAGGGGACCAGCGTCAGGGGCTCTGACTCAGGCCGACCTTCCGCGTCATGTGCCAGGGCCTCGCACACAGCAGGTAATCAAGGACAGTCACTGAACAAAGTCCTGAGAGATCTGCTAAAATGCTACCAAAACAGGGCTCTGTGAACACACTTCGACCAAAGCTGATGGAACCCAAGTTCCTGTGTGGGCAGGGGACACACACCCCTTTTCCCGACTAGCTAGGAGCCAGGCTGAGCTGTGACTGAGAGCAGAGTCATCTTTAAAGATGAGGCTCGAGCCCATTGGTGCCACTCAGCCCACTCCCAGGAGAGCCCAGCTCCTCCTATGGGCCTGGGGATGAACCCTCCCCACCACCCTGAGTGATGGGAGCAAAGGTCGCCCCAAGGGGCCAGGCATGTGGATGGGGAGTGCAGATGACATTCCCAGAGAGGTGGCTGAATGAGGGAGGAGGGGGACCCTGGAAGGAACATGGAGGAGGGTGTTCCTTAATTTGGGGACCCCTGTGTGGAGAGTGGACAGACTTGGGATATGAGTGGATGGGGGGGCCTTCCATTCTCTCCCCCCCATCCCCACTGTGTGCATGTCCCACAGGCCCTGGGGTCTAGCACCCTCCAGCCTCCTGTCTTGGAGGTCCTGGGGGTCCCCTTCCATGGGGTGCTCTGATTTGCTGTCAGTTCCGGTCTCTGGTGTCCAAGGTCCAGCACTTCCTCAGCCCAGAAAGCTCATACACGGGATGGGCGGGACAGTTTGTGCACGGGTTTGGGTCTGGGGACACGGAGCTGCTGGAGGCAGCCCTACTTGCTCTTGAATTACAGAGAAGGGGAATCAAAACTGAACGCAGCGCCACGGTGGGGAAGCGAGCCCACTGGCCCCGGGCACCCCACTTCCAGCAAATGATGGCACAGGGACCCGACTCCAGCCAGAAAGCCTCCTTCCCCGGACCAGCTTCCGCCTTCCCGGCCCCTCCCCAGCCATCAGCCCCTTGCCTCAAGCCCTCCACCTCTCTCCCCTACTCCCACGCCACACAGAGGAGGACTTTTTCTAATAACCCTTGTGTCTCTGCTTGTATCTCCAGCAGTGGCTTCCAAGGCTTGCTGGGATCTCCCCCGACATGGCTTGCCAGTTTCTCTGAGGACCTGGACGGTTTAGCTGCAGAACTCAATTGAACTGTGGGAGGCGTGTTCTGGTTCCTGAGCCACCGGGCACCTCTTCCTGCCAGCTCCTGGGGACAAGCCACACGCCTGCACTGCTGCCGACATGCTAAGTGGCTGCCCCAAGCTGGGAGGCAGCCAGGGGCGGCCCACGCCGCACTCAGAGGCTGCTCCGAGGACAACCGGGAAGTGTGTGGCATACAGCAGTGTGCTCAGGGGCTAGGGTTTGGGGAAAAGCGATCCCAGAGCTGAGTCAGAGAAATGGAGTGATCTGGGGAGAGATGTGAGCCAAAGCGGCGGCCCCGTGTCTGCAGAGTCCCTGGGGGAGGAGGCTCCTCCCCTCTCCCGTGCAGACAGAACAAACGTGCCTTTTGTAGAGCAGGGGCCGGCTGGGCTCTGGAAGATGAGGCTGCAGCAGCCTCAGCTCAACCCTCAGAAGTCCCCACTTTCCCTCCAGACACTCTCGCCTGCTCCCACTCACAAGTCACACGTTACCTAGCATCCTGCACCCTGACACCTCCCTCCCTGGCCCACGTGGTCTCTCCACCTGGGGCCCAGCAGCTGGCCCTGCTCCCTGCTCCAGGCTCACGTCCCCGGGGAAGCGGGCCCCTGCGCCTTCTGTGAGAAGTTCCTCTCTCCCCTGCTTGTCCTCTCAAGCCCTTGTGCAGACCCTCATCAGCACCAGGAACGCACGAACCACCCTGCTTAGGTGCCTGCATCTCATTCCAGGTGCGTTGTCCCTGCCTCCACACCGAGAACACATGTGAAACAGGTGCACCCTCAATGATCCGTTTTTGAGCCTCTTCAAAACGTGCGGATGCTGCTGAGAGCGGGGTCTGCCCCCTGCAAGATGGACGTGCCAGGCGCGCCTGCCCAGACGCCTCTCAGAAACCAGAGCGGGAGCAAGGTCTGGAGGCAGGTGATAGGCTCTAGGACGACAGTGGGGCCACGTACGCGTGAGCCCCAGCTCGCTGGCTCTTGGGCTCCAGTTTCAGGCTCCAGAGCCAGGAGCCAGGGCCACAAAGAGAAGGAGGGCTCAGCAATCCCTGCAGAAGAAATGCCAAGAAAAGAGTCGTCATCCAGCATTGGGATGTGAAGGGCAAGCAGGAAGGGAAGAGGCAGGGAGGAGAGATGGGTGGAGGAGGGGTAGAGGGGCTGACGGCTGGAGGGAGGAGAGGGAGCAGGCAGAGGGCAAGGGGAAAGAAGCTTTGGCAATTCTTGGAGGAAGAACCCTTATTCTCGCGATGGCAGCCAGGAAAATCCCCCTTTGGAGTCATGCCGGGAAACCAGACCTCTGCACCACGCTTTCCCCATTCTTGAAGCTGTGCATGGAGGTGCTGTCTGGCGAGGTTTCCAGAAAAGCTCTGGAATCCTCCTGGGGCCGAGATGGAGCCTGTCAGACCACCCCCAACACCCCCCTACACCCCAGGCCCAGGGGGATACAAGTGGTCCAGGAGGGTGCCAGAATGGGTGAGCGCAGCCCAGTGGGCCCATGCACGAGGAGCCCTCCTGATGCTGGTCTTCCCTGCACGGGGAGTCTGCGGTCTCCGTGGACTCACACCCTGGCTCTGCCTAATGGAGGCTGACCCGGCAAGGCCTGGGACAAGTGAGCTCTCTGGATTGCAGGTCTCCCAGTTGTAACACCGAAGTCACAATAAGATGGACCGCTCCATGACATTCTTGGGAGCCCTGACTGTGTTCCCGTGGGGAAGAGGCTTCAGCAGCCTGGCACGTGGCCTGCCCTGCGCGTTCCTTCACTCCCGGGTTGTTGGGAGAACAGGGCACAGTCAGGCGTTGGCATGTGGCCAGGCTGTGGCACACGGTTGGCCCTTGCTGCACCTCAGCGATGTTATCCTCACTTTCCTGCTTCCCTTGCGCGGAATCAGGTACTGGCCCAGCAAACAGAGAGGCCTCCAGATGTGGACACTGCAGGAAAACTGGTCACAGTCTCAGGAGGGGCCCTTGACTTGGTGTGAGCAGGGGAGATCCAGACCCAGCTGGGCTTCAGGGTCAGGGACAGGGGTTCAAATCCCAGCCCCACATCAATTACTCTCGGCACTGAGTCATAGACAATTAACCAGGACAGCGTGCGGACCATTCCCCACCCTCCTCCCCAGGACCCAGAAGGATGTGCCTGGGAGAGGGAGCAGACCAGGGAGAGGGACCATGAATAGGTCATAAATGCGTGATGACAAATGCATTGATGAACGGCATACATTCATCCCGTGCTGCAGCTACACAGCTCAATCTGAGCCGAGTTCCCCTGGACAGAGCTGCCACAGGGCACGGCCTGGCCTGGCTCTTCTATGTCTCCATTGTCACCAGCTCCAGGCCCAGGAATCACAGAGGGCTGGGGGACTGCAGGTGGTGAGGGCTGAGGCCAAGGGGTGGCGTAGCCGAGGTCCCATTTGTCTCATGAGTGAGATGCTCTCGGGAGTCCTGGGGACCCAGGCTGCTCTGCTGCTCAGGGCAATTTCAGGTTGGTGACGGGCCTGCCCCTGATGAGCCTTCGATGTTGCTCTGAGTCCAGCCAAGCAGCTGGGCAGGTGACCCTGTCCTTGGCCCCATGAGGTGCTGGAAGAGGCATCTCTCCAGGCCACACTTGCAAACTGGCGTGTGCTAGAGGAAACAGGCAGCACAACACGGCTGGCCATTCCGGAGATGGCGTTTCCCCACTAAGTCACCTTTGTTCTTAGCTTGTCCCCCGAAGTGCGCCGTGAAAACTGGCTGGAGTGCAGGGGCTGTCTCGCTACCAACGGGAAGTGGCGTTGGCTCAGAGTGTTCCTACTTCCTCACCTTTCCCTGCCTCTAACTCACAGCACAGGCGGCCTGAGACATGACTCATCGCCAGGACAAGGGACAAGCCTGCTCTGAGGGGGCGTCGGAGCCTCAGGTCGGAGCCTCAGGCCGAAGCGGACAACAGTAAGGGGGCAGAGGGATCAGGTCCCCACACCTCTGGTGCCAGAAAAATAGTAACAGCAAAAATACAGTGCTCAGTGCAGGAGGCTGAGAGCCCAGGGGTGTGTGCCCGTGTGCTGGGGACCCCTGTCCAGGTTCTTTGTCCTGCTGACCAGGCATTACCTCATAGGGCAGCTGTGGTAACAGAGTCAGGTGTCCAGCATCTCCCACGATGTCCGGCCTGTGGCGATGCTCAGTACACGGGGACCGCTACCACTGTCGTAGCTCGTGCACTCAGCATGTCTCCCTGTGTCTGCCACCAGCTAGCCACAGGACCTGGGGCAAGCCTCAGAACCCAGGATGGCAAACCACAGTCCTAGCCTGTGCCCTTATATGTCACGTGTGTACCTGCTGAAACTTGTAAACCACCACCAGCCCAGCCCTGTCTGCAAAAACCTGAGAACTCAGATCAAAATGGCTTTCTGCAGACTTCTCCCAACGCAGATCCCCTTCCACCTGGAAGGGAAGCGGGAAGGTGGGAGCCGAGGAAAAGCAGCATCCCGCTGAGGAAATCACTGAACATGCAGGGCGTCGGGGCGCCGTGAGCGAGAACCAGCGGAAACCTCACGGCAGGACCCACCGCGCTCCGCGGCTTCAGAGGGCAGGAGCGTCCGAGGGCGAACGTAGAAGTTTGCTTGCGATGGCCAAAGAAACGGGGAAGGGGGAGATTGAAAATGTGTCTTAGGAACAAGAGATTCTAAAGTGACTTGAGCAGGTTTAAAAAAGAACCGAGTGGAATTTCTAGAAATTAATGAAACTGTGATTGTGTGACTTGGCGCGGTCCCCGTGGAGGACAACTTGGCATTGTCCAGTGGACGTGAAGACGAGCCAGCCGCGAACTCCACTCCAGGCTCGTCCAGAGGCTCCTGCCCGAGCACCAGGAGGTCGTGCCGGACGTTTCTGGGAGCGCTGTTTGTAAGAGCGCAGAAAACACACAATACAAACAGACAACAAAAGCAGACAAACACAACAAAACTTCTTTTTAAAGGAAAGAACTTTTTCAGAGACAGAGATGTCCAGTTCGGAGAGGAGCTGGCTTGGCAGGTTGTGAGATCCCCATCATGGGCAGGATGGGGATCGGTGACTGAGGCCTCCCTGCGAGGACGCTGTGCTCTGGGCTTTCCTTGTGCTCTGAGGTCCCGGGAGCTGTCTGATCACAGGGCTCCTGTGTGACTCAGCCGTGCCTCCTTTGGACCCCAGGGTCCCCTGAAGGAAGAGGCCCCTAGAGTGACTCCAAGGGACCTAGCAGCTCTGTCCCCCCGCAGGACAAGGACGTCCGATCCAGCCCAGAGCCTGGCTTGGACGCAGTGCCCAGGAAATGTCCCATCCTTCCTTCCCTGGTGGGCTGAGAGCCACGGCGAGCCCCAGCAGCCCAGACATGCAGAGCCCTGGGCAGCATCCGTCCTTCTCCGTGTCCCAGGTGCCAAGTGGTCGTCCCTTCTCCCTGTGTGTGCAGGCGCGGGTGGTGGCTCTCCCTGCTGTCCCCACTGTACAGAACTGCAGCAATCGTGAGAGATGCGGCCACCTGGGCCATGACGAGTTTGGGGAGGCTGAGGAGTGTGGCTTTAGTGAATTAGGGTGACATTTATGTCTAAAACCTGAGATAAGTGAGGACTGGGCTCACAGCATCTGTATGGGGGTCCGCATGTCATCCTCAGAGGGGTCATCTGTGTCACTAGAAAGCAATGGCACAGTGGTAGGCAGAGCCTCTGAGCAAAGGGACGGGAAGGAGACACTTCTAAGGGCTCTCCACCCATGGGTGTGGAAGGGGAATAGACACAGAGAGCCCTGAAGTTCCTTGGGGACCACCTGGTTCTCCCCACCCCTCACCTGTTTACATGAAGAAGCTAAAGGCCAAGACTAAAATCCCACGGTAGGTCAGCTCAGCCAGGGACAGACTGGACAGGACGGGGGTCCACCTGGCTGGGGCCCATGAACTCACTTTGGTGGGGTCCTCCAAGGCCAGTCATTCACTGCTGTCCTGTCTGGCTGACCTGCCCCAGACAAGGACCGGAACACCTGCTCTGAAGACAAGGATGACAATGAGTGAGTCATAGACGCCGGCCGCACCACAGAAACAGCCTCTGCATGACCTTTGCCGGCTGCAGGGACGGCAGAAGGGCTGCTCCAGACCCAGGACACTTCTCGGAGTAGCAATGACTCCATGTCTGGGAGAAGCTGCAAGAATGTTGTGTGATCCCCCACCTGGGAACCCCTCGGCCTTCTGCCCACCGGTGAGGGCACCAGCGAGCCCGTCACCGGATCCGAGGGAGGACAGCGGAGGCTGCACCGTGAACTAAACCCCAGAAACTTCTGGTGTAGCTGTTATGTGCTGGGCCCTCCACTAGGCATGCTACACTTGATATTTATTTTTTAAAGTATATTTTATTTTTACATTTTTTAATCCTCACCCAAGGACATGCTTATTGATTTTAGAGAGAGGGAAAGGGAGGGACAGAGAGAGGAAGAAAAACAGCAATGTGAGAGAGAATCATCAATTCATTGCCTCTTGACCAGGACCAAGCCCAAAACCTAGGCACGTGCCCTGACTGACCAGGAATTGAAACTTCAGCCCTTCAGTTTTTGGGATGACGCTCCAACCCACTGAGCCACACCGGCCAGGGCTGGCATGCTACATTTTAAAACCGCATTCTCACGAGACCTGTATTATTATCCTCATTTAATCGTTGAGGAAACTGAGCTCCGAAGAGGTGAAATAACTTGCCCAGGATCAGATGGTGGTAGGTGAAAACTGCTCCCTGTGCTATTGTGGTCTCTTAGCAACCGCCCTCCTGAGCTGGGCCGCCTCTGCCTCCAGTTGTCTGTGGGCCCTGGGGCAGACACAGGGTAGGGGTGGGGGATCCCCAGTAGGCTGTTCAGGAGGCCTGGGCCCATGCCCCCAGCACCCAAGCTTCCCTCCCCTATGGCAACCCGAAGCCCCCACCTCTGCTCCTGGGAAGCCGGGCCTGGGGAGAGAACAGACAGGTACAGGCCTGTCAGACCAGAGGCCCCAGGCAGAGGGAGCCTGGGACAAAGCTGTGCTTCCTTTCTTCTGTTCCCAGACTTGTCTCTGGGGGGCGTACTACCTTCTGCAAGGAGCAGCCATCATCTTCCTATGCCCAGATGTTTCTCTACCAAAGCCCCGAAGGCTCCAGTTCTGGTTTGCCCCCACGGGAGGAGGGCTGGTGGCCCCACCCCCTGCAGAGGCCCAGTGCTGGGGACTCACCACCCTGCCCGTGGTGCACAGTAGGCTCCCTGCAGACGCCAGGTGCTTGTTTCATGTTGTGGAAACTGAGCAAACAGGGTGCCTGTGGCTGCCATGGTTCAGAAGATGCTCAACGGCTCTGGCTCCACAGAGTGACTCCACCAGGCACCCAGCTGACACCCAGCTTTCCACCCCACCTCCCCCGAGGCTGGCCCTTGCTCTGCAGATCTTGCCTTCCATGGCCAGCAGGTGGGTCCACCCCAGGCAGCCACCTCCTGCCAGATGTCCCACCTGAACTCCAGACAGATGGGACGTCACACTGTATCAGGTGGTCCTGCGTGTGACAGTGCCCTGAGCCCCGCTCAGCCCGCGAGGGGCTCATTTGGCCTCGTGGGTTCAGCTCACTCAGTCCACCAATGCAGCCAGCGCCCAAGCCTCTCCCACCCTCTGGAGGTCTGTCCGCCTCAGCCTGTTTCTGAGAGCCCCATGCTCACAAAATGGCTGCTGAGATCAAGACACTTCCTTGGCATTCCAGGCAGGAAGAAGGTCACACAAAAATTTTTTTTAAAAAGGAAATGGCAGCTAACTCTGGTACATGACAAAACTCTTCCAGAAGCTGACCCCACTGACTTCCAGCAGCACCTACTACTACCTCTGAGAGTTTGTTCTATCTCTGATTTCCCCAAAGACAGGGAGCTCGCTCTCCCCCGGGGTGGGCAGACAGCAGCAGGAACACCTGAGAGAAGGCAGCAGACCCCCAGGCGGGGACTCCGGGCCCATTAAGTCCTGCTCCCGGGGCGGACACCGTGTCTGGGATTCTCAGCCTCCTATCCAGAGTGCTCGATGCCGCTCCTCAAACTGGACACGTTCGCTCTGCTCATGTCTGGTGACGATGCTTCCTGAGACGCAGCCAAAGAGATTGTCTCCAAGACAAATTGCCACCTGACCACGCAGCAGCCCTCAGTTATCTCCGCGTAACCGGCCTGGCGGGGTGATCAACAGCCAGGATTGAAACGGGGCTTCTGCAAATTGATCTCAGGGTGGCTGGATGGCTGCCGTCACGTTAATTATATTCCAAAATTTTCCATTTGTCTTCCGCCTGCCGCTCCAGTTCCCCAGCGGACACGTTTGTGTGCGTTTCTGAATGCACGATTCTGGCTCCTGCGTGGCTCCCTCCCCGCCACGGCAGGGGCCTCTGCCCGGTTCCCGCACCGGCTGATCCAAAAGAGGGCCTTGCCCGGTGCAAACGCTGCACTTTAGATGCTAGACGTCTGTGGGTTTGACTGATGCAGGGTCCCCACCTAGGGACTTTGGACCCAAAAGCCAGGAAAGAACTCTGGCCTTGAAGCCAGTTAGCACATTATGCTAATCCTGGCGTTAACAGATCACCTGCATAATGGCTGGTCTATTTTTAAAGCCACCTAAAGGGATTAATTTCAGCCTGAAGTTCTCCAGCCCAGCAAGCTCTTTGATTTTGGAGTATTCCTAGAGAAGGGACCTCTTCATGTGGAGTGGAGACTGGGCTGGAGAAAGGCCATCTGCCTGGGCCCCTGGGGTGAGGAGATGACCGAACAGGGGTCAGAACCTGGGACAGAGAGGCAAGTCGCAGGGGCTGGCACGGAAATTCCAGAAATTCGACTGCAGTTCCCTCTCTCTCCAGGCCTGGAGGCAGACAGAATCCCTCCAGGATGCTCAGAGAGCTCAGACAAGGAGACACTGATTCTGTGTGTCCTGATCCTGTACACAGTCCCCTGCCCTCTGACAGCAAGGGCGGTAACCACAGCAATGACGCACACAACACAGGTGTCTGTGCCCTTGGGCTCAGAGGTCCGATCCTGGGAGTGCATCCCAGGCACTTAGTGCAGGTGGGCGCATGAGCAGGGCCGATGGCCCCCGCGTGCTCACAGCAGCGAAAATGGGCCCAAGAACTAAGCAGTTGACACGAAAACCAGGGGACCCCAGCAGTCATTCCCAGGGTGGAGTGCTCCCACACAGTGCCACCTTTTCAAAGAGGTTATGGAAGAGTGGTTAGGAGCACGCCTCAGTTTTGTTAAAATGACAACGTCCAGACACACGCACAGTTGCGATGGAAAAGTCTGGTAGGAGAAACAGCAATGTGGTGAGAGCTGTTACCCTCCCTCTCTCCCTCTCCCAGCAGGCCCCGGGGCACCTGCACCTTTGGTCCACTCCTAGTCTCCACGCTGCCCCCACCCCCATTCCTCAAATGCACCAAGCAGAGTCCCGATTCAAGGCTTTCCCCGTTTGTTGTCCCTCTGCTATGGGGCTCCCCGCTCATATCCCCCAGGCTTATTCCTGCCCCTCTGCTAAAGGCAGAGCCACCCTCAGGAAACGGCCTGCTGCCACCAGGCAGCGCTCCATCCCCCTTGTCCTAGGGGATTTCACCACCCCCTGAGGGATGACACCTCTGTTTGTTCGTTGTTGAAGGACTCTCTCCCTCCCAGGAAATGAGCTCCCCGAGAGCAGGGGCTTTAGCCAGTGTCCCCAGCACCCAGGACAACGCCCTGCCTGTGGTAAGCACTCACAAACGGGATTCTTTCAAGGCTACCAGAACATCTCAGTGCGGGGAGAGGAGGCTTCTCGACCAGTGATGTGGGGACACCTGGGCATCTGCCGGCAAAACACTAAATTGGCCCCTCCCTCACACCCTATAACAAATTACCTCAAAGCGATCAGTGATGTACATGTAACGGCAAAAACTATAAAACTCTTAAAAGAAAACACAGGGGGAAATCTTCCTGGCCGTGGACTGGGCCATGGGTTCTTAGCTGCCACAACCAATCGAAGAAAAAAATAGGTACTTTGGACTTCATCAAGATTGTGAGGAAGATACCTCTGTACTTCAAAAGATATCTTTGAAGACAATAAAAGTACAACCCACAGAATGGGAGACAATGTTTGCAAATCATATATCCGATAAGTGATTTGCATCTAGAACATATAAAGAACTCTTACAACTCGATAATAAAAAGACAGCCTAATTTTTAAACAACGGGCAAAGGATCCGAAGACACGTTTCCCCAGAGAAGATACACAAATGGCCAATAAGCACATGCAAAGGTGTCTGACCTCATCAGCCGCCAAGGAGACAGGAACCGAAACACAGTGAGGCGTGGCCATAGAATGGCAATAATCAAAAAGCTAGGTCCCAGCCAGTGCTCTCAGGACGGACAGAAACGGGAGCGCCCACGTGCTGCTGGGATGTAAAGTGGGGCACCCGTGCGGGGAAATCGTTTGGCTGTTCCTAAAAGGTCCAACACAGAGGTACCACGTGACTCGGCAATTCCACTTCTAGGTGCACACCCCACGGACACGAGAACAGGTCCACCCAAAAGTGTGCACCTGAACACATGCGAATGGTCACAGCAGCACTATTTATAACAGCCAAAAAGTGAAGACAACCCAAATGTCCATCAGCGGAGACACAGGGCAGACGTGGTCTACCCAGACAGCGGGGCCGTATCTGGCAGTAACGAGGACCGGAGCGCCACAGCCTCCTCGCACACGCGTGCTCATGAAAGAGGCCAGTGCGTGCACAGGGTCCGATCCCTTGTGCGTGGAGGGTCCAGAACAGCGAATCTGTAGCGAGAGAGCGTAGGTGAGTAGTTTCCCTGGGGTGGGGGTATCAGAAGGTAAGAGCTAAAGAATGTGCGTGATCGGGGCAATGGAAATGTTCTAAAACTGATGGTGGGCGTGGTTGAGCACCTTGCGACTGTGACAAAGACAACTGAACTTTTAAAATAGGTACATTTTTCAGAGTGTGAATTATATTTCAAAGGAGTTACCCCAAAAATTCAGAGACAGCAGTTTGCTTGGAAATAAAATTGATGGTGTGGGTCTTCCTCAAAGACGCTGCGTGGAGAAGGGCTGGTACTGAGAAAGGAAGTGACAAAAAATATCAGCAGAAATTAATGAATAAGAAACAAAAAAAAAACAACGGAATATGTTAAGTCAATAGTTGATTCTCTTAAAATACATAAATACAATGGTCTGTCTCTGACCAATCTAATCAATACATTAATAGATTAAAGGAAAGAGATTAAATTGAGACCAAAAGGGACATGACAGAGAGGGTTTTCAAAGCCTCGGAGGAAACCGTGCACAATTTTATGCTGATAGGTTTGAAAATTCCCAATGAAGTGGACAATTTTCTGTCTAAGTACCCAAGATGATTAAAGCGGAAGTAGCTGATCTGGGATAAAAATGCCATTTATCATCGCTGCTACCTAATACCAGAAATTCCAGCCAATTACATTTAATGAGAAATAAGTCAGTCCTGGCTGGTGTGGCTCAGTAGACTGAGCACTGACCTTCGAACTGAAGGGCTGCTGGTTGGATTCCCAGCCGGTGCCCATGCCTGGGTTGTAGGGCGGGTCCCTGGTTGGGGGTGTGCAGGAGGCAATTGATCGATGTTTCTCTCCCTCTCTTTCTCCCTCCCCTCTCCTCTCTCTAAAAATAAATAAATAAAACCTTAAAAAAAGAAATTAGGTGGGTGTCCTCAGTGAACAGACACGTACCCCTCCCCACCTGCCGGGGAGCAGTGGAAACCACTGGACTCGTGGATCACCGAGGCGGGAGCCAGCAGGAAAAGGGCAGACCCCGGTCATGACCAGACAGAGAACGGAAGGCAAACAGATGTTGCCGTTAAGTAACCACGACCCACCCACGAGCCCCAATGCAGGAAAGCCCAGGACTTGAGGGAGGAGCAGGGCTGGGACCAGGGGGGAGGTGCACAGTTCAGGGGCGCCCCTCCCAGGGATGGCTTTGCACTCACACGGCCTTGAGAGGGAGCACCTCCTGAGGTGGGTGTACGTGTGAACTCGTGTGTTGTGTGTGCATTTGCATCACACGAGGTCGGAGAGGGGCCGAGGGATGCTGCGGCACACAAAGGCTGACTTACGTCTCACCCCACCCCCCTCTGCATTGCTGAATTCTTGGTGAGGCCGCCTTGTTTTGCACTTCAGTTGTTACATTGGAACTGAGATGAGAAGAGGCACAGGCGCTGGAATGCTCTCACTAGGTCCGTTTTATTGTTTCCATGATACTCTATTTTCTATACTAAACATGCAGTTCATGTAAAACATAAAAGTTTTACTTTGATAAAACAGAACAAATCAATAAACGTTATGAAGAGTCAAGCCCACGAGCAGTGGCAGGTGGGTATAAATAGCCAGGCCATTCCGAGAGGGACCGGCTGCTCCAGCCACTATTTAAAATCACAAACAATATGAGTCACAACACAGAAGGCTATTTTTGTTCCTCTTAATTGGTTTGAAGAAGACGGCGCAGGGTTGGGAGGTAGAACGCCTCAGGATGCACCGCTCCCACCCGAACAACGAGAAAAAGCTGCATGATCTACAAAAGGAGGATTTTTCCTGAGCTCACCAGAGAGCCAAGTTCACAGGAAGGGAAGGGAGGTGACGTTCAGATCCTGGTCAGCCCCTCTGAGGAGGGACAGGACCCAGAGCCGGGTCACCTTTAGCAGAGCACGGAGAAAGGGGGTGGCCAGAAAGATGGGAGAAAACATTGTGATAGATTCTTATAGGGACAGGGGACAGTGTGACCCCTGAGGGTCACCAGGGCCCAGACCCGGTGGAGGCCACGCTCACCTGTGAGCTCTTTTCCGTGGGCCCTCACTTGGGGTCGCCAGGAATAGTGGGGACAGGGCCAGAGAGAGTGGCCCTTTCTTTAATATACAAACATGCAAAGCCATGCCTTGCCCCAGGCCCTCCTCTTTAAAACACACTTCAACTTCAACTTGAAAAAGAGAGCAAATTAACCCCAAAATTAGCTGGAAGAAGGCAATAATTGAGATAAGAGCAGGAATCAACAATATGGAAAACAGAAACATGGACTAAATCGATGAAATTTGTAAAAAACGGTACTTTGCAAAGATCAATACGATCAATAAACCTCTAATTAGAACGATCAGAAAAACTAAGAAGACACAACCCCCCACCGTGAAGCAATGAAAAGGGGGAGGCACTAAGACCCCCCACTCCACGTCACAGGGATAACAAGGGGCTGTCCTGAAGATTTTTGCAGACAAACTTCCTAACTTTGACAGAACGGACAAGTTCCCTGAAGGACACACCACCCGAGCTCCCTAAAGGAGAAAAAGACAGCTGGTGGGTCCTGCCCACCCACTAACGTGCCAAACCCGCCTTGTCAGACACCTTGTCACCATGGAGAAACCTCCTGGCCCGGTGCCTTCATCCAACAATCGTCTCAAACAAGGAAGGAATAATCCAACCTTGGAAACGCATTCAGAAAATGGAGGGGGCACAGCTCCCACCCTGTTTGATGAGGGGGTACACCCGGTAACGAAGACACTGCAGACAGGAAACTACTGACCAGTAGCCCGGCTGACGATAAACTCAAAGGTACCACAAAACATCAGCAGACCCACTGCAGCGTTTACAGAAAGGGTAACGCTCAGTGGCCAAGCTGTGTTTGTCCCAGGAGTGCAGGGTCGGTTTATCGTTTGAAAATCAATCCGTTTTATTCACCATGTTCACAGAATAAAAGAGAAAAAAAATAGGATTTAAACTGATGCAGAAAAGGCAGTAACAAAATTCACCATCCACACGATTCAGTTTAAAAACTCTCACAGGGATCGACGGAAACTTCGTGAACCTGACGAAGGCCAGGCTGGAGAAACCCTCCGCTGGGCATCACACCCTGCAGTCACACCCGCATTCCCCGAAGCTCGGGGGAGTGGCCAGGCTGCCCACCCGTGACCTCTGCACGGCACGGAATCGGAAGTCCTGTGCAATGCGGAAAGGCAGGGAAGGGAAGTAAGAGGCACAGGGCACACAGACAAGCATGAGCTCCCTCTATTCACAGATGATGTGGCTGTGTGCGTAGAAAACCCTCAGGAATCTGGGAAATAAGTACTGGAACTAATAAATGGATACTGCAAAGTCACAGCACAAAAGCGGATGTAAATATTAGTTTGGGTTTTCTACATGAGCAACAAACGGCTGCCAGATGAAAAACACTGTAATTCCATTTACAATAGCATCAGGAATCATAAAATTCTTAGGGATACATTCACACAAGATGCGTAAGGCCACTGACTAACAACAATAAAACTGCTGAGAACAATTAAAGAAGTCCTAGAGAGAGAAACCGCGTTCGTGCATCGGGAGACTCAATATTATTAAAATGTCGGTTCTCCCTCCCTTTAATCTGCAGATTTCATTTCTTCCCGGGCATAGCCCCAGCAGGCTTTTAAAATAGAAATTGATAAAATGATTCTAAACCTTACGCGGAATTGCAAAGGACCGAAAATGGATCCGTGGCAATGGAAATGTGCTATTGAGCTTTGTAAATGTGGTTATTGTACCTGAGGAACTGAATCTTTAGTGTAACTTCATTTCAATAAGTTTAAACAGCCCCAGGCGTCTGGTGACTTACCGCACTGCCTGGCACAGACCTGGGCTTCCTGAAGCCGCCCGGGAAAGGGGGAGCCTGCTTGCGGGGTTCACTCGGCCTGAGAGCAAGGCTCCCTGTGCAGCCACAGTAACGAAGGCAGCGCGGGGCTGGCGTGGGGACGGACGAACAGGTGAACGCGACCGGACAGAGTCCAGGAGGCGTTTGGTCCCTTGGGTAAGCGAAGCCACCAAAGCACCCAGTGGCGAAGCAGGAAGTCCTTCAACAAGTGGCTCTAACCCGAGGGGCTGTCCAGACAGGCAAACCGCACTGCAGCCCCACCTGCTTTCCCCGGAGCCGCAGGGCGGACTTGAGTGTGGTTTTTAGAAGAAATTACAGAGCACCTGGGAACTGTTCCCAGGATGGGGAGGGGCTTTAGGGAAATTTCTGGGTGGTGGCATTCCTTCTGCATCTGGATAGGACAGGGTACACTTTCCTCAAACTCACCAAATGGCGTGCTCCGGACTGAGGGTTCCGCTGCGTGGAAATCCGTCCCCCTGCCGCAGTGAGCAGGACTGTAGCTAGTTAGTGGTGTGCACCGAGGTCTCAGGAGCGAAGCCTCCATGGGCCACCGTACAGGGGCTTCCTCCCTATGTGACGGGTGCATGGACTGCTCTTCCCGCCTGGGGACAGGAGCCCCACGACGGCGGTCTTTGTCTCACCATCGCAGCATTGGGTTCTGGATCAGTGCCTGGCACGCAGCAGGTGAGCACCTGAGCCTTGAGGCCAGTGTCGTGCTGTCCTTCTGGTCAACCACTGAACTGTCGTCCCCAAGCAGCTTCTCTGCCAGGCCCTGGACGAGGGGCCAGGCACACTGATGGAGCAGACATCAGCTCTGCCCTCAGAGAGTGCAGATGAACCGTAAGCTCCGTAGGAAGCAAAGGGGTGACTTTTCCTAGATGGGGCCTGGGGTGGGTATTGGGATCGGGGAGCACAGCCAAGACCCCTCGGCTGGCCCCACTGTCCCGGGAGGCTTCCTAAGAGGGGGACTTTTTGGTCCCTGCCTCGGCACAGCACTAACTAAGCACAGGGAGGGAGGCAGGAGAATGAGGAGGGGAGAGGTGGAGGGAACAGAGCTCCAGACTAAGAGCTTAAGTGCAGCAAGGGGAGGCCTCAACAACGGAGAAGGTGCCATGAAGGACACAGGCAAGGACGACACTCAGGTCCCTGGCCTGGGGACGACATGGGTAGAGCCACCACTCACTGCGTGGAGAGTCTCCCGGGAGTCTTTGGGACCCTGGTTGGCTATGTGGGACCCAAAGCAAGAGCAGGGGCCCTGCAGCCACTGAGGATGGAGCCTGGTCCTGCCCAGGCTCCTGGTCTCCAGCCTCACACTGGGTCCCACCATGTGGCTGGCTGGGGACAGGGATGGGTTGGGGGGGGCGGGGAATAGCTCCGCTCCTCCACCACCAGACACAGCGGGTCACCAGGTCCTTGTGAACCCCTCAGGACCGGCCATCGGGGCAGCCGGGAGGACGCTGTGTGCACAGACTTGCTGGCAGGCCAGGCGGCAGGGGTGCCGGTTTTCAGCCCCGGTGCCGAGAACCAGTAGTGGAGCAGCACGTCCGTGGGAACCCAGGGGCGAGGCCTTCGCAGGAAGGAGGAAGGGGCCACCCTGACCACAAGGTCCCACCTGCGCACAACTCACCAGAGCCATTGTGCCTTCCAGTGCCGCACCTGTTGCTGAGATTTTAGGAAAATCTTAGAATTTTTCAAGTCCATCTGGTATGAACAGCAAAGGAAACTGAAGGGGTGGGGACCCCACTAGATATGAACACAAACAATAATCACTTTAAAAAGGGAGGTACTGGGAAAAATAAATGGATCAATAGATAATAGAAAAGTTGGCCCTGTAAGAGGTAAGGTTTTCAAATATGATGAAGAAAACACACACCAAGTAGGAAGAGAAAGGAATCTATGAGTTTAGGATATTTGCTAAAATATTTGGGACCAAGTCCCCTTAGAGCCTCACCCCATGCTCCACGCCCACCTAACCCCAGAAGTAAGTGTATGGATTCTAGAGGAAAGAAGACCTTAACTTTGAAGTGCTGAAAGAAACCACACAGGACGGGTGATGTTTGCAGACCAGCAGTTCCCAGAGTGCGAAGCCCGTCGGGTCCAGTCTGGGGGGTAAAGGGTTTCCATGGTAACACCCCAACACCCCACACCTCCCCGCTCTATCTCACGGTGAGCAGTGGAATTCTTCAGAGGCTACACAACGCAAGATCTTGCAAGAGATTGGGTAGAAGCAAGTCGGAGACCCCAGCTGTCTTCTACTTAGCCAATGTAAAAAAGGGAAAAAATGTAAAGAAATGCCACTCCTCTAAATTTTTTCTTTTGGGAAATAGTTTTCACTAAAATGGGTTATTTGTATTGATATTATTAATGAGTTTACTTTTAATAGTTTAAAACACCCTACAGTTTAATGTATGATTTTTTAAAAAGGTCTTTTATTTTGAGAGAGAAGGGAAAGAGAAACATCAACGCATGGTTGCCTCTCACGTGCCCCCCTCTGGGGACCTGGCCTGCAACCTAGGCATGTGCCCCGACTGGGAACCGAACAGGCGACCCTTTGGTTTGTAGCCCGCGCTCAATCCACTGACCTACACCAGCCAGGGCTCATGTGTGATTATTGACAAAACCTACACAGCAAAAGCTCTCTGGAGTCCTCTGGCTTTTAAGCATGATGGGATTCGGGGACCCAAAAGCTTGACTGCTCTTGACCTGTGGGCGCCTGGGCAGGGACTGTTTTCCCCACCCACAGGTCCTCTGCATCCAGCACAGCCACGTGTGCAAGAGTCTGACAGTTTACTGGGCACCTACTGTGTGCCAGAGGGCACTGTTACAGATGCCATGATACACCTGTGAACAAAAGGGACAAAACACGCCGGCCTGCCTCGTGCCACCTAGCAGGCACAGTGCCGTGAGGCAAAGCATCGGCCACAGAGAGGCCGTCAGCACTGCCATCCTCACCCACGACAGTGAAAAGGCACAAACACACAGCAAGCGACACACACCAGGTTAGTATCTTTAATGTACGACAAGTTCATACAAATGTACCAGACAGACCCCGGGGGTGGGGTAAGAGCCAAGGACACTGACAACCCACAGAAGAGGAAACACAACTGCTTCACATGGGAAGATGTTAAACCAGGCTAAAAATCAAAATGCGAATGAAAACACAATGCTATTTTTTCATCATCAAATTAGCAAAGATTTAGCCAGTCACTGATACTCTGCGCTGGTGAGATGGCAGACAGGTCCCCTCATCCTTGCTGGTGGCAGTGTAAGTGATACATTTCGGAAAACCATTCTGTCAATATGATCAGAGCCTCAGCAGCTTTCATGTTCTTTCATGCCACAATCACACCTCCGGAATCTATCCCAAGGGAACAACAGGACACGGGAGGAAGTTTTATGCACAGACTCATCAGTTTCTAACAGGGAAGAACTGGGAACAGCATGGTGAGTGGCCATTGGTGCTGCTGCCCACCTGCGTGATGGAGCAGTACCAGCCATTTCGAAAGAAAATTAGTAATAACAAGGAGGGAGCCTAGAAGGAGAAATCTCAAAATGTTAAAGTTTACTTTTCTTCCCTGTACTGGACGTTCCAGAATCGCTATGATGTGCAGGTTTGCTGAAAGCCCGAGCGGGCTGTTACTTGTTTACAGAAGGGGTCAGTGAGGTTGAAGTGAGCAGCTGGGGGTCCTCCCGTCCCCACTGCGCCTGTGCTGTGCTAACAGCCACCACGCTGGGTGCCGGGACCCTGAGGTGACATGGGAGACGGCAGCTCCACTCACAGTGGGTGGTGCACCTGCGATGACCCTCAGCCTCCCCCCTACACTGGCTGGCTTTAGCTGACGGCCCAGAGCCTGCTCTGGCTTCGACCCCGGAGCATCCCCTCATCATCTTGAAGCTTCTACTGCTATTCGAGCAGAGGTGATCTTAGTCCCACAGCTCTGGCTGCTGGACAGACGGAGGGACCTCTGCAGGTGGCCCTCCCCACCCAAAGCCCCATTCACAGTCACTGGTCCCTGCCTGTCCCTTCAGTCACAGGGCTTGCCCTGTCGAGTCCATGCCCACCTCTGCCCACAGCTGTCCACTCTCCCACAGGCCTGTCAGGGTCGCAGTCACCCAGTGGGTGGCTCTGTGTGTGCCCCATGATCAGAACTGTGCGTGTCAGGGAGCCTCACCTGCACCTCCACATGGTCTTCGTCATGGCTCACTCATCACACAAACTGGGACCCAGGAGATGGCTCTTGCTTTCCCCAGAAGTCACTGCAACGCTAGGACATTAGTTAACCCCAAGATCACACTCTGCATTGGACCAGGAAGCCACCCCTTACTTGGAATCCCACCTCAAGTGATGCTGTTAGGAAATGCAGCTTCCTTCCCAGACGGGGATCACGTGGACCAGAAAGCAGTCACGGTACAGTCCAACGTCAACACCACGGAAACCAAATCTGTCCCTCACGTGCATTAACACTGCTAACGGCCTGACCCGTCATAAATCAGTACAGGTTCTCTTAAGTGGAAAGTATAACCCCAAGGTATGTACAAAGCAGCTCCCCTCCCCCACTTCCTTCTTCAGCTTGACCCTGCCTGCCACTGTGGCCTAGACCTGGGCCACATGGAGCTTGGGTCTCATCCTCTTTTGCTGGGGACCAGGTGTCTTCCCCTGGAGCTGGTGGGCTCCCAGTGTGGCATTTCTTCCCTGTCCCACATGTGGGCCACCCCTTGCTCTCACCTGCTCCAGTTGCCACAGCTGCAGGAAGCAGCCAAGGCCGCAGGTGTCGGACAGCACCAGTCCCAAGCCCACAAATATAAGCACCAAGTCACTAGCCTAAAGGAAGCTGGAGCAGCAGCCTGGGCCAGGCCCCAGGGCCCACGTTCAACGTCATGGGTGTAGGCGGCTCCGGCCCTGGTATGTGGGCAGCGTGGCTGCAAAACCACACCTGGCACAAACATGGGATACTGAAGTGGACCTGGGGGTGGCCAAGAGAGCCAGCCTCCCACCCTGCTCCCGAATTGGGCCACATGGACAACTTCCAGGCGCCTGCTCCCCCACTGGCTTCCTTTTCCCCAGGTGCCGCTGTGCCCTTCATATGCAGCGGTCTCCATCTGGCATGCAGGCAGAGGGAAACTGAGCCCTAAGAGGAAGTGGTCTGAACACTTGGACCGAGGCTCCACCCCCAGAATGGCGGCTCCACTGTGTCCTCCCCCCCCAACTCTGTTCATGCTTAATGAGCACCACGGGCCCACCTGAACAGCCGTGGCTGGAATCCAGGGGGCTGTCGCCTGTATTCAGGCAGTTGTTCAGCAGGGCAATTGGGCTAACGGAGTTTACAATGAGTGGGTAGCAGTGACCCACGAACATCAGCAACCACTGGGTACCCTTGACCTTGCAAGGCAGCGGTTGCTTCAGGAACGCAGTCACTTTTCCCAGCATCACCAAAACTCTTAGGAAGGAAGGATGGGCCCCAGGACCCAACCTCTGGGTAACCCAAGACATGTCTTTGGGTGGGTGCAGAAGCTGTCCTTCTGCAGTCAAGCCAAAACAGGGGCAGACGCGCCTAGGGTAAGACACCCCAGCTCCCCCCATTGTCCAGGCAGCTGTGTAAATGCAGCTTACTTGGCATTCAACTGCGGCGGGAGCATCACTGGCCAAAGGACTTGGCCAAGACTCACTAGGGGAATGAATGCCAGGTGTCCACCACTAAGAGGTATGGCTTTGTCCCTCAAAATTAGGACATGAGTATCAGTCTGCACTGTCAGCTTAGGATGGAGATAGTCCGCAGCTCTTTTCCTTTGCAAATGTCACCGAGGCCCTGGCTGGGGTGACCAGAGGCCAATCCTGCCTTGCCTCCAGTGCTTACGGACAAATCCCAGAGGAAGTGGGTCTCCACCTGTCAGAGTCCAAGTTTTCTTGAGCAAAGGCTGGAGAGCTGATGAACAGCCCGGGCACGGGGTGGGGCATGCTGTATGGGGGCTCTGAAGACCTACAGATGCTATGGGTGGCTGAGGGGCTGAGGTGAAGGCCATTTGTCACCTGAATGGAGAAGAGAACAAGTCTCAGGCCAGACAAGGCCCATCACCAAGTGACATAGGATAGCAGACGGGTAACCACACACTAGCATCCAGGGGTGACCCCTCTGGAAGCCAAGTCCTTGGCCGGTGGAAGTCCTCAGGCACGGTGTGCACAGATAGGCTGCTTTGGCCACTTTCTGGAGCTGCTCAGTGGTCCAAAGTCAGTCACCTTCTCTAGCAGGCAAGTTCCAGATTCCCAGAACTCCTGGTGCCATCAGAACACAGGCAGCACGAGAGGCATTCACAGAGGTGCCTCCGCCAGGTCTCTCCCTTTACCTGCGTTCCAGCCTCTCCCGGTGGCAACAATGGGCCCACTGACTATGTACTCCAATACGGGCTGCAGTGTGCCCCCAGATGTGCTGGCACTACACTCCCAACAATGATCGCTCGACCATCAAGAGCAAGGACAGTGCCCCTGCCTGCCACACTGGGCCCTGGCTGGACTGGTGACTTCTCATGGGTGGGAGTCCAGACTCCCCTCTCCAGGTCCCCACATCAAGCCACCAGCTGGCCAAAGTGCCTTCTGTCATCAGCTCATCAGTGAGAAGAGGTCAGCCAAGTGGGGCGCTGCCCTGGGGGTCGCAGAAGGCAGAAGAGGAGCGTCCATGAACCACGTCAGGCCAGGCAGGGTCAGCCCTAACGGTCCACAGCATGTTGTGGGGTCCATGTGACCGAGTAGCAGAGCTGTGGTCACCAGAGGAGCTGCGGTGGCAAGCATGAGAGGGAAACATGCATGGGGGCACAGGTGCAGAGCTAGCACCGGACACTAGGAAGTGAGGTGGGTGACAGGGTGTCCAGGAGGATAAAGATCTCCTGGAACAGGTCTGGAGAGGCAGGAAGGGGGATCTCAAGAAGGATGCTGTGGTATGGGCTTTTCTTCTATGCAGCAAAGGGCGTGGTGACCTGGTAGTTGCAGACACGACCAGGGTCGTGGTGGGTTCTTAAAGGTTCCGTGCTCGGGTGGGCAGGGCAGGGGCAGGACTAGTCCCATTGGAGGCTGGGTGCACAGGGCAGGGGCCTGTGCCCGAGGTGGCCAGCTGGCGGCACAACATCTGCCGCTCCCGCACAGCTCGATTGGAGGCAGAAGTCTTCCTGATTTGGGCGCGACGGGCATGCCGCAGTGGGGACTTGTAGGTTCTTCGCAACTCTGCCAGGAACCCCTGATAGTTGTTTCGCAAGGGGCTGTCAGGTTGCATGTGGGGGATCGCCCACTTCTCTGCCTCCCCAGTCAGCCGGGACACAAGGAAGGCCACGCGCTCGGCCTCACCTGGAAAGCGGGAGGCCTGGAAGATCATGAACCTGTCCATCTGCATCAAGAACCCTGCTAGCTGGCCTGGGTCTCCAGAAAAAGGCTCAGGCAGAGAGGTGGGAGGCGTGGTCATTGGCCGGGTCCCATTCGAGGTAATGGCTGAGATGGGCGGGGTGATCTGCAGCGCACCCGGAATCCGAGCCCTGGTGCGTAACAAAGTCAGTTCTGCCATCACGCTCTCCAGCATGTTGGTGAGGTTGGCCTTCTCCGCCCTCAGCGTAGAGGCCTCCCGCCTGAGCGCCGAGTTGGTGAGGCGCAGGGAGGTCAAGGTGTCAATGACATCATCCATTTGGGCATTGGTGGAGGCTGCGGAGGCTGGGGTTTCAGCTTTTGATGTCTGGGGTTGGACCATGTTGGCAGAGATCAGCCTCTGGCAAAGGATGATGGGTGGGAGGAGGGGGTTTGGGTGACCCGGAACCTGAGGACCGTTGATGCTAAAACTGGGTAGACCCAGGCAGGAATGAGGAAATAGGTAAGGTTCAAGACTTGGAGTGAAGGCAGGGTGGAGACGCAAAGAGATGGGCGCAGGCACGGCCAAGGCAAGTGGTGCAGGCCTTGGGGGTCCCCGATTCCGGATCGGCTCCTTTATCACGCACCTCACAAGGCCTAGGCAGGCAGCACAGGAGGTTGGACTTGTTCTGGGGCCTGAAGGATGAAAAAAGGTTTTTAAAAGGTTTCGACAGTAGAAAACGGGGTCGAAGTAGGGGAGGCGGCGTGGGAGTGGCAAAAAGCCGGGGGCGGGGTGGGAGCCGGGCCGAAATCCCCCACGCTGCGCGAAGACCCCTCCCGGTGCGCGGCCAGCGCCCACCCGGGGCACAACAAAGGGCGGGTGCACCTGCGGCGGCGGCGCCGAGCCTGGGACGGGCGGCGGACGCGTACCTGGGTCTCCGCGGCTTCCTCCGCGGCTCCGGGTGCCCCGCCGGCCGCAGCCAAGATGGCACGATCTGGGGATGCAGGCAGGCCGATGAGTCACGGCGGCCGTCCGCCGGAACTGCTTCCCGGTCAGGTCAGGCCAGGGAGGCCGCGGCAGCGGGAGGAGGGCGGCCTCCGGCGGGAGCACGAGCGGGACCGGGGTCGTAGTGGAGGGCGGGTCGCGGCGTGACCTCGATGAGGGCAGGGTCCCTGCGAAGCAGGCGGCAGTGGCAACAGCGGATGGGCCTTGCGCAGGCCCCACTAGTTGCCATGGCGACTGCCCGCTCCCGCGCGGCAGCCGAGGCCACGCCCCGGACGTGGCTGCGCGGCCCCGCCCGTGGCCGCGCAGCCCCGCCTCCTGGGTCGCTCCTCAGCAGCCAATCAGTGATGAATGTGGTTATTGTTACTTTTTTACAGTGGGTGCTTTCTTCATTTCTCTAATTCTCCCCAAACTGCGTGCAAAGGTCTTCTTGTATTTGTTGTAATTTTTTTTAATGAAGCTTGCTTTTTACATTGTAACCTGAACACAAATTCAATGTAGTGCCTATTGTAGCAAGTTTTGAGGTCAGAGAAGTCTAAAAGAAATCTTTCATATCACCCAGAATTCCTCCGCCTGGAGAGGACACATAGTAATAGTTCTGTCATTCCATCCAGTCGTTTGTTAATTATATAAATTTTTGTACCTTCTGAGCCGTTTTTACTCTTAACACACTGAATTTTGAGCGTTTCCCAATTAAAGATATTTCAAAAGCCTGATTTTCAAATATTGCCTAGTGTTCCACTGAAGTTGTGTACCGTAGTGTATTTAACCATGCCCCCTTTTGATGTTTTGTTTTCTTTTTATCTTATTTTCCTTGTAGAAGTTTTATAAACCACACTCGTCTATAAACCCCAGCCCATTTCTCTGCCACATTCTCCAGGGTGAACTCCAAGGGGTAAAATTACCAGGCCAGAGTAGGAACCCTTTGACTCAGGACCTGGATGCCTTCCCACTTGACCTTGTTGAGCTGCTTCTCAATGGTCAGTTCCAGGCCGGAGCTTGGTGGAGAGAGAAGACCCCACCATGACAGTCTCCTGTGCACACAGCCCCCAAGGAGGTGCTGACCACTAGCTGCCACCTGCACTCACTCCTCAGACAGGCCTGGGACAGTGGCAGCTTCGCTCAGGCCTTTACCATTTTTGCTTCTACAAAGTGGAAATTGGGACATGAGGGTGTGAGTACTTGGGGAAGATGGTCTAGCTGTCCCCTCACCTGTGTGCACCCCAGTGTGCCAAAGGAGGCACTTTTTTGTGACCAGCTGAAAACTCCTGGAGCATAAGGCAAGAGAGGAAAGAAAGGAGACAGTGTTTCTTTAAACAACCTCCATGAAATCTCCCAGGTCAGATGCCAACAGGGCCTGCGTTCATGTTGACTGAGGTCAATGGCTGCAGAAATTGGCCCGGACCCCTCTGCCTCTCCCACTGCTTCCAAACCCACACAGAATCCCCTGTCCACTGCTGTGAGCCACCCCCTTGGTCTCTCTGCCCTCAATGCCAGGGTTGTGGCTCCCCAGGTGCCCGGACACTGTGCGCATTACTGAAGTATCCGCTGCAATTCCAGGTGTGGCTGGCATTGGGTCTTGAATTCACTGGTGCATGGGGTATAAGGTACACTGTGATTTCAGAAGTGATAACAAACGAATTTGAAAAAACATATAATTTATTTGTATTTCACTTTATTTTATTTCAAGTAGATTAAAAATAGAGCAAAATAGCCCTAGCTGGTGTGGCTCAGTGGATTGAGTGCCGGCCTGCAAACCAATGGGTTGCCGGTTCAGTTCCCAGTCAGGGCACATGCCTGGGTTGTGGGCCAGGTCCCCAGTAGGGGGTACGTGAGAGGCATCGACAGACTGTTTCTGGCCCTCTCTTTCTCCTTCCCTTCCCCGCTCTAAAAAAAAATTAAAATATTTTTTTAAAAATAGAGCAAAATAAAAATGAACAGACATTTAAATTCAAAAAACAGCGGACTATTTGGCATTTGGTCCCCATCAGCAATGCTATGAGGCTCCCCTCTCTGCCACGAGTACAAGACGATGATAAACTGCAAGGAAAAGACCTGGATGGGGGCAAACACCAGGTAACTCCACTGTGGCCCAGAAACCCAAGCTGCTGAGTATGGCAAAGCCACAGGCCTGCTGGCCCAGGCGTCCCAACACAAAACGGGGACATGAGGCTGTGAACAGAGCCAGACTGCATATGTCAAACCAGGGGAGAAAGGGATCAGCCCTGAATCAGAAAGGAGTCTGAAAAATCTGCTTCCACATCTCATGGGGCAACAGCTTCTGGGAGGTGTGGCCCTGTGACAAGGGAGAGCACATACGGTCTCATGAATCTCATGTCCCTTGGCTTGACAGGTAGACCCCAAAGGGCAGAAAGTACGACCCACCACTGCCAATATGAAATGTGTTCTGTACTGAGAGGATCAGGCATCTCCCGTACAGCCCCAAACTACCAGAAGGGGTTGGGAGTGAGTACACAGAGAGAGAATGTGAAAGATAGTCTTTTACCCAAAAATGAGCCTAAAAATAAAAACTCTGGAGCCAAGGAAGACATCTAATGCTAAGAATAATGGCCACCAAAATCAACAATTATAATATCAATTAACTCCATCTGAAGTTAAAATCATAGAACAGCCTGCAAAGGACAAGACTTTAAAGTAAGCATATTTAGGATCTTCCATGAGAATAATGAAATAAATAACATTTGTGAACAGAATAGACATGGAGTGGGGGGTGGGTGGGCGGGAAGGGAAGGCAGATGTGTAACCAGAGGAGGTAGCCATGAAAAAGTACCTTGTAAAAGGAAATCTAGTGACTTTCCATTTCCAGGAAGATGGAGTAGGTGCATTCTTCCCTTTCCTTTCAGCCAAGCACAACTGAAAACGTTTCAAAAAGACTCTAAAGGGCTGAGAGAAAAGGGCAGACTGGGTGGGTTACTCAGGACCCAAAGAATGACATGGTGGCGAGTAGCCTGAGCATTCGCTTGCATCATGTATCTCAGACTTAACGCCAAAGAAGCTGGCAACCTAGTGCAGACACAAAAGGCCTCCCCAGAAGCCTGCTCCCTCAAGCCAAAGAACCAGGAAAGGAGCAGCCTGAGAAGACAGGAAACATTCAGACAAAACTCACTCTATTCCAGCCAAACGCTGAGGAAAAACTGGTGGCCCACCACCACTCAGGCCAGCAAAAGCCTAGAGGGTGTAGATTTATACCTTTGCCAAGCTAAAATGAGGTGCCACAGCTGAAACCCCTGTTGGAGTGGTAGGGGACAAGGCCAAAAACTTCCCAAGTTTGATTAAATACATTAATCTGCACATCCAAGCAGCTCAACAAACTCCAAGTAGGTTAAGCTCAAACACATAGACGCATCATAAGCACAAATCTCAAAAGTCAAAGACAGGGAATGTTGAGAGCACCAGGAGAGAAGCAAGTGACCATGTACAAAGTGTCATCAACAAATTTAATAGCTGGATTCTCGTCAGAAACGTGGAAGTCGAAAGGCAGTGGGAGGGCAGTTTCAACACGCTGAAAGGAAAAGACTGTCAACCAAGGATTCTATATCCAGCAAAACTATCTTGCAAAAAAAAAAAAATGAAAGAAAAATTAGGATATTCCCAGGTAAATAAAACTGTAGAGCATTTATCACCAGCAGACCTGCCCTACAAAAATTAATAAAGAGAGCTTTTTCAGGTGAAATGAGAGGGCATTAGGCAGTAGCTGGAGTTCATACGAAGAATAAAGAGCATCAGAAAAGGTACCAACATAGGTAAATATGAAAGACAGTATAAATGTGTTTTTGTCTGTAACTCTGTTTTCTCCTGTCTTATTTAAAAGACAACTGCAAAAAGCAACAATTATAAATCTATGTTGATGAGCATACAATATGCAAAAGTGTGGTTTGCATGATAATAGCTCAAGTGAGGTAGGAAAGAGATGGTGCTATTTGAGAGAAAAGTCTTCTGAACTATTGAAATAAATTGGTGTTAATCCAAACTAGGTTGTTATAAGTTAAGATGTCAATTGTAATCCTCAGGGCAACCGTTAGGAATGTAACTAAGAAAATATGTTAGAGAAATGACAAAGGAATTAAAATGATACACTAGAAAATATCTATTTTATGTGGAAAAAAAAAGGCAGTAATGAAGGAACAGAGGAACAAAAAATAGGACACAGAGAAAACAAATAATAAAATGGCAGGTGTAAATCCTGCGTAATTAGGAATACGTCAAGAGTAAATGGATTGAACACTCCAGTTAAAAAGTTGAGACTGGCTAAATGGGGTTTTTTAAATGACCCAATGCATTGCTGTATACGAGACATATTTTAGTTTTAAAGGCACGAATAAGTTGGAAGTAAAGGAATAGAAAATGGTGTGCCGTTCAAAGTAACCAAAAGAGAACTGGAGTACTGAACAGACTCTAAGACAAAGAACGTTACTAGAGAAAAAGAGGGACGTTTTGTCATGACAAAACGGTCAGTCCATCGAGACAATCATGAACATACTGTGGCTGTGCACCACGTAACTTATTACAGAGCTTCAGTGCTGGCAGAGGGACAAATGCATAGATCGATGGAATGGCGTAGAGAACCTGGACATAGACCCACATAAATATGCCAAACTCACTTTTGACAAACAGTCCAAAGTAATCCAATGGAGGAAAGGTAGCCTTTTCAACAACTGGTGATGGAGCAACTGAATATCCAGTGGTTAGAAAAACACACTCCTCAATCTAAATCTATCCTCTGTGAAAATTATCTCAAAATGGATCACAGGCTCGAATGTAAAACATAAAACTAGTAAACTCCATCTGGTTTAACATAAAACTATGCATAGTAAAACATAAAACTATGTGGAGTTTACTAGTTTTATGTTTTACATTATGTTATACGTGTGTGTGCTGAAATCTTTGTCATGTAGGGCTAGGCAAAGAATTCTTAGGTTTGACACCAAAAGCATGATCTGTATAAGGAAAAATTGATAAACGGGAGCCGGTACATTTTAAACCTGTTGCTCTTTGAGGGACCCTGTTGAGAGGATGAACATACAAGCTGGAAATGGAGAAAAATACTTACAAACCACATACCCTACAAAGGAGTGGTATCCTGCACATCTATGGAACTCTAAAAGCACAGTAAGTAAAACAACAAACAACCCAGTTAGAAAATGGGCCAAAGACATGAACAGACATTTCACCCAAGAGAGTCCTACAGGGGTGGGCAAAAGTAGGTTCACAATTGTGAGTGGGGAGAACACAATTTATCCTTGTATTTTGTTGAGTAAATATTGAATTATTTTCCACATGAACAACTGTGAACCTACTTTTGCCCCACCCTGGCCGTCCTGACAGCCAATAAGCACATGAAAAAGTGCTTGCCGTCATCAGCCATCAGGGACGTGGAAATTGAAACTACAATGAGATGGCAGTGCACACACATCAGGGTGGCTGAAATAAAAACAGGGACTTGCAGTCACTGTGGTGGCACGGCTCACCTCCTCGCACAGCCACATCCAAATTACAACTAAACTACAGGACAGCCATTACTCAGAACCATCAGAAATCAAGTGGAATGGAAGTCAGACAACCATGAAATTAAAGAAACCACATCCCTCCAGACTGGTAGGAGGGGTGAAGATGCTGAACAGGATGGTCCCACATCCTGTGTGGTGGATAAAAATTGGGGAGTGAGGAAGCAAAGAGACTCACTCCAAGACATATCATAATTAAAACGCCAAAGTTTAAAGATAAAGAGAGAATCTTAAAAGCAGCAAGAGGAAAGCAGTTAGTTACCTACGGGGTGGGGGTGGGGTTCCCATAAGACTGTCAGCTGATTTCTCAAAAGAAACTTTGCAGGCCAGAAGGGATTGGCAAGAAATATTCAAAGTCATGAGAAGCAGGGACCTACAGCCAAGATTGCTCTACCCAGCAAAGCTATCATTTAGAATCGAAGGGCAGAGAAAGTTCTTCCCAGATAAGGTCAACTTAAAGGAGTTCATCATCACCCAGCCCTTATTATATGAAATGTTAAAGGGACTTATCTAAGAAAAAGAAGGTAAAAAATATGAACAGTAAAATGACAACAAACTCACAGCTATTAACAACTGAACCTAAAAATAGCAAAAACAAAAACAAACTAAGCAAACAACTAGAACAGGAACAGAATCAGAGAAATGGAGACCGCATGGAGGGTTATCAGTGGGAGAGTGGGAGGGAGAGAGAGGGGGAAAAGGTACAGGGAATAAGAAGCATAAATGGTAGGTAGAAGATAGACAGGGGGAGGCTAGGAATAGTATAGGAAATGGAGAAGCCAAAGAACTTATATGTACGACCCATGGACATGAACTAAAGAGGGGGAATGCGGGTGGGAGGGTTGTGCAGGGCAGAGGGGAATAAAGAGGGGAAAACGGAACAACTGTAATAGCATTATCAATAAAATATATTTAAAAATAAAAAATTAAAAAGATTTTATTTAGTTGAATTTTAGAGAGAAGGGAAGTGAAGGAGAAAGAGAGAGAAACATCGATGTGTGGTTGCCTCTCACGAGCCCCCTGCTGGGGACCTGGCCCGCAACCCAGGCACGTGCCCTGACTGGGAATCAAACCAGTGACCCCTTTGTTCTCAGGCCAGCACTCAATCCACTGAGCCACACCAGCCAGGGCAAATCTGTTGACATCTTCAATTAACTCTTCTTTGTAAACTATATTTTAATTGAGAGATTCTCTTCACACAGGGACAAAGGAACCACTCAGAAAAACCTAGTAAATGGAAGGTTTTCTCAATTCTATTTTTTTTTTTGTATTGAAATATATAACTATTCCAGCTCAAATACCTCCATCGGTTCAGTCAATTTAACTCCGTTCAGGGTACCGCTGTTCGACAAATATTTTTATAAACAAAAACTTATCCCCCTCAAAATGTATCATTGTTCGGAATGTTTCATCAAATTTAGGTGCTGCAGAATTGTGGGCCTTCTGCGTTCCTTTCCATTCCAACACAGAATATAAATTTTACCTCATTAAAACTAGGAATCTCATCCAAGCGCTCTTCCCACGTGTTGAGATGTTCCAAAAGCAATCATGGAATTTGAGCATCGGGCCTCCAACGCCATTGGAGCCCTCTGCATTTGATTTCTGCGGCTCCTCCCTGGCTTTTGTGGAGATGGGTTTCAGCACTTCCCCGTTGGCAAGGAAGGTCTCCGATAATTACAGCTCACTGAAGCTTCAAAGCTCAGGATTCTTGGCACTTACTTAACAAATACGTTGATTAAAGGTTTCCAACAGGCTGAACACAATGCAACAAAAATTTAGAGGACTCCTTTACAATAGTTCAGACCGCCTCCAGGGCCTTGGGTAGATGTACACAGTAGGTCTTCAGGAGTCCCAAGACTGGCAGGTCTGACGAATGACTATGGCAAAGACCGAAAGGACGCACCAGGCGCCTGAGGTCTGTCTTTGTGCCCAACACTCCCTTTGTCCCCAAAATGTCTGCAGCCTCATTTCTCCGACCACGTGCAAGTACAAGTGTATTAAACGTGGTGGACAACGGCTCCTCCTTTGATTGATTAGATTCTGCAGATTATTGGGATGCCAGCCTGAAGGGCGGGTTCAGTGGCCCCAAGCCCAAGTACATCTGCTCCGCCAGTTTGTCAGTTGAGGGAAGACATGGCTTTTTACTAGGACATTGTAGGGACTGTCCCTTACTGAACGCTCTTCATGTACCTGGGACCGAGCATGCCTTGTTTTCTGCCTGGACCTGCCCCGATACCCATCCTCCTGGAAAGAAATTTGGCATAGACTGAGAATGGTGAAGATGGGCGGGCCAGGGTCCTCCCTCACTCTCGGGCAGAGCTGGGACACCTGGGCACAACCGCTCACAGAGGCTCTGTCCCCAGCAGCCAAACCCCAGCAGCCACACAGACACCGCCGCAGGAGGCTGGAGAAATCAAACAGAATGACACGGAGCAGTCATTCTCAAATGTTCGAGAACATCAGAACCAGCTGGGGAGGCTGACCCCGCACCCAGAGTTCCTGGTTCACGCATGCCACAGGTCTGGGGTGGCCTGAAGAATTGGCCCTTCTAACACGGAGGTCTCGGGACGCCGATGCCGCTGGTCTGGGGGTCCCACTTTGAGAGCCGCTCCCGCTGGACAGTGAAAATCACCGAGCTACCCCCAACGTAACGAGTGAGAGCAGACTCAGTGCAGGCTGTGTCGTTCCGTTACACCAGCTCAGTACCGGGGGGAGCGAAGCACATGCACCCAGGGACAAACTGCGCTCAGACACACAAGTCAGTCATGGCCCCAAGTGTCAGGCTCGGGATCCTCTCAGGGCAGGGAGAGGGCTCGTTGTAATGAAAAGAGACCGCTAGTCTTCTAGACCAGCGGTCCCCAACCTTTTTGGCAGCAGGGACCGGTTTCGTGGAAGACAGTTTTTCCACGGACGTGGGGTGGGAGGGGTCGGTTTAGAGGTGATTCAAGCACATTACATTCAAGCTCACCTCCTGCTGTGTGTGTGGCCAGGTTCCTAACAGGCCAGGACCAGTGCTGGTCTGCGGCCCGAAGGTTGGGGACCCCTGTTCTAGGCCACAGGCACCAGAGCAGTTCGAGACCTCGTGGGAATCACACAGATGTGTCCCTTGACAGCTGTTTACATTTCCGCACACGCTGCCCCTGCCGCGGCTGAGCATTCTTGCTGCCCAGCAGACCTTCCCTGAGAACAGCACTTCCCTTCTGCTTGCGTCCTCTCGAGCGAAGGTCTCTTAGGGCAAAGCCCGGTCGGTTTTTCGAGTGCTGCAGATGTTGTTACGTCACTTTCGTTCTTAAAGGGCATGTTTGCTCGACAGACAGTCATCTTCCTCCTGCATATGGAAGATACTTTCCGCCATCCTCAGACGACCCTTTTGGCTAGTGAGCGCCAGCCACCATCCTAATCCCCCTTCTTCTGCTGCCCCACTTGCTGTGTGACATTTTTTCTTTGTTCTGTTTGGAATTGACTGGGATTGCTGACTTCAAGGATTGGTGTCTCGCAGGCGTTCTGGAAATCAGTCCGCAGACGTCCCAGATAGCGCTCAGCCGCACTCACTCCTCTGCTGCTGGGCCAAGAGGCCGTTCACCCTCCCCGAGCTCTGGTCCCCACCTGTGGTCTGTGCCTCTCAGAGTCTCTTCCATTCTTCCCATCACGTTGTCCCATCGCACTGTGTTCTGGATCATTTCCTCGGGTATATTTTCCAGTTCAGTGATAATTTTTTGACTTCTCTATATTGGAGGATGTGGCATATTAATTTCTATACACTATACCCCCCAAAAAAAATTGCCCATGGATTGAAGACCTAAAAGTGGCCCTAGCTGGTGTGGCTCAGTGGACTGAGTGCTGGCCTTCGAACCAAAGGGTCGCTGGTTCGATTCCCAGTCAGGGCACATGCCTGGGTTTCTCGCAGCTCCCCAGTAGGGGGGTGTGTGAGAGGCAACCACACGCTGATGTTTCTCTCCCTCTCTTTCTCCCTCCCTTCCCCTCTCTGAAAATAAATAACTAAAATCTTTAAAAAAAAAAAAAGACCTAAAAGTGAACAGCAAAATTCTAAAAGTCTTAGAAGTAAGTATAGAATATCATTTTGGCCACAGGGTTAGGAAGGATCCTCTACATAAGCCACCAAAACTCAAACTACAAGGAAAAGATTGATGAATGCCAGGGTCAAAATGTGCCACTTCTGCGCAAACGCGCACACAGCGTGAAGCGAAGGCAGGCCAGAGGAGAGAGCAGGGACGTGCCTAAGTTACAGTCAGCTGGGACTACTTTCCAGAGTGCATGGGGATTGCCCGCCGATCAGTGGGAAAGAGAGACCCACCCCACAGAAAACTGAAGACCCCAAGCAACGGTTTGTCGAACAGGAGACCCGCACGGCCAGCAAACGGGTGTTTCAAAAGTCCACCTCCACCAGCAATCCAGAAACTGCAAGTTAAATTCTCGGCGGATCGCCCCGTTCTCGTGCAGTCTGCACGCGCGTGTTCCCGGCAGCCCTCCGTGCAGCGCCGTGGAGGTGTTGCGTGAACAGGACCGAGTCATCGCACAGTCGTTCCCCCTGAACGTGGCAGGCCCCACCCCCACGCCATCGCCACTGCCCGCAAGCAGGTGGTCTTGCCGGGTTTGCTTTTCCATTTGCCTTTATATCTGTGAACAGCATCCTTGTGTTTCACTGATGGCTTAGACTTAGGCATGCTCTCTCAACTTCCCGCCACAGAAGCTGATGACGTAGCTTCCTGTCCCCACATGATCACACCTCACACACACCCAGGTGCACTCTCCCTCCCCGCATCGTGCCCGCGTTCTAACTGTGGTTCCATTGATGCGCTCACGTCCCTCCTCCTTCCCCCTTCCCAGATGCCATCCCCGGCGCCTCCTCTCCGGTCCTCTCGGTCCCTGTGATGGATGTCTTTTTACAAGCCACGTGGCTTAATGCCAGGCTAGTGGGTTTGAAGAGGGAGGGTGGGAAACTGTATGTGTCACCCCCACCACCTCCATTCGGACGCAGCTGTCTGTTCGCTGCAGGCAAAGACACAATCTTTCAAGGTGTAAATGTTTCCGAAATGAGTGACTTCATCTGCGATTGGTGTTAAAGATCTGGCCTATCTCCAGGCCTGGGGTGCGGCCTAGGGTGACCAGCTGTCTCTCTGTCCCTAGGTTGACGGGGTCCTGGAACATGGGACTTCCCGTGGATGAGGTGGCCATCCTGCTAGCGGGTGACCTCAGCCCACCTCAGGTTTCTGTCCTCCGCCGTCCCCTGGGTTCACCGGTGGGCATCGCCAGCACCGCAGGCGTTTACATTGAGACCTAAATGTGCACACCCGATAGCACTTTGTTGTGTTTGGCAAGTGACAGTGGGGACTGTGTGTTTCTCCTCTCAACCCTTCACTAGAGGGAGACTCTGCTTCCTTCCGCGCCTCCCAGTACCCTGGCCACCGCATGCAGAGGGTTTCCCCGCCCCGTGCAGTTCTGCAGTTCTCAGCGGACACGGTCCAGGCATCTGGCAGTCTAACCCGGTCTGGCCCCACCTGCCTGGAGATGGCATCGGCCCACCAGACCGCCTCCGTGTCTGAGGCCAGTGACAAGTCCCAGGTTGCTGCCTGTGACTCCGATGGACCCATTCCAGCTCGGAGGTCGTACAACCCCCTCTGAAGGTTCAGCAATGTGCTAGCGCAGCTCACAGAACGCGGACAAGCAGCTGACTTACTGGATGATTGGTTCATTATCGTGGGTACCACTCAGGACCAGCAAGACGGCAGCGATGCACAGGGCAGGTTCTGGGGGCACCATCCTCCTCCACCCCCCACCCCACCATGTTCAGTAACCTGGAAGCTCTCCCAGCCGCACACTTGAGGGACTTTTACAGCGGCCTCATTACATAAGTGTGATTGATTGGGTCATCAGCCATTGGCATTAGCTCAACCTGCAGCCCCCACCTCCCTGGAGGTCAGAGGTGGTGAGGCTGGGTGGGGGGTGGAAGTCCCAGCCCTCTAAGCACGTGGCTGGCTCCCCAGCTACCAGCCCCCACCCTGAGGGACTTTCCAAAAGTCACTTCATTGACATGCATTCAAGTTCGTTGAAAGGGGCTTGTTCTGAATAACAAAAGGCGCCCGTAGTGACTTTGTCTTTTGTTATCCTTATCACTTGAGACGTTCCAAGGGTTTAGGAGCTCCGTTCAAGAATATACGTTTGTTATCGTGAGTCACAATATTATGACAAGGAAGCGTTAAACCGGATGATGAAGCACCAAAACCAAGTTCTCGGCTCCTCGTTTCCTCCTGGTGCCTGGAAAAAGCGTCCTTATAGGAATAGCGGCCGAGGCAGAGCTGCCTTCTTGCCAGCCACCCCGTCCCGGGTCAGCTCTGCCCTCGGGTGTCTCCTGAGTCTTTGGAGACTCATGTTTGCAGCCATGTCAGTGTCTGTCTTGGTCAGCTGAAGTCCTAATAGCGCCACATAACAAACTGCTCCGAAACTCAGTGGCTTAAAACACTGACCATTCTGTCCTTTCCTGTGCCTGGGATGGGCCGAAGGTCAGCCGAGGAGGCCTGGGCCGGGCGGGGCTTGCCTCCTAGCTGAAGTACGAGTCCAGGTGTGTTCTGCTACCTGAGAGGCAGCAGCCACGCAGGGGCCCAGCCAAAGACCACATGGCAGCCCACTTCACAAGCACATCCCAGCCTTTGCGGTGACACACCCACCGGCACCCACTGGGCCGAAGCAAGTCCAGTGACTAACTCCAAGGTCAGGGAGCAGAGAATCAGGATCACCCACCACGGAGCCAAAGCAGGTCATGTGATCAGACCCACCATGGAGGTAGGGGCGGGCGGGGGGGGTGGGGGGGTGGAGATTCTGGAACAGTCTTCTATCTCAACACCCTCATCCTCACAGCCTGCCTCCTAAATGGCAGCCCTAGCACGGCAAGCTCAGTTTCACGGCCACGTCTGCCGCTCTGTTCAAGGTGCTTCCCTCGCCACCCTCCAAAATGGGCTTGGCAATTACTTCTTCGAATATATTTTATGTCAGACCATCCCGAACTCAGTCCTCCAATTCTGTGAGTTTATTCCTGGGCCATGAAAACAGACAGAAAGCCTGCGTGTTAGCTGTGGGTAAGGTCCATTCTTATCACACACCTGCCAATGCTTTGAAGACGGAGGACTCTGCCAAATCTCTCACAATGGATTCTAGAAGTTCGGAGGCTTGGAGAGGTGCCAGGAACCAAGTCATCTGTCGGAAGGAATATCACTCAGCAGCCACACGTTCCCCTGTCTGAGGCACCTGGCTGCCTTTCGGAAGACGCTGTGCACTTCAGGTGATACATAATCCAGTTGGGGACGAAAAGGGAAGCTCATGCCCCCCATGGCAGCCCCAGGACTCCCTGAAAGGCGGGAGGGGCCAGATCAGAGGCATCGGGATGGGGCACCAGCCATGTGATGTCTCGTGGGACCGCCAAGTGTGATTCTGAAGAAATTTTCAGTTCAGATTTCCATGGTGGTGACCAGAAAGAGGCTGGGCTGGAATGGGGGTGGGGTGTCCCCTTGTGAGAACGTTTACTGTGGTGGTCTCATGGCAGACACCCACCCAGAGGCCGCCCCAACAAGACTGTGAGGCCGAACAATGATGCCGACAACCCCCTAGATCCCAACAGGATTTATTGCAGGAAAGGGGGGCGGAGTGGGTGGCGCACCTGACAGCCTGTGGAGTTAATCTCCGCTCCCAGACATCGCACTTTTTATAGGGAAGCGCGGCTACGAACCACTGACAAGACAAAGGGACCAAAGGCAGTGCACACCGGGAGCTGTGCTGCCTGGTGGCCTTGTGCTAGATGACCGCCCAGAATGGATGCTGACACCCGCGTGGCATTTATCCTGGGCTGTCACGCCACCCTGGCCATCGCTGACACGGATGCTGGATGCTCACAGCTACATCGAGCAAGCTGAGCACAGGTAATTGCCACGCGGACAGCTCTGGGGTGCTGCCTGGGGACAGTGGGGTAGATCAAAGTCCGCCGTGTGAGACACGGGAGAGAAGTGTGAAGAGAGAAAGCGCAGAGGGCACAAAGATGGAGTGAGATTTGTTCTCGACGACATCGGCACAGCAGTGTTTGTTAGTCTCTGGAAAATCTGTGGCCTGATCCTCGGATCGCCTCAGGCTTGGGCCTCCCTTGGGACAGGATGTAGAATTTGTTCATCGCCTCAAAGTTCGGGGGGAGGGAGGCTGAGGGTGGGTGGGACAGACAGGTGCCACGTTTGTAAGCTGTAAAACACAAGGGCGGCTGCTGGAGGGTGGCTGCATTTGGGGGGGCGGGCGGGGGGGGGGCACAGGCAGGGATTTCACCAGGAGAGGAGGGGAGGGTCCTGGAGGACGGACAGGGGTTGGATCATGGAGGCAGCTACAGCCGCACCTGACAGGTCCCAGGCGCTCTTCCACCCCTGCCCTGGGAGAGGGAACAGCACCCACCCAGCACTCCTGATAGAGCTGCGTCCCAGGGGAGGGGGGATAGCAGGGCGGCGGGAAACGTCTCAGTGAGGGTCCCTTCCACACAGGGCCATGGGCCTAGCAAGCCACACCGGTCTGCAGCTGCAGATGCAGCCGTGAGCAGACAGACCGATGTTCTGCTCTCACAGAGGTTGCAGATGCGGGGGGTCACCCGTCGGGACAGTCCTCAGCCAATAGGTACAGGGGTCATCCAGGTGGACAGTTCCCAGGGGCCGCCCACACGGTTGGGGGCCCCGGTGGGTGGGGCTGAGCCCCTCTGCCTGCAGTGACTTCCTGTCCTGCGTCTCTGCCCCCAGGCCCCTTCTCCTGCCTCCTGGGACCCAGTCTGCACCACACCGTGGCCTTCGAGGCTGCCCGCGCGAGCCTCCGCCCTTCAGGCTTGCTGTGGGATTGGGTGAGCTGGCACAGAGCAGTCCTGCTCCGAACAGTGGCCCCTGGTCAGGCGTGCGGCACAGAGCAGAGCGCAAGGCGGGAGGCCTGACACGCTCTCTGAAAAGGCTGGTCAGGCCGCGAAGGGAAGCAGCTTTGCAGGGGCCAAGTCCCAGCCACTTCTGAGGGGCTCACACTGGGGGTGGCCGTGGGGACAGCGGGGAGGCAGTCCGACTCTGGGTACCATGAAGAGGTACGTTCTCCACGATTTGGTGGTGAATTAGAAGATGACAAGGGAGAAGCAAACACCAGCTGTGACTTTCAGACCAAACAACTGAGTGTGGTGTAGTCCTGGGGGTGATCAGATTTGGGGACCACCATCCCCCAGTACGGAGTGTGGGAACTGGCTGTGGCCCCCAAGGGGAGGCCTCTGCGGGAGAAGGGGAGAGCAGACCTCCAACCCCAACGTCCTAGGGTACTGTTTCCTCTCCAGCTCATCCCACCTTTCAAAACCAATTAAAGTGACAGTGATGCTTTCAAAATTAAAGCAATTATGACCATTTCTGGGAAGTCTGAGAAATGAAATCATTCTAAATGCCTCTGGAGGTGGCTGTAGCCTTGAGAATGGACAGGCTGAGGTGCAGATTATTGTTCCCAGCTCGTTATTTGTACCGAATCTGGTCATCCCAACTCACCGAGACCGGACTCCAAGAGAGTCCACACACGCACATGGAATAGATTAACAGCCTATTATGATCATTACAGTATATCCGCAAGCTAATGTAAACCTCACAGAAAACGAATTCACCACCTTGCCACCTGGCCAGACACCCGCACTCTGGGAAGTGGAGCGTCACAGTATAGGAGAGGACAGGGAGGGACCCCAGCCCATATTCTCCCTGCGCTCAGCTCTGGGGACATTTCACACAGCTGTGGGTGCCATTTCTTTTCTGTGTCCACTCCTCGATTCTTTTTCCAACAGTCTTCAGTGAAGTTGGCCTTGTTAAGAATCTGTGACTTTTCTGTCCTCAAGTGACAGATCTGGGGTCTTTGTGACACTCAATAGATACTAAGTAGACCCTCAGGCTACTTGAAGAAGCCACTTGAAATCCTAGAAACAGCATTTCCTCGCTTTTTCTGTGTCAAGAGAAAAAGGGTTTTCTCTCACATATGCAGGTCGGGTGTCTGTGGGAAGGGCGGAAAGACGCCACCTCTGCAGCTGTCCTCGGTCACGCTGGTCACTTGTGGCTTTTGCTTCAACGGCAAGACAAGCCCGGGGCCTGGGCAGACTGCTCACTCTTTGACGGAGGCAAAAGGGCAGCGCACCAGCGGCCACTGATTCTCAGAGCGGCACCCTTTCCTGCTGATGGAAGTGAGGCACGCCAGGCGGTGAAAGACAAACACCACGTGATCTCACCTGTAAGTGGCACCTCATCAACAAAACAAACAAGCGAGCAGAATAGAACCAGAGACCTGGAAATAAAGAACAAACTGAGTGGCCAGAGGGGAGGGGGAAGGGGGGTAATGGGGGAAAACGGGAAGGCCCGTCAAGGAACATGTATAAAGGACAAACGGACAACGCCAAAGTGGGCGGTGTTGAGAGCGGGAGGGGGGAACAGGTGGGGCGGTGGGCGGCGGGGGAATGGGGACGACTGCACTTGAACAACAATTAAAAATAAAAGAACTGACTCTAACTCGCCTTTTCCAGCCCTTATACCGGCAACAAGGAAATGATGATAATTTCAAGTCACGAAAAACCTCTTCTCCTGAAACGCAGGCCGCTCGTCGCTCCTGTTGGGTAAAGGCTTTTGGACACAGCGGGAAGGATGCACACACGGGGTGCAGGGGGTGGGAGGGGCGGGGAACGACTCAGTGGACCCAGCATGCTCCCCTCTGCTAACTGGCTGGGCCACCGGGGGCCAGCCCACTCATCTCTGTGGGCCTGGGGCTTGCCTATTGCAAAATGTGGAGAATAAAAGCATCTTTTGTGAAATCAGTTAATCATGGTGATTAAAAATAAATTTCTTTTAAAGTAAGAGTTGCCTCACTCTTGCCACATTCCCAGAGCGCTTCCTGGCCAAAGCTTGGGCTCAGCGCACGCTGCCCTGACTTCTGGGGCTCTCTGCACACCGCCAGCATGGGCACCGGCCTCGCCTGGGGCTGAGTCAGCCTCCTCGCTTCCCAGGGGTTTTCCCTGAGGCAGAGAGCAGTCTGTGCTGGGAGGCCGCGGACAGGAACTGTACCCACAGTGGGCACCGTGGGTCCTCGCCCTTCTGCCCTGTCCTGAAGCATCACCGGCTACGCACTTGGCTGGGAGTTCTTGCAGTTGTCCGCCTCAGTGTGACGTCTGGCACGAACTTGGCGGTCACTTCAGAAGCAGTAACTTCGCTCTTGTGCTGTTGCCACAGAGAGGGCACCCTTGAAGGGTATCGTTTTTGTTCCATTTCAGCCTTTATTAGTGACATTCGCACTGGCCAGTCTTGTTTTGGGCTTCTTCCGAAACACTCATCCCGTCGCCACACGAAGCCCTACGTGAATTTATGACGTGGGGTCTTCCTCAGCTTCAGGCTGTCATTTGATAAAGTTTCATCCCCGGTAATGTCCCAAGGCCTGGGGACAACAAGAGTTGGTTCACTGGTCCAATGAAGTCAATTTTTCAGAGAACTGAACTTAGTGTATTTTTATTTGTGCTTTGGTTTTCTGGCTGCCAGGGGGCAAAGCCATCCATCGGATAGATTCGCTTCCCAGGGAGCAGCAGGGCGCCCCCCCCCCCCCCCGCCTTCTTGCTCTTGGCTGATGGTCATGAACTCATACTGCCTCCCCGCCAGCATTCTAGTGTCTAAAGGACACTTCCGCGTGGTAATGAACCACTTCTGGGCCACCGATTTGTCTCTCGAGTTAGGGGTATAACACGGAAAATTGTAGCTATAATAAATGTAAATTAACTCAAGCAAATAATCAGAGGGAAACGATAGGAAAATACAGTGCAGGGACAAGCTCGCTCGCTCACTGAACGTCCCCAGCCGTGCTCTCGGCAGGGGTGGAGGGGGCAGCACAGTGGGCTGGTGTCCTTTGTCTCTGCCATGGACTGCCAGCCCCAGGGTTGTAGGCCACACTGTCACACAGGTGAATGAACCAGGAAAGCAACACCCTATCTGGCTGCCACAGCCGTAAGGGCATTGCCACTTGAGTATGGTGTCACCATCACATCAGCCCTTCTAAGTGCCTTTCAGCTGGCCCCCAAGGGCCCGAGGAACCTCCTGATTTGGAAGGTGGACACTGAGAAGCAGAACAGGAGGTGTGGCCCCAGGTGTGGCGCCTCCTTATCACGGGCATTCACCGGCATGAGCCAGGCCGCCGCTGAGTGCTTCCCTTCACCTCGTTTGACCCTCTAATCCCCTGAAGTGGTGACCGGCAGGGCCCCGTTTTGCGGACGCAGACGGAGGAGCAGCAAGGTGAACTACGTTCTCAGACATACATGCTAGTAAGTGGCACAGCCAGCCCTGGAAGACCGACTCCGGGTCCCCTCCTGTCACTGTCGCGGTAATCTCCGCCGGGGACAATGATTTCATTTCCAGGGACAGCAACCTCTCAACTCTCTTCTGAAGAGCTGAGCTGAGCTGGCTCTTTGTCAGAACAGGAAGTTAGCAGAGCCCGACGGGCCCTTTGTATGTCAGGACGGCAGGCCTGGTGCTCACAGAGCAGAGGGCCGCAGGAAGGTGGGGACCGAGGACGACGCCGGAGCACACAGAGAGGCACAGCAGGTGCTCCCAAAGGTGGGCTTACTGTTATCCGCAGCAGGGAACCTGGAGACCATCTCAACATCCAAGTAACATGCTGCAGCAGGAAATCGGGCTGTTCGAAATGAGTAGGAGAGCTCAGGGTTCAGTGACACTCATTCACTCATTCATTCATTCATTCATTCACTCACTCATTCAATTGTTCATGTATTCGTTCATTCAATGCATTGGGTGATACAGGAGGCCCCTTCTTTCCTGGGACTTATATTCCAATGGGGAAGGCAGCTCATAAACACACGCAGTAGACAGCATAATTTAACAAAGCACGCGTTCTCACGACAGTAAAAAGGGGGTGTTCAGGGAAGTGCTGGAGACCGAAGCGGGGGGCATGTTAGATGGGATGGCCCAGTCTTCCCTGGCCTTTGATTTGAGGCCTGAGTGAGCAGAAGGCTCCACTCCATGAGTATTTGGGGCGCAGGCCTCCAGGCAGCGAGAGCGGCGAGCGCAAAGGCCCTGGCAGGCAGGGTTCGAGTCCAGCCCCAACAGCACTCTACCCACCTGCCCTGGCCCCTCCACCTGCTGCCCACCCGCCCCAGGTAAAGCGTCTGACCACAGGCCAGGTGTGCCATGACCGGGCTGCAAGCCCTTGCCTGTCAAACGAGAGCAAGGACCCCCTCGTACGTCCTACTGTGTGCAGGCTGCAGAGATGAGTTAGGAAGAGAGCTCAGCACGGCCCTGGGGGCAAAAATGTGACCCCGGTTGTCGCTCACGTGGGGGAGGGCAGTGGGCTTTCCTGGTGTGGCTGATGGGGTGAAAGTTCACTTCACTAAGAGCTGCTTTAATGCACGTTCGGGTGCCAGGGACACAGCTCAGGATGAGCCACCCTTTCCTCTGGCAAGTGTCACCCCAGGGAATCACTGCCCCTCCCTGCCCACCCCCCTCCACACGTGCACACAAACACACAGATGTGCACACACACTAAATTTGAGTATGGCTCTGTCACTGATACCTTGCACAAGTGGGGACAAGGCAACTCCCCTTCCAATCCGTTCCCTTATCTATAAAATAGGAGGTTCCAACTAGGTTACCCCAAATCACACTTCTTAAGAACCCAGCCCAACAAAATGATTCTGCTCCCACTGAGCCCGCCTTCCCCGACGCGCCCTGCCAGAGCCGGGACAGTCGGTCACCTGCTGGAACCCCGACTGCTGGAACCAGCAAACCTTTCGTGCCCATTTTGGCTGTTCCTGAGGAATACTTCATTCGTGGTGACAGGCACGACTCTTAAGGACAATGGACTTAAATAAATGCACCAGATGAAAGACGCAGTTTTTCCATCTCCTCAGGATCGCCCCTTGTGCCCTTGTCAGTCCACCCCATAGCTGGCCCAGAGGTCGCACTCCCCTGACCTCCAGCCCCAGAGGTGACTTTTTCTGCCCTGGACCCTCGGACAACGCCGCCTTTTACAGATGTGGCCTTTCATGTCGGGAGGGTCTTGCTCAACATAAGACTTGGAGGCTCACATCCTTGCATCCCAAATCCTTTCTCTTTTGACTTGGTGACACAGCATCCCGACAGGACACAGTTCGTGTGACAGTCACCTGCAGAGGTGACTTTTACTGAGTGCTGGGCCCCATGACTGCCAGGCTGTTGACCGTCTGAATCAGTTCATTTTCCTTGAAAAGCTGTAGGGGTCATCCTGGAGGATGTTTAATTCACTGGTATTTCTCTGTCCCTCTCCCAGGCCCCGACTGCGGGCTCTGTCAGGAAAGGTCTAGCACAGTCCTTGCTGAGCACCAAGGTGTGGCCTTTTGGAGTCTCAGCTGAGTGCCCAGGGTACCTGGCAAGGTGGTCCCTCTGCCCCTTTGGAAGGCCATCCGCCAGCACGGTGGCCCTCTGCAGTCCCCAGGCAGCTCCCAGCACCTCCGCATTATTCTCTGCATGGTCCCCTGCACGGTCACCCAAACACACAAGGGACCCCCACCGAGATTTTAGCGCTCTTGTCTCCCTGCTCTGCCCTTGTTACTAGCCTGGCAGAGCCAGACTGAGCCCAGATTCAATGCATCCCAAAGACGAGGCACGTTCTCCAAACCAGCAAAACCAGCAGCCCAAGGAAACATCTGCCAAAGTGGTGCTGAATCATTTTCTAAATTGCTTCCCTCTCAGAGGAGGAAAAGCTTCGGGCCCAGAGGCAGCAATCTGAAACACAGCAGTCAGACCCCTTCCGCTCTGGTAGAGGGCCATCCCTCAGATGTTACCACTCGCCCGGCGATGGTGCCGTTGAGTGCCCCCTCCTGGGAGGGGTGTGACCCTGACTCCCGGCCAGGTGTGCCCCCTCCACTCCATCTCTGCAGCTGAGAGCTGAGCCTTGGTGCTGGACTCAGACAGAACCAGTAACGGGAGCTTCGTCACCACGCAGGTCCCCCAGCCCCAGAAGCTGGCTGCTTCTCTCTCCAGAAACTGGCTTGGCTGAAGGGAGCCGCCATGCCCAAGGTCATCCCCTCCCAGGGAGAAGCCAGCTTCCAACAACCGCTCAGTTCAGGGGGGAAGGGCTGGCCCTGGCTCAGTTCAGGCAGTCCCGCAGGCCTTCCCATGTCCTGGGCTCCCCGGTAGCCCAGTCGGTCGGATGAGGTCTCTGCAGCAGCCCCATCCCAGGCCAGCCTCTCCCGCTGCCCCATCTGCATCCCTCAGCCCCATGGGAGCCACCTTGGAGAGCTCTCCCCAGCCAGCATCCTGCACACAGGGGCCCAACCTAAGAAGGAAGTTATATATTATCATCTGGGTCCTTCCCTTTGTCACCCTGGAGCCCTCGCATCCCCGGGGAGAGGGGGATGTTGTCACATCACTTGCTGTATCGGGCAGGTTTTGCCGCAGTAACAAGCAATCCTAATATCTTCATTGCTTGTAGCAAGGAACATCACTGCTTGTTCTCAGTGATGGAACTACCGCTCAGCTACACCGACCCCTCGTGTCTCCTCACTCCAGAGCCCAGGATGCAGGCGCGGCCACCATTTGGGACATGCTGCCCACGTGGTGGAGGGAAGGACAGGGAGAGGAGGGCCAAGCAAACTGAGGGAGCATGGGCACGGCCCCTCGGCCAGCACAGGCCACAGGTCAAGCCAGAAGTCAAGGGGAAGGCTCGGTGCAGCGAGGGAAGGGTGAGGAGGGGACGGTGGCTATGACCACACCTAACTAAGACCCTCCTAACTCCACACGCAGCCAACCTCACCATAAAAATCCACATCAGGAACATAGTGCAAAGCTATTGTTACTACAATCGACATAATTTTTTACCTATCAGCTTAGCAAAAACAAAAAATACGATTTATTATCTGCAGGCTGGAGCTGCGGGTCAGGTTCATATACTTCCAGCAGGAATACAACTTGGTCGATTTCCCTGGACGGCAGCCCCGGAACGTTTTATGAAATGACAGGAAAATGTTCCTGTCACTCACCGGGTATCACCAACCAGTTCAGGAACCTGATCCCACGGGGGCACCTGTGTTTCCGTAGGAGGGGCCATGAGACCAGGTTAGAGAGAATGGGTAGAAATTGTGTGCTTTTTCCCCACAATCTCTCCTCTCAGCACCCCTTGGCCAAGGCTCCCTGTGGGCGGAGCCAGCGTCTCAGCAGCCCTGACTCCAGGCTTGGTCAGGAGACTGGCAGCAGGCGGCTCTCAGAGGCCCCGCGTGGCCCTGCTGTCCTTCCCCCTCGGACCTGACCCTGACCACCACCCAGGAGAGAGCAGCATCCTCGCTGAAAACCGCCAAGGGTCTGGGTCACTTGCTGCACAGTGGTACCACAGCAGCCCTGACCAGCGCCGTGGGGGAGATTTTTGAACAACCCACCACAAGCGGAAAGATATTAACCAAATGCTGCTGTGTCCCAGGCGCTTGCCGAGCGCTTTACAAACAGAACACATGTCTCACTCACAGCCACCTCCCACAGTTGTTGAGGAAACAGAGGCCCCAAGAGGTTGAATAACTCACCCTTGATCGATCACTGGTGCCAACGGAGCCAGATCTGAAGATGTGCAGCCTGGCCTGGAGCCCACGCGGGGAGCCCCAACCACCGCTCACCGGGGAGTGGCTCCATAAGGCGCAACCTGTCCGGCCAACCGACTGCTTGCGGCCACTGACAAGACGCAGGTGCCGTTGAAAGGACCAGATCTCACCCTTTCTTTCTGCCGGGACACCCGCTTGGACCGCATCCCCAGCATTGGGTCACCAGGCCTCACTTCCTGTGGGCACCCCCACCAGAGGGCGTGGCAAGCACTTCCTGTCACGTGAGCACTGCCCCTGGCTGCCCTCCATCTCCAGCCAAACAAGTCCTCGGAGCACCTGTGTCTGATAATGACCTGGAGCCCAGCCTGACTCATGAAAAAGGAACTGAGAGCATCCTGCGAAGCACCCGTACGTCCACTGCCCACAGGCACGACGCGCTGGCAAGCCTTCGAGTGGCTGGGGCGCTCTGTTGAAGGGCATTACTTCCTGATGCCAGGGAAAGGCTCTGTGTGAGAGAGAGAGAGAGGAGAGTAGGAGCCCAAATTTGGAAGGGAGGAGGGAGGGAGGGAGGGAGAGAGGAGGGAGAGGAATAAAGAGTAAAAAAGGAACAAAACTCAACTCTGTCGCCGTCGGGCTCTCTTGCCTGTCCTCGCCTCGCAAACGCGTGTGGTCCGGGGCTGGGTTCTCCCTCCCGTCTGGCGCCCCCCACACCCCGTTGTTTGTGAGCTTCTTTGCTGCTGGTGCCTCTGTCTGCTCCGCTTTCATCTTTGTTGCTATGAAGATTCCATCGTGTGAACATCCAAGTTTATTTATTCACCCCCTGCCTTGGGCATATGGGTGGTTTCCAGTTTGAGGTGATCGCAAACCTTCCAGCATGTTCTGTGCATCTTTGGTGACCATCTGTGCACCTATACCCGGGAGCGGGAGTGCTGGGTCCCCTGGGGGCTGAGGTCCAGCTTCGCAGATGTTGCCAAGCAGTTGGCACAGCGGCTGCCGGTTACCGCCCTGCCTGAACCTGGGGCAGAGGCAGGAGCCCTTGCAGGGAGGGGCAGGGACTGGAGGGGGGCACGAGGGAGGCTGTGAGGCACGGGTGCTTTATTTCTGGGTCTGGGTGCAGGTACATGGGTGTGTGCCGGGTAGAGATTCATCTAGCTGCATGTTCAGGATCTGTACATGTTTCAATGTGAATTCTATTTCAATGAAAACTGTTTCTATAAACATACATGCTACACACACACATGATTCGAATGTCTCTGTCCTCCAGCCAGTGTGGTCGACTTCTCTGTTACACTTCTGATCTTTCCGGAGCACCTGTGAGAAGCCCCCTAAGGGCAGCATGCGGAGCCCCAGGTGGCCTGTGGGGGCGGGGAGACGGGGCTCAGAGGGGGACCGCGGGTCCTGCTCCCAGAGCTCCGGGATCCCCCGTGGTCGGCTGTGAGGAGGGCCAGGCTTCCTCTCGACCCCCAGAACTCTGCACTACGGGTGCCTGTCCTGGTGTTCACCCCTGTAATTCCAAAACTCAGCCGACAGCCAAATGGGAACGTTTTATTGGGGTGAAGGCTCCGAAGCCGAAGGGAGGCTGGAAGCAGAGGCTGGACGCCACGGGCGCCCTGGGCCGCATCTCGGCTCCCTTCCCTCCACCCTCCCTCCCTGGGCCTGGACTCCTGCAACCAGACAGCAGAGGAAGGGCCATGCCTCAGTCTCCCTGGCCCCCTTTCCTTGTGTCCCAGCCTTGCACCGCTCCCGTAGGCCCAGGACCAGAGCCGGCAGCTCTCGCAGGGCTGTCCAGGTCAGGGCACTGTGGGCCAAGTCCCCAGGCCGGGACACAGTGGCCAGCCCTGCCACCTGCGTTCTTTTGACCTCATTTCCAACAGGCCTAGTTTGGAGACATCCATCGAGCCACAAAGGTATCTTATCTCATGGTCTAATTTCACTTTCACTGGGTCTGCTTGAGCCCAGCCTCCAGGGGAGGAAACCAAAGCCCAGAGAGGTGAAGGGACCTGCCTGAGGACACACAGCTGGAAGGGACAGCTGGACTCACACCCAGTCCTGTCTGACTCCCAGAGCCCCGAGAAGGCCGGTGCAGATCTCCTTTTTCCTTCTGTATCAAGGTGAACTTGCTCCCACGGCCACTTCAGATGCCCTCTGGGACGTGGGCAATAGTGTCCACACATCCAGTGGGTGAGGAGAAGCATTAGAGGGTGTGCAGCCGGAGCGCCAGCCGCCTAGGGCCTGCTTCCTGTAGAAGCCAACGGCGCTTCCATTCCCTCTCCCGGGCAGGGCACTCTCCATCTTCAGCGAAAGGCACCACCAGTCAGAACCCGACTTTAATTAGCAGAGATCTTTGGCCCATCACATCTGGATTGGGCAGGGAGGCAACCACGGTGCATCAACTCCACTGCCGGAGGCCAGTGTGGCCCGGGCTCCTCCAACGTCCGGGGTCCACACCACCTGTACCTCAAGGGGCACATGACTTCCTCGGAGGGGAGGTGGTTGAGCTCCCCAGGTCCCCTGCCCCAGGGTGGGGGCAGCCTGGTGGTGGCAGGGAGGGTGTGCTGGGGCAGCAGATGCTGGAGGCTGTGAAGCTGACGAGGGCGTGTGTGGCTCGCTGGGGGACAGCAGACAGGACCTGTCCTCCCGGCCCTGGGTTCCCAGTGGGGAGGGTTCATCAGTGTTCCTTCTGGAAGCTTTTTGAAGGACCCAATTATCTCAGAGCTGGTCCAGCTGGTACCTTGGCCTGGTAAAGCCCCAGGCTCGTTAAAAGCGCCTGACAGCACCTTGTCCGCCAGAAGCTGCCAGGGCCTGAGTTGAAAACGCTCCACGGCCAATTAGAAAGCCATCACCAGTGGACCGAGACCTGGGTGTGCCTGTCAGGAGTTTGCGTTCTTGCTGTAGTTTCCTCAAGCTGGCCCCACCGGGCGGGCGGGTGGATAGATGGGTAGGTGGGTGGGTGGGTGGGTGGTGGGTACAGGAATGGGTGGGAGGAAGAAACAGAATGACACCCCATGACGTACTACGAAATCACCTTTGCTCTTTCTGAAGCAGGCTGACCCCTGACTCCCACCCTGCCCTGTCCCTGACAATGTTAGGAGCCTTCTCTGGGCTCCCTCCCTACCCCCCTGCCCCGCCTGAGTCCCCTCTGCCACAGCCCTGAGCGCAGTGTGCGGTCACCTTCTGGTCCATATTTGTGCCCCCACCCAGCTGCAAGACCCGAGGGGGAGCCTGTGTCCCCACAGATGCACATGGCCAGTGCCCTCCTTTGCCTGGTCTCCGTTCCATGCCACCTCCACAGGGAGGCCCCCACCCCCCCAGAGAGAGCCTGGAACTGTGCCTGGGAGGTGGCAGGAGCCCAGGCTGATGGCACACCCTTCACTTCCACTTCCACAGAGGGAACAACTGGAAAGGCATCAAACAGGAGCGAGCATGGGTGGGTTTTGACGGACGAGTAGGAGTCGGCCTACTCAGGAAGGAAGACCCCCAATTCCGGCATCGGAACAGGTAGGTGTTAACAGAAGTGGGGGGAGAGAGCCGACTGAGAAGTGGGGAAAGTTTCGAGGGTAAATGAGTGGAGAAAGGGATGGTGTTGACGTGAGGGACACAGGGGCCCAGGAGGTTGTCCTCCATCATGTTTGAGGCTGAGGGTATCGTTCCCTGGGGAGCACCCAGATCTAGGGGAGGCATAGGGCTAACTGGGTGCCCACCGAAGGCCCTCCCGGGGCAGTGGGTGTGCTCACAGAGGGTACACCCATGTGGGCCAATCTTCTGAAGAAGCCAGGATTGTGTGTGGTCCTGGGCAGCGGCGTCCCCAGCCAGAGCTGAGGGGTTCCAGTCCCCCTGGGATCTTGTTCTGCAGTTAGTGTAGAAATGCCAGCCCTCACAGCAGCCACCTGGGGGTTCTCCACAAAAACTAGGTCAGTCCGGAAACACAAACACCCGTCAGCCTCAGATCTTTTGTGGTCCAAGAACACAGGCAGAAGTCCAAATGCTTCACTGGGTAGGAGGCCTGAACCCTCACCACTGGTCATGCCGAGGCTGAGCCCAACACTGGCTGCTGGGAGGGGCCCAGTGCTTGAGGTGCAGCCCCGGGGTGGGGGCACGGACCGGCTGGGCTCTGCTCTGGCTGTCCCTGACCTTGGCCCTTTCGCCTACCTGGCATGAAGCCAGCCGCAGCTTGCAGTTCTCAAGGCCTGTGACATGGAGGTGCTCTGTGACACGGAAGTGGCTCCAACTTGGCTGAGAACATTTGCAGGTGCCCTCATTCCAACCACAGCCCTCCCCATCCCCGCCCAGGGCCCCCAGGCCTCGTGGAAGTCTGCTCACTGGGGGGTAGCCAGGACCCCTCGGCTGAGACAGCCGCGCGGCCGAGTGATGTATAAGCCTCTTCCATGGAGCTCTGGGAAAATATTTTGATGGTGTCGAGATTATTCATCAAAGTCGGCGTCATGCAGGGTGGCCTTTCCTCAGGCCACCACTAAGGGAGGCGGCCTTTCTTAAAAACAGAAGTATCATTATGGACTCTGCGTCTTCCAGGCACCAAAGGGACCGCTCTCAAATGCCAGCTGCATCGTTCCCGGCCCCACTGCCCCACCGCAGGTCGCGGAACACAGTCGGCAGGACCGAGCCCCACGCTGGGCCGCCCTCCTCTGTCCTCCCTGAGGACACGACATTTGCACGGAGACCACGAGCACCGAACGGGGGAAAAAGGGCGGGGAAGAGCGTTTGGAGCTGAGGAGGCAGAGGGCCGGCGCAGGCCCTGCCGCAGGTGGGGGCTCGCTCTTCGCAAAGCGTCGTTTCCGTCTCAGGGGCCCCAGAAGACCGCAGGCCCACCGCCCTGGCCCTAACTTGGGGTCGTGCTCTGTGTCTGACCAGGGCCAGGCCCAGGTCTCTTGCCCTCCGCCAGTGACTGTGTGGGGGGGACCAGACGTGGAAGACAGCAGCAGCCTGGGTCCCTGAGTCGCTGTGCAGAGGAGCCCACCCAGGAGCGAGGAGCTGGCATTAAACCTGGCACGAGAAAAAGCTGGGTGTTGAAGGACTGAGGTTGAAGGCCTTCTTTGTTATTGCGACACAGCCCATCCCAGGCTGGCGGGTTTCCAGAGCTCTGCTTCGTCAGCAGCATGGAGCTTGGGAGAGAGAACTCCCAGGCTTTCTCTACAGGTGAACGTCAGCCAAGGCCACAGTCATGGGGTCATCCTCTGAGGTCACCCGGAACAGTGATCTCCGAGCAGTGCCCTAGGAGCCCACATGTGAGAGGGCAGCGGGGGCCGCAGGAGGGAGGGGAGAGAACGGGGTCGCTGTGGGAGGGAGAAGGTGGAACAAGACCCCTGAAACAACCGGGGACCCCTCCCTCCCTTTGTCCATCTACACGACGGGACTCGGAACAAAGTCTTCCTTCGGTCGTGTTGCTTAAGATGCAAATTTAAAAGCGTGAAAGCTGGCCTGGTCCCGTGCGGTTCCGTACAGCAGCCGCCCGGCCAGTGGGTTTATTGTAACTTGAGACACGGCTGCTCCAGACAGAGGCGTCCCTCCAGTGTGAGGGACACGGCCAGATTCTGAGGGTCCATACAGGAAAACACCTGTGAAGTATCTCACTAATAACTCACACTGATGACCTGTTGTAACAATATTTTGCCTATCTCAAGTTAAATAAAATGCAGTATTAAAATATGTTTAACCTATTTCGTTTCGCTTTTGAAAGGAGGTTACCAGAAACTATTGAATAGCATGTTGGACTCATATTACATTTCTTTTTTTAAAAGATGTTACTTACTTGTTTTTAGAGAGGAGGGCAGGAGAAAGAGAGGGAGAGGGACAGTGATGTGCAAGAGAAACGCCAATCGGCTACTTCTCCTGTGCCCACAATGGGGGCCAACCCCGCAACCCAGGCACATTCCAGGGATCGAACCAGCGACCTTTCGCTTTGCGGGACGATGCCCAGCCCCCTGAGACACCAGTCAGGGCCACAGTACATTTCTATCGGGTGGCACAGACCCAGTCCAACCACCACATTTTATAGCTGGGACAAGTGAAGCAGAGAGGTTAATGAACTTGCTCAAGGTCACACAGTGGTCTGTGAGTTTGGACGCTGAGCTGCCTCGTGAGTTTATAGGGATAACCCAATGTTCCCTCAGAAGGCAAGGGAGCAGCCAACCGGGGGGGTCTTGCACCGGCAGTAGCAGCACCTACTCCAGACTGGAGGCCCCTGCCAGGTCTCTCACCAGGGAGGGCCTTCTGGACAGAAAGGGGAGCAGCAGGGGTGCTCAAAGGAGGGATCCCAGGCCTCGGGGCTGTGAGAGCTTGGCCCGTGCCCAGCCCCTATGTCCTCGTATCTGGGGGCCACGGGGACAGGTAGCAGCAGAAGGGGGATGGCTCGGCCGCTGCACCTCTCCCCTGATCCTCACTGTCCAGGCCCGTGGACTAGAGGACAGGTGACCACTCACCACGTTGCTGCAAGGATTCGGAGGGATGATGTCTGTTTCGGGCTGGCAGGAAAATTCAGGCTGACACGTGAAACAGGCCTTACAGGCTCCCGAAAGGCAGAAGCCCAGGGTTGATGCAGCTTCAGGCACAGCTTGATCCAGATGCTCTCCTGATGCTGACAGGGTCTGCCTCTCCTCCCGCCTCCCGCTCTGCACCTCTGTGCCTGGTGGCTTCAGAGAAGTCACCCCCATGGAGGGACAGGTGGCAGCTGGAAGCCTCCCTCCCAGCACCTAGCCCTCTAGACCAGCGTCATCTGGATGAAACATTTGTCTGTCAATCAAAAAGGCTTTGTAGAGCAGAAAGTCGTTTTGAAATGCTGTATGGATTTTTCCGGGGTGCTGACAGCATTTGAAAGTACAAACAAGTGGTGCCAGCACAACACCGTGAATGCACTGAAGGCCCCGCAGTTGTATAATTTAAAACGGTCCGTAGTGTGTTCTGTGAATTTCACCTCAGTTTCTAAAGAAAGAACAACACATGCGAACTTCAAACACCTGACTTCACCCGGAGCCTATCTCGTTGCGCTTTTGCTGGTGCGGAGCCTTTTCTTCAACGTGGGCGGCGTTCCCTCCGACGGGCATTTCTTGGAGTGTTTGTTGCAGAACCAAACTCCCGGGGCCTCGTCCACACTTTCCGGCTCGGCTTCTCCCGAAAGGGAAACCGTCACGATCCGCCCTAAGCTGTCAGAGCTCAGGTCCTTCTGGGTTTCGATTCCCTCCCAAACTCTTTGGCAGCACAATTCTAGCGTCTGACTTTAGTGAGTCTTCAAATACTAAACTTTGTTTTCCACAGACTCTTTCCTCCTTCATAGCCGTCGTTTTCCAGTCCCAGGTACAACTGGCAGGAACCAGTGTGGGAGCGGGCACGGGGCCAGAAGGGACTCCCACTCCCTCTGAGGCCGCGGCCAGCCCCGAGGCTGATGCCCCGGGCGCAGTCTCAATGCAACATCTCTGTATCCGCGCTTCCACGGGTTCCTTGCAGGCAGCTCTTCCAGACCCCCGCCCTCCACCGTCCTGGCAGGGCCTGGGAGGAAGCAGCCCTCGGCCAGTGGGAGCTGAGCCTATTGGCCCAGCCTGGTTTTTTAACGGTTGGTAAAACCACACGCTACAGGGGCTGCATATGCTGTGCACGCGCTTTGTATGTAACCCAGCCGTGTGTGCACCTTCTGGGTGGGGTGAGAGGTCAACTTCTGGAAAACCCTCAGGAAGGCTCTTGGGGCCACCAACTATCTGCTTCCTCTGCGAGGTTCAGGGTCACAGCTGAATCAGACACTGTCCCCGCTGGGAAGCAGGCCTGGTCACCTTCCAGGGATGACAGGGAACAGACTTGTTACAGCGACAACTGGAGAAGAGAAAGAACCCAGAACTGACCCTGCCATTCCCATGGGAAGGCACACCTGGTAACCAACTAGACCAGCGGGTCCTCTAGGAACTTATTCCCAATGATGAAAGGAAATACCAAGATAAGACCAGACTATCATCATTCTGCACCCCTGACCCCTGTGAGTCCCTGCTCTGAACGCAACAGCCGCCAACCTCAAAAGAAGGGGGACCAGATGCTACATGCCTTCTGGTGTCCAGATGGAAGCACATGATCACCAGCCCGGTGAACGGGAAACCGGGACACAGGGGCACGCTTGGCGACGGGCACGGTCAAGCAGCCCGTTCTTCAACGGACACGCAAAGGAGAATGGAGTGATGGAGGCACCTGTAAGGCAAGAGACTTGAAGGACCTAAAAAGTCTTAAAGGACGATGGCTTCTCCTTGGGGGATAAAAGCACGAAGAAACACAGGAAGTGATCCCTGGGGAGTCAGAAGGGAGGTCAGCGAGGGAGGAGCCCGGGGTCGTGATGGGCACAGGCGCAGGGCGTGGCCTCTCCAGCCTGTCTGTGACCTCTCCAAGCCCACACTTAGGCCCCTGGCCTCAAACACATCCTGTGTTCCCCTCCTCTGAGACTTTACCAGAACAGCCCTGGCACGAGTCCCTCACCTGCCTGTCACCTCCTCTGGGAAGCCCTCCCTGATGACCTGCACCTCAGTGAACTAAAATCTCCCCCAGCTCTGGACCGACCCGTTTGACCACCACCCACGCAGGCAGCTTCCTCTCCCACCAGCCTGCGCTGTCCTCGAGGCCAGGCCTGACTCATGTCCAAGTCCCCAGTGTCCAGCTCAGATATCACCAAGCCCCTCGAGTGACCAGTGAAAAAGTCAAAGCCAAAGAGGGAAGCAACGCGCCCACAGCCACAAGCTAGTAAAAGGCAGAACGGGGCTTGAACCCGTGTTACCCGCCTTGTAGCCCCTTCCTCAACCTCAGGGCCAGAACGATGAGGGCCAACCGATCAGCTCTGAAAAGGCAAAGTCACAAATAAAAACCGGCTTCGAGCCTGGTGATCGCCATCTGCCGCAAATGCCACCGCAAGCCAAGCCCAGCCCAGCCCCTCCTGCCACCTGGGAGCTCCTTCTGTGCTGAGATGGGAGCCTTGGAATCAAATTAAGACTCGGAATCAAATTAAGACCAAGCGGCTGTGCCTTGAAGATAAGGTGCCCCTCAGCCCACTCAGCAGCAAGCTGAGAACCAGGCCCGGGATTAGCCCGCGGCCACGTGGTGTGCTTCTGTGCCTCCCCCGCTACCCCCACCCCCCACCCAGCTGGAGCCTCTGAGCCCAGTGATGGGAGAAACCAGTGCAGGGCAAAGCCCATGGGCTTCCAAGCAGGACCCCAGCCCTTGAGAGCTGGAAGGTCCCAGCCCCAACTTTAAAACAAGGATGTGAAACTATTTATTGCTCCAATAATGCCAAGTAAATAACAAGCCTCCTCAACACTTCAAATGTGAGTCTATTCGGCCCACAGTTCAGCCCTTCAGGCTGGGCTCTGTCGTGTGGTTCTTCTGGTCTTGGCTGGGCTGGCCGGTGACACCCTGTGGCCCCTGATGTCTCTGCACTTGCCAGTCTCGGTTGGTGCCTGGGGGTGGAATCTGGACATCACAACCATGGAACTCGGTGAACTGGGGAGGCAGAGTTGTCACCGTGATTCTGGAAGCTGGGAGCAGGGAGGGCAGCAGGGAGCAGAATGACCCAGAGGATGACGCCACCCCAGGATGGGCCCCCACGACAGTGACTCTGAATGGGGAGCACAAGTCACATCTGTAGGTACTCCTGTCTCCCCCAGGGGGCTCCGTCATGGGATGGTGTTGTCACGGTGATGGGAGAGGGTGCTGAGCAGGAAGTGGCTGAGGGCAGAGCTGCTGCTCAGAGCTGAGATTAGAGCCCCTCCGGCCTCCCTGCTCCATCTGCAGCCCTGGAGCCCTGTGCCGAGCCCTGTGCAGTGCAGGGGAGCAGCCTGCTGTCCCCCGCAGCCCTTCCTGGCGTGGGCCCCAGGGATCTCTGAAAGCCGCCCAGCAGCTGGCAGGAGCATGGACCCAAGTAATAATGAGTGACGGGATTCATTGTTCAAAAGTTATCTTTAGACGAGAGGATTTATCAAGTTTAATTAACACGTCAGGGACTCCGCTGCAAGAGATGACTCTGCACGCAGTCCTGATGGTAGTGATCTTTCTCTTCAATGACAGCTGGGCACCGAGCGCCGGGCAGAAAACAGACTGTCGGCGCACTGCCGCCCGGAACATGCAGGCCATTTCCTCCCCAATCAAGTGCGAGGTGTTACGGGCGCCACGGCGGTGGGCGAAAGGAAAGCGAGCAGACGGGGCCCCTGCCACTGCTGAGTCGCGGCGCCATCTGCACACGCCGGGCTGGGCGCTGCCCGCCTGGAGTGGCACCCTCACGCCACCTTGGGATTCTTCCCCAACTCCCCAGAAGCAGGAGCTGAGGTTCAGAGAGACGCCCAATTCCAGGCCACACAGCTTAGTCCAGTCTGGTGCCAAGATCCTGTCCCACCTTGCCCCTCCCCTCCCCCAGGCCCCTGGAGCACGTTCTGTGCACGGGCTGCCCACCAGGTGCCCGGCTCCGGCAGCCAAAAGGCGGGCAAGACCCCTTCTCACTGAGCAGACGTTCTGCCGGGAGATGCAGACAAGGCAGGTGGAAGATGGAGGGGGTGGCAGCTGACCAGGGCACCTTGGAGCACGGGGACTTGTCCTCACAAAAGGCTGGGAGGGGGACACTCACCTGGGCCCCAGATGTCACCAAGGAGAGTGAGCCCGAGGAGCTGCCCGACCCCAGTGGGGGAGCCTGCTCCCCGTGGACTGGCTGTGTGAGCCTGGGCACCACACTTCACCTCTGCGCTTCCGTGTTCTCACCTGAGGTGGAGAGGAGATCTCAGACTCTCAGAGTCGTCTTGAGGGGTTGACAACGTGAGACATGAGAGGTCCCAGGGCCAGGCCTGTCCCAGAGGCCTCAGTAAATGGAGGTCGCTATTATTAGCACACAAAACCACTGGGGCAGCGGGCAGGAGGAAGCTTCTGGAAGGATTCACAGGGAGGCAGACTTCAGCTCAGCAGGGACAGAGGGCTCCTGGAGGGGCTGCACTGCCTGCGTGGGAGTGAGCTCTCCATCACAGGGGGATGCAAGTGGGGCCCGGCAGCCCGCTGTGCGAGCTAAGTCCAGACACCCTCCCGCCCCTCCTGCCCCGGGGGAAGGGCCCTTCCCAGCACCCTTGGACCGTCTGGACCTTCGGGGAGTCAGGCAGGAGAGGAGCCAAAGGCCGTTCCAATGTGAAGGAGAGGCTGCTGTTCCCCGAGGTCTGGAGACCCAGGGAGCACAGACGGTTGTTCCCTGCAGCCGGAGGCGCCCCGGTGCCACCAGCCCAACAGAACCCAAGGGTCATTGGCCGGGTACCTGCAGTCCTCCAGGTCCTCAAGGTCAGCCCCATGAGCATTCAGTGCCATGGGCAGCCCTCGCCCTTCCTTGACCAGAGCCCCTGCAAGGCCCCCCCCCCCCCCACCCCGGGCCTGCTTTCTCCTGTCCTTCTGCCCCTCACTGCCGGCATGCAGTGGTCTGAGCCTGAACCACAGCCGCACCCTGGACATCGCCCGATTCTCAGAGCGAGCCCCTCACCTGCTGCCTTGGGAAGTGACACCAAGGGCCCACGGGTCTTTATCTTCCAGCTGAGTGGAGAATTCCCGGGTGACGGAAATCTCATTCAGAGCCCCTGCATGGGCCGGGGTCCTGGCACAGCCCCCCAGCTCAGCGCCTCTCACCGGCTGAGCCCAGCTCCGTTCAGTGGCCTGTCCTGTCCGTGGGGCCCGGGCCTCATGCGCCCCTGCATTAACGGCCAGGCTCCCGTAGACCCCTCACACAGCTGAGGGAAGCATCCAGAAGGCAGCCCGCAGAGGGTGTGCCAGGAGCAGGGTGCTGGGCTGGCACTGCCCCTCCGGGCCTCTGTCTCCCTCCCACCTCTAGGTCTCCATGGTGCGAAGGGATCGGGCTGACTTTGGGGAGCAAATGAGGCAGGAACTGAGGTTCCCACCCAACCGCTCACCTGCACAGGGAAGGGGAGAGGGGGAGCGGGAAGGGGGAGGAGGGAGGGGGGCGGGCCTTCCTCAGGGTCAGGGCCTGAGTCAGTGAAGAAATGAAGAAGCAAATTCTTCCTCAAAGGCCTAGCTCCCGCCCCTCCATGAGGGCTGGAGGTGGCCCTGAACTGCGCCCCCCACCCCAACCCCCTGCCACACAGCTTCTAGCCCGAGGACCCCTGGGCCAGGCCTCCCCGCCTCCCTCCGCCCCTTCTGGATCTCGCTGGGCCTTGTCTCTAGTCCCTCAAGGAGATTGATCACAGGAGACAACTCCCTGCTGCCAGTACCCAGAGGCACCACCTAATTGCTTGTGACGCTGTCAGAGCCACGGGTCCTCTGATAAATTCCCACCACATCTCATTTGCATAATCTCCAAGCCTTGTGTGAGGGGCAGCTCTGGCTCAGGGGCGGAGGAGGGAGCTGGCCCAGCCTGTCACCTCAGGCCTGGACCTCTCAAACACCCTCGCTGGACCCCACCCCTCCCTCCAGTCCCTCCTCCACCTGCACAGCCCCCAGCCACCTGGCATCCTCGGGGGTCTCCCCACTGCCCAGGGAAACCTCTCCCTGCCTCACCAGCCAGAATCAGTCTGGCTGCCTAACAGGAAAAGCTGTGCTGGGGAAGCTTTCCAAGGCCAGGGGGCAGGCGTCCAGAGCCAGCATGCTGGCTGGTCACTCCTCGGGAACACCAGCACTTATGAAGGTGTTCTGGTGCCCCACCCCCCACTTGGAGCATCTGCACCTGGTGCCCGGGGACAGCGCAGCTCCAAGAAACACGTGCAGAAGCCGCTCAGGACGCAGCTTCAGGCTTTGAAGGGGAGGTGTGGGTGGTGGGGGGACCTAGGACACAGAGGGGGCAGCTCATGGGAGGGGGACAGAGCACTCAGGGCACATGCTGCCCTCCCAGGCTCTGGCACCCCTCTCAGACCTGCAGCGGGAGCAAAGGAGACCCCCCCACACACACAGGGGTCCCTGAGCCCAGATGCAAGGGGGTCTCTGGCCTCGGGTCAGAAGCTAAGCCACGGGAGATGGCTCTAGGCCTGTGCTGGGGGACAGCAAGGTTGAAGCAGGGCCTGGGAGGTCCTGCAGACCAACGGGACCAAGATAGAGATGGGTAAACTGAGGTCCAGAGGACCCAATATGTCCAGAGCCCCACCCTGGGGTGGTGACAGAGAGGAAATTGGAGTGCTGGATTCTGACTCCTCGGCCAGCTTCTAAGGGCCCTGGAGGAGAGGGGCCCCCCTCGGGCCCGGCCTCCCATGAACATTCTGTCTCAGACACACCAGGTTCCTCGACGAGGGGAGGGCCCACCATCATGGGCAGTGACTGTTCTCAGGGGGCAGCAGGGCCCACTTGGGGAGGCTTGGAAGAGGGGTAAGCACAGGTGAGGGAAGTCAAACATGCGGGGGACACACCCGCCTCCCCAAGAGCACTTGCTAAGACACAGACTGACAGCTCCCCCCGCCATGGCCCGCCCCGAGTGTCTGATGTAGCGGGTCGGGCTGGGCCCTGCAATTTGCAGTTCTACCAGGTTCCCGGCTGATGCTGGCCCAGGAGCCCCACTTCGAGCTGCAAACCCGGGAAACAAGAAAAGGCCGGGCTGGTCCCACAGACAGGGTGTGCAGATTGGGGTGTCCCGCTGGTGTTTCTTTTTTTTTTTTTAAGATTTTATTTATTTATTTTTAGACAGAGGGGAAGGGAGGGAGAAAGAGAGGGAAAGAAACATCAATGTGTGGTTGCCTCTTACTTGGACCCCACTGGGGACCTGGCCCGCAACCCAGGCATGTGCCCTGACTGGGAATCGAACTGGCGACCCTCTAGTTCGCAGCCCACGCTCAATCCACTGAGCCACACCAGCTAGGCCCGCTGGTGTTTCTGAGACACAGGTGGACCACCCTTTGCAGTTGGCAGGACCTTTTCACGCCGTCTCACCTGTCCACAGCCTGCTATGGTGACGCGTTTCGTGTTTGCACAGGGACACTCAACAAGCCATCCAGGGCCTCCCAGCTTGCTCGGGGAGCATTACCATGAACGAACTTGGACCCAGGTCTTGGAACTTTTCCCATTGGCCTCAGCTGCTCTCTTCACTGAATTTATACACCTGCCTTCCCAGGAGGATCACCGCTTTTCCTGAGCACTTACTACGTGCCAGGCGCTCGCTCGCACATCACACGCACTGTCCCACGTGACCCTGGCACCTGCCCACCCGTGGGGATGCCCGAGGCTGGGGCTGGCCATGCCTCCTGCTCCACGGTGCCAGGAATTGAACCCACATTCCCTGGCTCCAGGCCCTGGGCTCTCCCCCGCCACCCAGCGGCACTGGAGAGCAGGACCATTCTCGGAAGCTGTCGGCGCCAATGAGTGGGCGGCAGGAGGGACCAAGGGGGTAATTGGGGTCCTGCGGCCGCGAGCACCGACGTGGTCCGAGCGCACCCAGGTGTGCCACCCACGTCCAGAGGCTTTGTTCTTAGTCCCTTCCAAACAGACTCTTCAATGACCTCTTTAGCCCTTTTTCAGCTTGCTCTCCTCAGGTCTTTGAGCTAATTATTCCCAGACAGAAAATTGCTTCCGACCCCAGAAAGAAGTCATTTCGGTGGCAGAGCTCATTATTGGCGCTGTCCGTGTCTCTGGGAGCCGGGGAGGGTGTCTTCGGCCCAGAAGTGTCATTACGGGAACGTCGGAGCAGAGCCGCAGTCGGATCCGACGTCAGCGCGCAGCTGAGCCCAGAGAGCCGGGGCCCAGGGACTCCGAGCCCAGTTCCCAGTTCCCTGCACACCCGACCGAGGTCGCTGAGGGATTGAATCATGCCCCCCAGAAGTCATGCCCACCCAGCACCTCAGAAGGTGACCTATGGAAACGAGGTCCTGCAGGTGTGATTAGTTAATAAGGATCTTGAGGTGAGATCCTCCAGGATCCAGACTGGGCGTGACTTCAGGTGCACGGCCGGAGCGGCAGGGGAAGGGATGTCCAGGCAGAGGCAGCAGAAGGAGCAGAAGTGAAGGCCCAGGGGGCTGAGAGTGTGTGTGGGCGGGAGAACTGCACATGGAGCTGCAGTGGGACATACGTGACACATCGCCCTCCCTGTGGGGGAAACCAAGGCTCGGAATGGCTGAGCGACCCGTTCAAGGTCACAGAGGTGATGAATGGGCCAAGTGCAAAGCCCCGGAGGCCCCGACTCCCACCGGCACCCTGCTCTTTTCTTTCAGTCCTTCAGCAATGCAGTTGGGAGGGTTTGGGGCCCCTAAAAGTCACAGTTCACTAGCACGGGACGTGAGGGGAAGGTGGTGGATGAAAGGGGGTGCAGTGCTGGGGGGCAGGGCGGACTACAAGGAGCACCCAGCACTGGCCATTGTCACCTGAAGACACGTGGGTGAGAATCAATGTGCCTGCCCTCTACAGGCCATTAACGGAGCTCATGTTGTCCTTTCCTCTTGGTGCCACGGGTCCCCCCCCAGGAACGGGGAACCCTTGGTCACCCCTCACCCCCACAGGGCCTTGAGCACCCCTTTCCCAGCCATCTCTCCCTCTGGGACTAAAGTCGACCACCAGGAAGATCCCCTGGACCCTCGAATTCCAAGAGATGTCACCTCCCAACTGCAACCAAACCCGGGCTGTCCCCTGAGGACCCTGCTACCCCAGCGGGTCCCCTCTCCCACGCCCCACTGACCACCAAGGCCTCCTCATTGCTCACAGCTGCTGCCCGGCCCTTCTCCCTCCTGCGTGCCCCCACCCGGTTCAGACTGGGAATCCCCTCGCCAGCCGGGTCCTCTTATGCCACCATCGCCCCACGGCGCGCTCCCCGAGAGGCCTCCAGGCCTGGCAGCTGGAGGAGGTCCCTGAAGGTGGCAGGACCCCTTTCTAGGCCAGTGGACCAGCTGCTGGGCTTTTAGCAGGCTGCCCTCACCCCTACCCCATGCCCCTAGTCACCGTGCCCCAGTCTCCAGGGGACCTGAATAGTCGCAGCTCTCTCCTGGTGCTGCTGGAACCAGGTGAGCCAGCCAGGTGCAGGCACGCACAGGCAGGCCGGCGTTATCCATCCCAAACCAGGGCCGCCTGCCTCGGGGACTGGAAGATGAAATCCACCCCGCTTCGTGTCCTGTGGGGCCTGTTTACCGGGAGCCAGCAGATGGTCCCCAGCAAGCCCCCAACCCACCACCCAGGGTCCTGTGCTCACCTCAGGCCCAGAGACACCGACACTCCAGGTCTTCCCAGGTCCCCCAGGTGCCATTGTTACCACGGCTTTTTGCAGCTACTTCTTACAGGGAGCCTCCAAATCTAAAAACATGGAGACAGGTCAGGGAGCCAGGTGTGAGGAGGAATGCCTCCCCCCACCCCGCCACCCAGATCTCCATCAGTCTGCCTGCCTGGCAGCCTCCTCTCCGTGCCCGGGTGTGCAGGCAGGGCCAGACCACTGGGAGGGGCAGAAAGGAAGCAGCCTCAGCAGCAGCGGGTGAGGGAAGGGGGCTGGAGGGGGGCGATGGGGATGCACTCTCTCTCAGAGACCACAGCCTGCTTCAGGGGAAAGTAGCAGAGGCCCGGGCTTCATTGCGGGCCACTGCAATCTGTACTGAGCCCAGGGTACCCCATCCACTGTTGCAAGGCAGCTGCTGTACCCCACTTTTCAAAGGGAAACAGAGGCGGCCTGCCCCCCACCAGCGCAGTTGCTAAGTGACAGGATTCGGCCCAGGCTGGGGCGGGAGTGGGGTCCCTCCGGAAGGAGTGTCCTGTGGCCGCCGTAACAGGTGCCCACAAACGCCTGGACTCCGCCAGCCCTGTTTGTGCCCTCCCAGGCCTGGGGGCCGGTCTGAGCCCAGCTCCTGGAGCTGGCATGCAGGTGCCCGTGGGGCTCGCTCCTCTGGGGGAGGGTGCGTCCTGGCCTCTCCAGCTTCCAGAGGTGCCGGCATTCCCAACGTCACTCCTCTCTGCTCCTGTCACCTCCCCGACTCTGACCCTCCTGTCTCCCTCTTACAAGGACCCTGTGATGACACGGGTCCACCTGGAAAACCCAGGATAACCCCCCACCCCCGAACCCTTCACCCTGCAACGCCCCTTCCACTGAGTAAGATGGCACCCGCTCAAGTTCTGGGAATTAGGGCGCGCGTGTCCTTGGGGGCCATTTTTCAGCTGGCGGGCAAGTAGGGGGGTGGGAAGAGCTGACCAGGGCGTGAAGGGGGGCATGAGGGGCATTTCCACAGATGAGCTCCTCCAGTCCCCGTGGTGACCCTGAGGCCGGTGCTGTCCCTAGCTCTGTTGTACAGATGAGGGAACTAGGTGCGGTGACAGAGCCTGTGCCAGTCATGGAGGGAGGGATCGTCTCCCAGTCTGTGCCCTTTGCCACTGGCGCTGTAGCTCGAAAGGCCCAAAGAGCCCCAGACCCCTGGAGGCCCAGCCCGGCCCCCAGGATTTCTGCTCAGTGGGAGGGACAGATGCGGGGAGGGAATCTGCACATTCCCAGTGATGCTGGTGCCCACAAAACCACTGGCCATGATGAGAGGGGGAGGCCAGAATGGGGGCCCTGGGCCCTGAAGGCGCCGTGCCCTGCCCGCTGCAGCCAGGGGCCTGTCTCTAATCGGGCTGAGCCTGTGCCTGTGTCCCCGGGTCCCTGGCTGGCGGGCAACAGGAGGCAGAGGGTGGGCCCAGCCCAGCACAGGCCCCGTTTCCTAACACCCTGGGGTGGCCCCACATCCCCGTGCAGATGAGGGTAGACCAGCAAACCCCATGGATGTGGGGGTGTTGGCATCAAGAGGAGATCCTTGGGCAGTGTCTGTGTGACTTCTGATTCAAATGCATCCTTCTAGAAGAATGTTTGGTGAGGTCACCTTTTCTTTTTCTTTTTTCTAATATTTTACTTATTTTTAGGGAGAAGGGAAGGGAGAGAGAAAGAGAGGGAGAGAAATGTCAGTGTGTGGTTGTCTCTCATGCACCCCCAACTGGGGGTCTGGCCCACAACCCAGGCCTGTGCCCTGACTGGGAATCGAACCAGTGACCCTGTGGTTCACAGACCGGCACTCAGTCCACTGGGACACACCAGCCAGGGCAGGAAGGTCACCTTTTCATGGTGAGGTTGTAGGGGTCGCCCAGGAAGGGGTTGGAATGGCCACCAGCCACCCTGCCATCCTGAGACCTGACTCCCAGCACCCCTGCCCGGCCACAGCTCTGCAGCCAGCCCTGGCCCCTCTGGGTGAGGGTCCCTCCTGCTGGCTGGACCCTGCCCTCTGTGGCACCCCCACCAGGACCAGGACCAGCTCCAGCCGGGGGGCCCCAGACCAGGACCCCTTGCCCAGGACAGCGGGGCCCAGCCCCCAGCCTGTTCTTTGTCCACAGTGCCTCCAGGTTGAAGAGAGAAAAATGGTTTCCTCATTAAATATTCATGCCAGGCCAAGCCTAAAATAGGCCGGAGAGGAAGGAGGGTGACTTCTGTCCAGCACAAGTGAGGTGACGAGACACCACGAGGCTGGCCTCTCTGACCTGTCCCTCTGCCCCTGCTGTCACCCCACTGCAGGTCCTGAGACCCTCACAGGGCAGACTGCATGGGTCTGTGACCGGGACAGTCACCCAGGGCCACCCACCCAGAAGGTTCCCCCAACTGGTCTAACGTTCTGTGGTCACCATGGTGAAATTCTCAATTTCGGCACCAAGGGCCCCGTTTTTGTTCTGTGCCACATGTGACCATCCGGCCAGCTGGGAAGAGAGTAGAGGTCTGACCCTGGGGGCAGGGCCAAGGGGAGGCGGCGACCACAGCCCCCCAGTGGCCACCCCATCACACCTCCCCCTTGTTCCATCTCTGAAGCAGCTTCATGAGTGAGACCAGCAACAGCAACAGACCCAGGACCACGGCGCCTGGGTCCTGGCACCTGCAGGCATAGAGCTGGTGCCGGGTCACTGCAGCAGGCCACTGGCCCTCCAGCAGCCTCAGAGGTGACCCCTCCCCGACCCCTTCAGGGTGAGGAGCTGCACCCCAGAGAACAAACCCCTGGTTTGCTGCTTTCTGAAACCATGGGGGGTGGGCATGGAATGATCTGGAACTGACAGAGGCCGGGACGGCTGGGACAGAAGAGGAGAGGTGTGAGCAGAAGCTGGGAAGTGGCCAGGGGACCGTGAAGGACCTAGAGCCCCAGCTAATGGTCTTGAACCGAAGGCATTTAGAAGCTGCCACCCGCCTGCCTGCCCTCCTGGGGCGACTGGCGATTCGCAGAACCAACCCCGGGGGAGCGGACGTGCATCCAGGTCCTTATGGCCCTGCCCACCGCGTGTGCAGACGCCGGGGAAGCACCCGTCCCCACCCCACAGTCGACAACAACGCCCCCTCCAGTGCCCTCAGCTGCACCCCCAGAACCCCTCCCCTCACCCCTGGCAGTAGCCCCTGCCCTGGCTCTCAGATGCCCGACAGCCCGCCCCACCTCACCCCTCATCCCGACGCCCCCAGCACTCAGGCCGCTGTGACCCCAGACCCGCCAGAGCCCTTTGAGTCAGGCACTCATGCGAAGGGGTGTCACGGGGGAATGGGCGTCGGGTCCTGGAGTTTGCAGCTGTGGATTTTCCCAGGGACAGTGGCGTCTCTGAGGTGGGGGGGGGGGCGCGTCTCACACTCGGGCCCCCCACTGAGATCCTGCCTGGTGGGGACACTCAGGAACCCCAGGCCCAGCCACTCTGCCCCCTGAGCACCTCCAAACCAACAGGTGTGTACAGAGCTGTGATCGCCCCCAAACCTGTGCCCTCACGGTCTCCCTGTCTCAGTCAGTGGGCCCACCGCCCCGCTGCAACTCTGTCCAACACCTGCCCCGTCCCGCTCCCCCGCCCTGCCCTCGTTCTCCCTACCCCACATCCCATCCGTCAGGAAACACTTGGGTATGCTTCAGGAGGCACCAAGAATCTAGTCACTTGCCACCAGTCCTTGGTCCCCGCATGCCCAGGCCCGCTCTCAGTCCTGGATGGTCCCCTGCTCCCTGCCCCCCACCTCTCTGTGACCCGCAGGGGCTTCTCACCTCAGTCCAAGTCAAAGCCGAAGTCTGCGAGAGGCCCCAGGCCCCGCATGACCTGCTGACCTGCCACTCGTGCACCCAGGCGGCCTCACAGCTCACCCCTCCCTCTCCGTCTTTGCACAAAGGTCACCTTAGCACAAGGCTGCCCCTCGTGACTCGATTCAGACAGGAGAGGTCCAGGCTAGAGAGATGGATCTGGGGGAAACTGGGAAGCTGGGTGGGATTCCCGGGGAGGGGATGTCAAGAGAAGACAAGATCAGAAGTCCTGGAGATGGGGGGCAGGGAGCAGGAGCAATGGGGCCAGCGAGCTATTGCAGGGGTATGAGGGGAAAACACCTGTCTGAAAAGCTGCTGCATGCTCACATGGATGAACGAATGCACGCGTGTGTGGGTGAACAAACGCACACGTGTGTGGGTGAACAAACGCACACGTGCATGGATGAATGAATGGTCACCGGCATGAAGGAATGCACGCATGCATGGATGACAGAAAAACTACGAAGTTCGGCAAATGACCATAAGAGCACCCGTCCCCCCGTGGCTGGTCCTGAGGCCCCTCGGATGGGGCCCTGGCAGCCTGGGCCCTGGGCCATTACTTAGACTTACGTCCTCAGTTGTCATCGCACACTGCTGATGGCAGCTTCTCCTAGGAGACCACCAAATTTATGCTGCAAATGTCACACCATTTGGTCGGAGGCAGCAATCACCCGGCTGTCTGTGCTTATCTGCGGCCGTAAGTCTGCCCGCCGCCTAATGGAGCAGCCGTTTAACAGTGGCCTGACATTTATGAGCCGGCCTGTCGTGGCCAAAGGAGGCAGCTGGCGCTGGCTCGACAGGAGTGAGGACCGGGGCCGCTCGCAGGGGCCGGAGGGGCGGGTGTCTGGGAGGGCCAGGGACGCTTTCAGGTGGTGACGCCACGCCACCACGTGCAGATGACCGACCCGGAGACACCTGGGAAACGGCTCACCTAAGGATCCAGGGAAAAGGTAGAGCTAATGTGGCCTGACCTGTCCAGCCCGGTTCGCTAGTGGCCGGATTGCCGGCCCCCAAGGCAAACAGTCCCCTTCAACCCTGAACCTGCTGGGCAAGTTCGGTGAAATATTAAGCTAACAGCTGACTGAGGCCAACGGAGATATGGCCTCAGGGCCCATGTCACACCCCACACATCACAGCCGCCATCACAGGTGAGGACACCGGAGCCAGCCAGCACCCACTGGGAGGCACACCCACAGGCAGGCCTGTGCCCTGCTGGGCTCTGCTGCCAGCACCGGCTGGGGACTCACCCAGGCCGCTTGGGCTGACTCCTGAGCCCATCTGGCCAGAGACCTGTGTGCTGTCCACTCCCACCCTCGTCAGACCCCCACCCCCCACGCTCCAAGAAAGGCACTGTTGCGATCAGTCCGATGGCAAGCTCACACTGGGGTCAGCTGGCAGTACTCGGGCCAGCCTCAGGGGACAGCACCAGGGACAGTGCACCCCTCAGGCCCACCGCAGAGGCACCTGTGGCTTTAGGGTGCCAGTAGCTGCAGCGATGGCTGTCTCCCCTTCTCCCCTGTCTGCCTCTCTCCCCAGGACCACCCCAGCTGGTAAAGCGGCAGCGGAGGTCATGGAGGGGAAGGCCCTGGACGAGGGCTGGGATTGTCAGGTGTGGACTGTGACCCCTGAACCAGGAGGCCGAACCTAGAAGCATCGACTTAGGGTCACAGGGAGCTCATTGGCCTCGGCCAGGCTGTCCTCCTGCAGGTGCCCAGACCTGGGAGGGAGGGGGCCCAGGCCCCAGGGCAGAAGGCAGGGCAGTTCTCTGTTCCCATGCACAGCAAGCTCAGATAAGCAGCTGGGGAAGGGGGGGAAGGCAGGGGAGAAGCCGAAGCCGAGGGGGGGGTAGAGGTATGTGAACAGGGAGGCTAACGTGCTGGGGGTGAGGGAAGCACCCTCTGTTCCTAATCTTCCTGAAAAGGTGAGATTAAATGATCGCACCCACTTCATGGACGAGGAGGCTGAGACGGGAAGGTCAAGTGACTTGGTCAGAGTCACACAGCCCTGGACCTGGGTCTGAGGGGCCACGCACCCCCGTGCCAGGAAGAGCTGCCAGCCTCAGTTTCCTGGCACCCACACGGCACTCCCAGAGCTCGTGTGTCTTTTACATCATTGGGAGTGTGGCTCTGGCCACAGGGCCACAGGTGCGCCCCAGCAGGCCCACCCCAGCCCTCTCTGGGGCTGTCCAGACAAGCAGACACAGAGGGACGTGAGCGTCCAGCTGGACTGACTCCAAGGAACCAGGACGAGGGGGTGGCACTGCCATCCAGAAGCCCCTCTGCGGGGCTTATCCTCACTGGGAATCCGGAGACCACGCACTGGATCCTGGCTGGGTCTCCTCCTCCTCCCAGCCTCAGTTTCCCCAGCGGCAGGACAGGATAATTACAGAATCTACTCTGGGACGTCAAGAGGATGGATGAGTCAACAGCTGAGACAGCGCATTGAGAAATGCCAGGTGCTGGGCAGATGTAGGGGAGCGTGCCTGCGCCCGGGTGGTTGCCATGGTGATGGGGGCTCTGTGTTTTGTGGGTAAATATCCACAGCCCACTGGAGCAGCTGGCCCTGTCTCATAAAACATCTCTGAGACAGGCATGGCAGGGCGGCACACACGGCTCCCAGGCCCTCGGCACCCTGTCCCAGGAAGTGCTTTTCCCTGCTCCGTGCCCCGCCCAACCCTGGGACCCACCCGCCTCCTGAGCACAGTTCACACTCAGACTCAATGCACCCCGGCCCTGTCTCCATAGCACCTGTTCCGAAAGTGTCCTGGGGCCAAGGGCTGACTCAGACCCTGCCATCCTGGAGGAGCTCAGGGCCATGGGGTGGGGGGAGGAATAGCACAGGACCCTGGAGTGGGGCTGGGGCCACAGTGGAGAGGCCAAGGGCAGACCCCAGCCCTCTGGGGCTTCTTCCAACAGGACCTCCCAGACCCCGAGTCCGTGGAGAATAAGTGACTGCCAAGAGGGAGAAACTTCTGTCCTGTGTCATGCATCCACCCCCAGCCTCCCAGGATCCTCTCCAGCTGCCGAGGCTGGCTGTGAACCAGAGACAACACTTTACAACCCACAGAGCTGGGCAACGGGGCTGGCCCTGACCGACCGCCATCCACGCCCAGCGGACTGTGGCAAACAAGTGTGTTTCTGAAAGTCCTGCCAGATGGGGGGAGAGCCGAGGCATCGCTTTGCTCGTTCTGTGGGTTTGATCAGGCATGGGCTCCAGAAATGCCCCCGGACTCTTCCTGCCGCCGACACCTCGGAGCTGGCAGTGAGTGGACAGCCCGGCCCTGCCTGCAGCAGACAGAGGACACCTAACAGACGGGACCTAAAGGGACAATCGAATGCAATACATTGCAAATATTTATGGTAAGTCCAAGATCAGAGGAACTGCTGTGGCTCTGAAGCCCCAAAGAATGAAAAAAAGAAAGGAAGAAAGAAAGAGAGAGAGAGAGAGAGAGAGAGAGAGAGAGAGAAAGGAAGGAAGGGAGGGAGGGAGGGAGAGAGAAGGCATTCCAGGTGCCCCCATAGATCCAACAGGGGACCATCTTTGCACCCTCAGCTCAACCATCTCCCAGAAGTAAAGCGGTGGGGGAGGTACAAGGCTGGGGGCGGGGTTCCCCAAACATGCAGTGGTTCTAGTCCCCAGGCACTGCCCCAAGCCTGGTGAGACAGTGAATGTGACACAGCCAGTGCAAAGGCCCTGGGGCAGCGCTCTGCCTGTCCGGAGTGGAGTCAGCAGGGGCGGGCAGAGGATGAGAGAGGGGCCAGGAGGCAGGGTTGGGTCACAGGGTGGACGTTGGGACCACCTGGGGAGTGGTGAGGGCAGTGGGGCCTGTCTTGTCTTTCAACAGACTCTCTCTGCCCCCGGAGCAGCTGAGCAGAGCTGACTGCGGGCATGTTTAGAAGAGAGCACCCATGGGATTCGCTGTGAGCTAAGGACACTGAAGCTCCCAGGGGGTTCAGGCGATGGGCCTGCTAAGCAGCAGAACAGTGCACGACCCCCCATACCCCCGCCCCTACCCCAGCCCCACACACTCAGTTCTGGATGAGGGGACCCAGGCTGCACACCCTGGCAGAGGCGGGACTGCCCTGCAGGCCTGAGGTGCACGCCCAGCTTTAACCACTCGGAATGATCGGCTCTGGAGCTTCAGACCCCGGAGACTTGGGTTCCTGCCTTTGGTGGAAAGCCACTAAGTGGCTGTGACTCGGAGCAGCAAAGGCAAGAGAATCCAGCTCCAGGGACGCCTGACCTGGACAGCTCGAGTCACCTCCCAGGGCTGAGGGCCATCTGCCCAGAAGGCTCCAGCGTCCCTCAGGCCCTGCCTCCTGTTGGCCAGACTCAGTAGGACTTCCGCCATTTTAGACACATTGAACTAGGCAGCAGCCCGCCGACCCAGGGGGCGCGTGTGTTCCCACAGATGTTGACGGAGGTCCGTGTTGTGCCAGGATGGTGGGCCCTGGCACGTTGGTGAGTGGAGCCAAGCCCAGCCCTGGCCCCTGGGGCTTGGGTTCTAGCAGAGGAGACAGGCGGTGTACCTCATGGCTCCACCTGTAGCTCTAGTCGGGGTGAGTGCCACAAAGGTGGCCGGGCCTGCAGAGGACAGCTGTAGGCGGGACCAAGGGGACTCTGCGAGGAGGCCGGCAGCACGGGGGGCAGAGCCTGGAAGGACGTGGGGCACTGAGGCCAGGCGGTCACCCCACTGAGCCCGATCAGTCGGGATCCACATGTCACTGAGCCTGCAAAGCACTTCCCCGCTCATCCCCATTTCACAGGCAAGGAAAGGTGACACTCTGGGAGACAAAGCAGCCCTCACAGACATCAGAGCTGAGACCACCCCCCACCGGGCCATTCTACATCCAGCCAAGGGATAGGGGCTGAGGGCCGAGTCCAGGAGAGACCGGGCTGCATGCTGTCCTGTCCCAGCGGAGCCAGTCACACCACACCGACTGTCCAGCCAGGCGGTGCAGGAAGACACGGTCAGCCCCGAACACGCGACGTCCCTCTCTCGTTGTTACAGAAACCTGTCTGTGCTAGAGACCCCTGAAGTGCATGCAATGATCAATTTCATCACCAATTAGTCGCCAGCAGCCAGGAAAGGCCACTGCCGAGCAGGCCTCGGATGAGGACAGGGGTTTCCAAGGCCAGCAGGCCACTGCAGGGGCCGGAGGACCGCCCCTTCGCCAGGAGGGAAAGGCTTCTTTAAAATTTACACGTGAAGAGAACGCTCAGGCTTGGCTTTACAACTTCCACTGTGACTCAGAAGTAACACAGCACAAACCCTGGACCTCGGACCTCGGACCTCAGACCTCGGATTTCAGCGGCAGCCGCTCCGTAAACGGGGAGACGCAGCTCGGCGGGCCCCTGTCCGTCCTGCACACACGTTTCCCCTGCGCAAGCTTGCCTCAGGTGGGCGTGCAGACCCGATGAACAACACGCAGGTCCTCTCCGTGATCAAAAAGGCCGGTCGTGTATAGACGTGTGCTGTAGGGCAAGACCCGGGTGCCCTCCCCAGCCACAGTCACGAGATTGGCCATCCGCCTGACCAAGCTGGCATGGCAGGACCTCACAACAGAGTGACAGGGTCACTCGGGCCAGAAGACAGCAGAGTCCTCGAGGCAAAGAGATGAGCAAAAATCACAAACATACAGGGACAACCAGACTGCTTGTCACGGCCACCCAACCGAGCAACAGGCCACTGAAGCAGCTCCCCAGCACTGCCACCCAGCAGCCACGCACCAGTCCTAACCGGCAGACAGACAGACGGACACACACAAGCATACACACAGCCAGAGTCGCTGCCCCTCTCCGGCCGCCTGCCCCCAGGAGTGTGCGGGGCGCGAGGTGTGTTTCTAAGGCCTTCGCCGGGTCGGCACCCGCAGGAGAACCCTTGCCGCGCTCAGTGAGACTTCCGACGGCAAAAGACACTCGAGAAACTGCTTCCCCCCGAAGCCTCTGCAGACTCAGGGGCGTCCGTGCAGACTCAGGAGGGGCAGCTCTCCCAGTAAAACCATGACAGGCAAGTGAGGGAAACCGAGACCCGAGGTCACCAAGCTCACCGGGCTCACCGTGTACCACGGCGACAGAGCAGTTTCCTTCCTAGTGTCCAGGCTGGCCCAGCCGCCCGGGACCTTCGGACACTCAGCGTTGCTGAAGTCAGGGAGGGCGCGGGAGTGGCCGCCGTGAAAGCTCACGGCTCTTTCCCTCGGGAGGTCAGTGGCAGGCTGGAGGCCCCTTAGGTGTGTGGCAGTTTGTTGATGTTTCCTGTCGGCGGCCAGCTCCCCGCCACCCTCCCGAGGGCGGTGGGGTGGGAGGGCTTCCTGCAGCAGGAGGTGGGAGGCTGGTCGGTTTTGATGTCACCAGGGCCAGGGAAGGAAACCTGCCCCGGGACCTGCAAGGCGCCATGCCTGGGCAGAGGGGAACCAGTGGTGCCTGCACGAATGTTCATAGTCCCCTCGATGCGGGTACCCCCTCCGTGGGGCTAGGGAAACGGCAGCGAGCCGCATGGTCCCGTCGCTGCCTCAGGGGGCTCATGCCTCAACACCCCAACACCTCAGCACGGGAGCCACACAATCACCGAGAGGTCACAGTCTGGGGTCAGGACGGGTCGAGTGTGGGGCCAGGAGCCGGGCAGCCCATGGAAGTGGGGTTTGGGGGGCTGTCCTGGCTGGAGTGCGCGTCACACCCGGGGACTCGCCGGGCAGCCTGCTGGCAGCCAGGGCTCCTAGACGTGAGGCTTGGCTCACTTCCAACGCCCCCTGCACTGGCAGACCCTTAGAGATCGCCTCGCCCAACTTTGTCACTGTCACTTTGGGGACAATGAGGCCCAGAGGAGGGAAGTGATGAGCCTTCGTCATAGAGGGGAACGCGCTGCCCAGCCCACCCGGGCCCTGGGAGCGCAGGCCCTGCCAGCTTCTGCAGAGCCCCTCCCACCCTCCGCTCCTGCACTGGGAGTGGGGAGAGCCAGTCTCACTTAACAGCAGCGGGATGCTCCAGGGCCTCATTACCACGATGCAAATTAATATTTATTATGCAATTATTCATCATTGTAATTGCCACTATTTCAAAGTGAGCACAGAGGCTTGAATTAGAACACTTTGCATAATATTAAAATGGAATGTCAGAATGGCATGTGCCGCTCTTGCCTCCACAGCCCCTGTGCTCAGTCTCCGGAAGGTTCTCAGAACCTGGGTCTGCAGGCACGCCATTCCCGGAAGCTCCCTCGGTGTTTGGGCCCATTTGCTTTATTCTGACTTCCAGAAACGCTCTAGGGGCCTCAGAAGCCAGGAACACAAGGCCTGAGGGGTCTGAGACCAGTGCAGGACACCTTTAGGACGGGTGGCACTCCTCAGCCCTGGGAACTCTCATGCCCTTTGGGGCTCACAGGACATTGTCGACATGAGGCCTCAGGTGGCAACCTGAGAGGGTGGGCATCAGTCTTTCACAAGCAAGATTTGGGAACTGAGAGGGCCCACCCAGCGGCAGCAGGGCCCCCGCACACCACCTCATCAGGATCTACACAGCCCAGCGGGCCTTGGCCACACTCCTCACGAGGGCAAGAGCGTGGAACCCGCGGACACTCGGGATCAGAGCTGCGGGTTGGGAGGACGGTGAGGCCGGGGCAGAGGTGGGGCCGAGGGGCCCCTCCCGGGGAAGGGCTGTCCCGGGCAAGCTAGGGTCTTTGCTTCCGTGGAGCCAGGAGGCCCTGGGTTCGAGGCCTGGTTCTCACACCCACCTGCTCTGTGACCTATGGCCAGGTACCATCCCTCTCCAGGGCCTCAGGTGCTCCATCTGCAAAAAGAGCATGACAAACCCATGCCACCTGAGTCCAGGAGGCCAGCTCCTAGGGCCCCAGCCACAGCAGCCTCTCCTGGTCCTGCAGCAATGAGCCTCAGGACCCTCCTGGCTATTCGTCCCACATTTCTCTCCACAGCCTGACCTGTGCTCACCTGGGCGAATGACAACTGGGAGAGCCAATCACTGTCCAAGCGCTATCTTGTGGAACCTGCCCAAGGCCCAGATGGGGCGGGGGAGCCCCACCAGTTTACAGGAGAAACTAAAGCTCAGATGGAAGCCAGCCTGACATCCTCAACTGCGACAGAGAACCGAGCTGACGGGCCTCTTCCTAAGACGGGTCTGAATTCCCCCGGCAGCCCTCCCCGGCTGGGACGCGCCTGCACCTCTGAGTCTCCTCATCTGTCACACAGGGATGAGGTCGTGGACTGCAGCTGGAACTTGGAAAGCAGCATGGTGACAGCTCTGGAGGCAGGCCCGTCCGTCCCTTCCTCTTCCCCTGGGCCTTTGCTGAGACACCACAGCCTGCCCCTCCCCCCTCCCCCCATGTCACTGTACATGTCAGTCACTGCACCCTGGGCAGGTGCTCCAGGGACAGACCCCTGCCCTCTATACCATCATGCTCAGCCTTGTCACCCACCAGGTGCGCTCACCTGTGTCCCCTCCTCCTGGGACACCCCACCACCAGCAGGGGGCCTGTCGCCTGGGCAGAGCCAAAGGCAGGCTCCTTTTGGCCACTTTCCAGGGCTCCTCACCCAGCCCCAGGTGGCCTCCTGATGGGAGGCCCAGACAGCGCAGCAAAGCGAGATTTGCTTGACAATCAGAGGGGCCGCATCCCTGCTCCCCACGGCTTCCCACGGCAGCTCCTGTCCTGGGCGGGGAGGGGGGACTGGTGGGGATGGGGTGTCGGTGTTTACTGGGCAGCGGGTTTTGTGTGTCTGTGTCCTTGAGTCCACGTGGTCCCCTCGGGATGGGGGTGGGTGTGCACAGAGGTGCCACCTCCCCAAGACACCAAGTGGAAGAAAGTCCAGGGAGGGAGCCAGGGTGGGGGTGGCAGGGTGCTGGGAGGGAAGCTGCTTCTCGAGACCCATTTCCTCGCTCACAAGCCTAATGACGCCCAGTCACACCAAAGGGCAGGAAGCAGGCTCGACCCCACTCAGCAGGGGTCAGGCGGGACCTGGGCATGTCCTGTGGAAATGGAGGTCCGTGACCCTCAGAGCCGCTGTGACAGACACGAAAAGCACATCGGCAGGGCCATGTCACACTGGGGGCAATGGCGTCGTCATTAAAAACGAAGTGAAGGGAGGGCGGACTAGGTGGCCCAGGGCTCCCTGTTCTCCACCTGACCCCGGGCACCTACAGTGACCCTGGATGGCCCCAGGGACAGCCCTGCTGTGCTGCTGCTTGTTTTTGTGGTTGTGAGAGGTTTCCATGGAGACTGATAAAGGATGAGGGAAGCCTGGCAGCCCCTCCCGGGATCCGCCACCCACACAGGAGCTGGGTGTGGCTGGACCCTGCAGACACTCGTGGACCATGGGATGACCAGGAGACAATGAGTTGAGAATGGGGGGCAAACAAAGACGGGGCCGGGCAGCAGGAAGCGTGGGGGTACCGCAGAGCCTCCTCAGTGACCTCCACTCTGCTGAGGATACCCCGCAGGCCAGCGCTGGGTGACAGCTCGTCCAACCACCCCTTAGACCTGTGACAGGGTGGCTGATCTCCCCTCAGGCCACACAGGAGGCTGCAGAGCTTGAGCTCTGGGGCTTGTCATCAGAGCATCCAGCGCTGGATGGCCGGGCGCCTCTTATCCTGACCGCCTGCCCCTAAGAGCGAGGCCTAGGCTCAGAGAGGCTAAGGGTCTGCTCCCGGGTCACACAGCACAAGAGGGAGGCTGGGTGTGCCGGGAGTGGGGGGATGTCAGGACGAAGCCCAAACTCCTGGTCTGAGACTCAGCCCAGGGGCCTCCCTGACACAGATGGGGCGCCTGAGAGCCATGCAATTAAACACCTAGGAAACGAGGCCGCGTGTGGCGCTGGCAGAGAGCAGAATGCGGGGGAGGCGGCAGCCAGGTGGAAACAAGTGGAGAGAGCTGAGCCTCTCCTCCGTCGCTGGGGTGTAGGCAGTGCCCCTCAAGGTCCCCCTGAGCTGGGGTGTAGGCAGCATCCCCTAAATCTGCCCCCACTCTCACAGCCCACCTCCTTGCTCTTGAAATGGGCCAGTAAGGAAGGCTTGCACCCTGTCACACAGAACGTCTGAGGCCCAGAGAAGCCAAGGGACTGGCTAAGGTCAGCCAGCCTCAGAGTGGCAGGGCTGGCCCCGACCAACCAGCCCTCCTGCCTCCTGGCCCCAGAGGTTTCCACTGGTGCCCTCGCAAATGACCCAGACAACTTCTGAGTGCGCACCCAGCATGTGGCTGGCAGCAGCGGGGAGACCTGGCCCAGTGCAATGCCTGGCGAGGGACAGACACTCGTGGACAGGAAAGGAGGAGCAGCTGTCACCACTGTATTTGGCTGATGGAGAAACCAAGGTTCAAGGGCAGGGGCACAAGAGAGTTGGTGGGAAAGGGTGAAGGGGCAGACCCTAGGGCCCCACCTCTGGACCATGGAGGTCCCTGGCCCCCACAGCCTGGGCCTCCACCCCGCAGCCACTGTCCCGAGAGGACAAGCTGGGGAGAACAGGAGTCCCAGGAGACAGATGTCATCTAGGTGGTCAGAGCAGAGCCCCCGCCGTTCCCTCCCTCTCCCCTCTTCTTCAGGTGGGGGTGCTGAGGCTCCTCCTCCCTCCGTGGAGGCAGTGTTGCTATGGTGACCACTGTTACCTGGCAACCAAGCTGCATCATCCCGGACACCTGCTGTCTCTCTAGCTGTGGGGATGGACGTGTGTCCAGAAGCCCCCTTGTCCAAGAAAACCCGCCCTTGTGCACAAACCAGGCAGGCCAGGCAGGAGGGGCATGTGGAGACCCTACTGGGTCTGTGAGGATCAGAAGTGGATTCTTCTATTTTTTTCAAACCTGGGAATAACTGTACTGATTTATGGGATAATAAAAATAACACAATAGATTTCTTTGAAACAATACAGGAAAGTGTATAAATGCAGGTAAGATTCACTGTGGTCTCCCCTTTCCACGCACAGTACCAGGAGGAGCGGGAGCCCGGTTTTAACGAGGGATTGCATGGACCTGTTTCTGGGTCAGGGACTTCGCTCAGCCATGCCCATGCTGCCTCAGGGGGCCTGGGGGTACTCACTGAGCATGCCCAGAACTCCAGGGCCAGGCTGGCCACTGGGCTCCCTGGATCCGAGGCCCCATGCCTGAGCAGAATGAGCATCACACTCATAACCTGACATGTAGGAGAGTGCCCCTCTCCACAAGAAGGGGACGGCTCCAGGACACAGGGCTCAAAGGCAAGACAAAGCATCCTCTGCCAGGAAATCAGGACAGGCTTCCTGGAGAAGGCCTCTTTTTGGCGGAGATTAGAAAGATGAAAGGGGTTAGGAAAAGTAAAGAAAGAATGTAGGGAGAGAAGGAGAGGAAGGGAACAACACAAAGAAGACAACATGGAGGCAGGACCCTGGCCACCAACAGAGTCCTGCTGAGTTTCCATGGCATGTGGAAGGCTGGAGGGAGATTGCCAGGCCTGCGGGTGGGGAGGGCGGAGGAGGTGGACAGGGGTAGGGGAGTGGACAAGGAGCTGGGAACAGGGCCCGCTGGCTCGTGTGGGATTCACTTCATACCTGAGCTGCCACGCACACAGGCCCTGGCTGCTCACTCCAGTGCGCAAACACGGCCCTGGCCGTTCAGCGGAACTTCCCAAAGATGATGCCAGCGAGCAGTGGCACCCCAGCAGAAGTCCGTCTGACTTCAGTCCCACCACCCATTCCAGCCACTAGCTCAGAGCTGCCCCCCCACACACACACCATTTGTCCCAGAAATAAGTCTCCTAGGGCCTCAGGCCATCTGCTCCCTCTGGGTCCAGTGTGCTCTGCAGCCTGGGACCTCTGGGACCTCTTGTGGAAACATCTGGTTTGTGTCTAGGCCGTGCTGACCGCCTGATGCCCAGGACACGTGCGAGAGTGCAGGCCTGCCCTTGGAGGCTCTGAGGGTGGTGGACACACGGAGGGTAAGCCCCCTCGGCCCCGGGGGGCCTTGCAGCCTGGAGAGCAGACACCCTTCACAGGGAGGAAACCTGGGAGAGTGTCCCCCCCTCCCCTGGAAACTGAAACAAGCCTTTCCGTCTAACCCATGCTCACAAGCATGACCTTGCTTCAGCTCTGGTGTGCTCAGCTCTTTCCAGAAAAAGGGTCTCCTGGTCCTGCCCTCTCCTGACCACCCAGGTTCTGCATACCCACCCACCTGTCTGTCACCCTGCCTGCCCCTTCTGGTCACCCACATGGACCCCTCAGGAGAGCCTCTGGAGTGGCACCAGGACAGAGGCACTGGGAGTGTCAGAAAGGCACTTGACATACCTGTGACATTAAGGAAGTCTTCCTGGAGGAGGTCATGCATCCAAGCCCTTTCCATTGACTGGGAGTTGGCCAAGGATGGAGGAAGGCAACCTCCACAACAGGAATGAGGGAGCAGCATGAACAAAACCCAGGGACAAGAAGAGTCACTGCAGACACCCCAGGGAACTCTCCTGGGGAAACAGCACACCCCCAGGGTGTGCAGGGCTGTAGGGGGGGGTGTTGGGGGGAAGGTCTGGCTAGGAGTATGGATTGCGCTGCCCCCAGGTGGAAACGCCCCTCTCTGGGACGTGTCTGAAGCCCACTTCGAGGCAGGCCTTGAACACCAGCCAGCTCAGGTCTCCACTGCTCCTCCACTCCCAGACACCCACACAGGGGTCAGGGGGCAATGATGCAGATCAGAGGTGAGAAACACCAATGGACAAGCGAGTGACCCAGGACAGAGGCCGCCACACCTGGGGCCAGGTGGGGGCCATGAGAAAGTAGCACGGCCTGGGGCTGGGCGGGGTTCCTGGGTTTGGGTGGCTCAGCCTGACTGGTTTGGGAACTGCAGCGAGTCCTAAACAGAGGAGTCTGTGAATGTGACCTTATTTGGAGAAAGGATGCTTGCATCCTGGAGTAGCTGATGGGGCCTAAACCCCAGGACAAGTGTCCTTGTAAGAAGAGAAGACACAGAGGAGAGGCCACGGAAAGACGGAGACAGAGGCTGGATGAGGCTGCCACAGGGCCAAGGAGCACCTGGAGCCCCCAGGGGCTGGAAGAGTCAGGAGGGACCTGCCACTGGAGAGGGGGGAGGGGGGGGCACAATCCCGCCTACAACTTGATTTCAGAGTCCTGGCTCCAGACTGTGAGAGAACAGATTTATATTTGTTTAAGCCACCCAGGTTGTGGCAGTCCCAGGAGACTGACTCGGGACGTTGGTGGACCTTGGCAGCAGCAGCCCCTTGCCCAGCACCCGCCCAAGCTCCACCACTGCCAATGGTGGGAAGGTGAGGGGGTGGGTGAGGGTGGGCAGGTGGGTGTGGCCGGGCAGGGGGGGACAAGGAGAGCCCCATACTTCTCTGACCCTCAAAAAAAGCCACCAGCAGGACTTCTGTCCCAGGTCACCCCTCCCTCTCCCCAGGGGTCTCCGGAAGGCCAAGCCCCTGAAACACAGAAATAAGCCAAACTTGACCCTCCCAGGGCAGTTTCTGGCCTGGCCAATGTGGGGAAAGCAGAGGCCTGGGGAGGGAAGGGGAGGGACCCCGGCGGGATGTGAGGGCTCTGAGGACACCTGGAGCCCCTGACCCCGCGGCCCCTCTGCACCCTGCCGGGGACTGCAGCCTGGAGCCTGGCTGGGAGGCTCCCAGCGCTCTGGTGGAGCGACGGCGCCCCCTGCCGGCCGCAGTCCCTCTGGTCGCCATCTGCGGGCGGTGAGCTCTGCACTTGGGGTGGCAGCCCGCCCGGGGGTCTCTGGGTGTGCAGCCTGGACAGGCGGCACACACGCCGCACGCTCAGAAGGGCTAGAGCTTGGTTTTCTGCTCTGCTCTCACCATCTTTGACTATCACCTTTTCTGAACCAGGGCCCCTCGCACTCACTTTACCTTGGGGCCCGCAAATCACATGCTGGTCCTGCCTGTGGGAAGCACTGTTTGGAGCCCTAGAGCTGGCGGAGGCGCCTCCAGCCCGGGCCGCTGGCGGAGCAGGGGCTGTGCCCGCTGCCTGCTCGTCCATGGGCCTGTGCTCAGGACCGCGTCAGAGCGCCTGGGAGGCTTCCCCGACCGGCCAGGCTCCCTCACCCCGGCCTCCCGCCCATAGCGCTGGGGCCCGGAGGCAGGACAAGTGCCATAGGAGCCCTGTTCCCTACATATCGCAGGAGAGGTTTGCTGATGCGCTGAGTGAGGAACCCCGAGGAGCGCTGAGAGGGTGCAGGTGTGGGCGCTGCAGCTACCCCCCACCCCCCCCCCGCAGGGCCCACACCTGGTGCCTTTTTCCTCTACCTGTCCGGGATGGCGTCTGCCCGCACAGGTTGTCCAAGGTGGGATCTGTGGGGCTCTGCTGCCACCTGGTGGCCAATGGGGAGAAGGCGGACAATCTACCGCGTGAGTGGAAGGGTGGATCCCCGGTACCAGGTGGAGCCTGGACGCCAGGTGGCTGAGGCAGGGCCGCCACTGTAGGGTCTGAGTACCCCGGTGCTTAAAACGACGAAACCACTGTCCCCTCCCCAGCACCCCAAACCACTGTGTACACTTAAAGAGGGTGAATTGTGCAGTATGTAAATTGATCTGGTTTTTTTGTTTTATTTATTTATTTTTAGAGGGGAAGGGAGGGAGAGAGGGAGAGAAACATCAATGTGTGGTTGCCTCTCACGTGGCCCCCACTGGGGACCTGGCCTGCAACCCAGGCATGTGCCCTGACTGGGAATTGAACCGGGGACCCTTTGGTTTGCAATTTGTGCTCAATCCACTGAGCCACAACCGCCAGGGCATGATCTGCCTTTTATTTTTTTTAAGATTTTATTTATTTATTTTTAGAGAGAGGGGAAGGGGGGGAGAAAGAGAGGGAGAGAAATATCAATGTTTCCATGGATCGGTTGCCTCTTGCATGAGCCCTGACTAGAGACCTGGCCTGCGGCCCAGGCATGTGTCCTGATTAGGAAGAGAACTGACGACCTTTCACCTTTTGGGACCATACTCAACCCACTGAGCCACCGGTCAGGGCCATCTATCTTTTTAAAAGCCCACCTAGACTTCTTAGCCCGCACGTGGGACCTTCCACGGCAGACCCCAGAGCCTCATCTCCCACTCAAACCCCCTTCCACTGCCCCCCACACACACATCCTCCGACACCTTAGAAAGTACGGGAGGTCTCATGCCAGGCTCTCTGGGCACCCTTATCACAGCACCCATCACCCGGCACAGAGGTGGTCCCCGTCTGCCTCTCTCCTACCTTGAATGCCCCACGATCAAAAACCAGACTGGGCATCCTGGTGTTTACAGCCTCCAGCGGGAGCCACACGGAGCAGGCATCAGACAAGGAGCAGCAGTGGGTGGATGGGTGGGTGGGTGGGTGGATGGGTGGGTTTTCAGGGGCCTAGAAAAGCCATCCAGTGACGCTGTTTGGGATGAGGGAATGACACCATTGACTCCTGTGCCCCCTGTCCCTGCCAGCTCCCTGGCTCCAGGCTGTACAGGGGTGGTGGGAGGGGACGATCCGGCCCAACAGCTACATTAAGGAGGGTAAGAGTCAGCACCACTCTTTGCCCTGGATTTCGCAGCCCAGCTCCCTCGCTAGGGGCCCAGACAGCGAGGGCAGGACCCGTGGGAGCTCCCTCCCAGCAGACAGGCCAACTCGGTCCTCAGCCAAGTGGAGCTAAGGGCCCCAGGAAGGGGAGGGCGAAGGAGGGGCCAGGCTTAGCATGTCTGCTGTGCCAGGGAAGCGAGGTCCCGGAGAAGCCTGAGCGGCAGAGACGACAGACACCCTCACCCCAAGCCTCACCCAAGCCGGATATACAACATCGCCCCATATGCGTGCACACACACGCTGACACAAGCACACACCATCCAGCCAAGGGGCACCCTGGCTGGCTCAGACCACAGCCACCCAACCCCTGCCCTGAGTCGGCTCACCATACCTCTGAGGGAGGCGTGAGATGACCGGAAATTTGTATTGGTCCCTTCCTCCAGTTCCTGGCCCAGAGCTCCCAAAACCCTTGCATGTTCCTCAGGGATCAGAGCCCACAGAGCATCTTATGTTCTGATGAGGTGACCCCTGGGTGGGCTCCTGGATAGGGGTGGCCACCAGATAGACCACATCATGATTAGAAGCTTGGAATGTTAACCCCACCCCATCCTCCAGAGAGGGCTGGACGGGGAGTCGATGGGGCGTGCCCACATAATGAAGCCTCCCTAAAACCCGATAGTATGGGGTTTGGAGAGCTCCCAGGTGGGTGAACACATCCACATGCCGGGAGGGTGACACACCCCGACTCCAAGGGCACAGAAGCTCCCAGACCTCACCCTGTGTACTTCTTCCTCCGGCTGCTCATATGTATAATCAAGTACTTTGGAAAACACACGGGTTTTCCTGAGATCTGTGAGGCATTCCAGCAAACAATCCAATCCCAAGGGGCAGGGCAGGGGACCCTCCAAGATGTAGCCCAAGTGGGACAGAAGTTACAGGGAACTCAGGGACCTATGGCTGGCAAATGGCGTCTGAAGTCTCTTGGGACCGACACCTTAACTGTCAGATCTGACACCATCTCCAGAGTGTGGCAAGCACTGAGCTGCGTTGTAGGACACCCAACGGATGTGGGAACCACACACATCCAGGGTCAGGGTGCTGGGAGTGTGGCAGTCCTGGGAGGGTGAAGGAGACACATAGGAAGAGGGGCTAAAGGGTTCGAACTCAGCAGGCGAGGCAGGGTTCATTGTGCCCATTTCACAGAAAGGCACACTGAGGTCCCACACACCAGGTGGCTTGGTCGGAGCCGGGGCGACTTGGCCAGGACTCCCACTCACTCACCTACAAAAACTAAGGACCCCCTTCACAGGACAGGCAGCCCTGCCAGCACCACCACTACCTGGGGGCATCCTTGTCCAGCTCTCAGAGGTGGCAGAGATCACTTTCAGCTTGTCCCCGCAGAGATTCCGTGAGCACCTGATGTGTGCCTGGCACTGTGTCTCATACCAAAGGTAGCACCAGCAGGGCTTGGGAGCTGGCGTTCCAGGAACAAGCCCATAAGAGCTTAATTATAGGGGGGGGTCACTTCATTCACACAATGAGGCCTGATGCCTCCTTGGGTCGGGCTTACCACGGGAGGTGGCTTTTCACCGGAAGCCTGAAGGTGAAAGGAGACACCCAGCTTGGGGGGAGGGGCAGCCTGGGGAGAGGGCTGTGCCGGGAACTTGCAGGGCAAGGAGGCTGGTGGCGAGACACTGAGCCCCGGTCCCAGGTCTGGAGGTTAAGGAGGGGTCAGGCTGCGGTGGGTCTGAGCATCTGAAACCCCACAGGGCACAGGCTGTAAGGGCTGGTTGAAGGGATCGGGGTGCAAGCAGCAGCGAAACAGCTGTTATAACGCATTTATTTGCAATCTGCTCATCTCCCAGCCCAGATGTGGAAGCTTCCCTCGGCAGCATGATCTGTGAAGTGGGCTCACAGACGGACAGACGGAAGAAGCCAGAGGGCTCAGGCGGTTCTCGTCTGCTGTGTGACTGCTTGTGGTCCGTGGGGAAGCCTCACTGACATGCTCTCCCACTCTGAGTCACACCTAGTACCAGACGCTGGGAAGTGCTCATTTGGAAACCTAGGAAGAGCAGGCACCTCTGAGACTGTCAGCATCCACAGAGCATCGCTGGTAACAACTGAGCATTTCTTTGAGGTCTTAATCTTCTCATTTTACATCATCTTAATAATATCTCCCATAATATTTTGACTCACAGGGTTTTTAAAAAATCTTTTAAAGTTTAGTTCTTAGTTTTTTTAAAGATTTTATTTATTGATTTTTAGAGAGGGGAAGGGAGGGACAAAGAGAAGGAGAGACAATCAATGTGTGGTTGCCTCTCGCACGCCCCCTACTGGGGACCTGGCCTGAAACCCAGGCATGTGCCCTGACTGGGAATCGAACTGGCGACCCTTTGGTTCGCAGGCCAGTGCTCAAACCACTGAGCCACACCAGCCAGGGCAGTTTTGTTTTCTTAAATCCTTGCCCGAGGATACATTTTTTTTGTTGATTTTAGAGAGGGAGGGAGGGAGAGGGAGAGAACTTGATATGAGGCAGAAACATCGATCAGCCGCCTCCCGTATCCGCCTGAGCAGGCATGGAACCCACAACCTAGGAACGTGCCCTGACTGGGGCTCGAACCTGCAGCCTCCTGGTGCATGGGACAACGCTTTAGTGGAAATGCATGAGCACCTCCCTGTGTCACTGAAAACGTGTCAAAAACCTGATCCCAGTGGCTGTGTTACAGCCCAGAGGAAGGTTGTGTAACCATGTCACATCTAATTTCTGTTGGGCATTTACATGGTGCCTATTGCTTTTAGCTCTGACTAACCATGTGAAGGTTTCCCAAGTTCCGGAATGTTCCTTAGTGTGGGATTCCAGACGTGGAACTGTTGAGTCAGCTCCCTTCCCGACAGGAACAGCCAAACGGGCATCCAGCAGATTTGTAGGAGTTGGCATTCCTGCCAGAGGGGCCGCTCTGCCCGGCGGTGTCCAGCCATGGGCAGACATGCCATCGTTACCCACAATGTCGCTGACCTGAAACTGGATGGGAGCTCACCGTCTGCCCGCCCACAGGATGGCAGTCGCCTGGGCGTTTGTTGGCAGCGTTTCTGCTGCCCAGGAATCGTCGCCTCTGGGCCTGTCTGGGGCCAGATCGGCGCGAGGATGGTCTGAGGAGCCCACAGACCCAGGTCCAAAGCCTTGGCCAGCTGCTTCCTAACCTGGATTGGGACAGCGGGAGGATCACAACAGAATGTGAGGACAGTGGGCACAGGCAGTGAGCGGCCACTGCGCTCTTGTCTTTCATGGCTGGTCCCTGCCGGCTGGCCCCCTTTGGGGTAGGGAGTGGGGGGGGGGACGCCATACCCTGACCCAAAAGCCCTCCTTCTTCGCCCTCCCAGAGCAGCACCAGATCAAACATGCTGGGCTCCTGGACTTCATTAGCGACTTGCTCATTTCTCTGTGCCTGGCAGATGTTTCCATTTAACGAGAGAAACCTTTCTGCGTTCGCGTGTCCCCTCCAGCAGCCTCGCGGTTTGGATGCTGAGCAGAGATGGGTTTGCCCAGGACCCCGTGTCTCAGAACCTCTTCCTATTTGGGAGGCCCAGGGCCCCATGGAGGGGCACGCCCAGCTCCGTTTCCAGAGGGAAGGAGGGCAAGGGCCAGCACGCAGCGGCCAGCTCCAGCCCAAGGGACCCCGCACGGGGAGGCTGCAGCATCCGTCCGTCCACTCACTCACCCGCTCTTCCACTGGCCCGGTGTTCCTCCCGTCCTCGGTGTTGGGGCTGGGTTGGGGCAGAGGACAGAGAAATAAATCAGACAAAGCCTGTCGCCTGCAGGAAAGAGACCGGAAACGTGCCGTTACGTTCACACGGACGCTCAAATACATTCTCTGAGCACTCACTGCAGGTCACAGGCTGCTAGGAGAGTCACGTCACACAAACTGCGAGCTGGGGACGCACTGTGTCCAGCGCCCTGCGGGCCGAGGCAGACAGAAGTCTACTGGGGGCCAGGGCCACTCCGGGTCACACTCAGACCGCCAGCAGGAACTGAGGACCTAGACATCGGCCTCTCAGGCTCAGCCCACGCTCGATGGGCTGAGCAGGGAGGGGACGTTCCACTGCCAGGTTCCCTCCAGGGTCACAGGCGAGGGCCCCCTGAGCCCCTGGGGCAGGGAACATGCACCAGCACCTGTTGGGGTGCCGGGAGGGCCAGTTCCGGCCTGCGGCTTAGGCAGGAAGCAGCTGTGGGAAGCCAGGAGGGGGTGGGGCAGCCACTCTGCAGCCCCCTCCAGGAAGCCAGGCTGGAAACACTGTTACCGTGTGGAGCCCACACAGAGGCCGAGCCCAGCTCCAGGGCCTGACAGTCACCACTGGCTGCCCACTGCCCAGTTCTCAACCTGCTCCAACCCAACGGCCACAGGGAGGTGGCACCTGTGAACACAGAGGCCGGGAGCCCTCCAAGAGGTGGCTGTGTCCCTGTGGGTGGTCCTGGACGACAAGGTGGGAGCTCTAGGCAGATCTCTGAGAGAGCTCAGGAGACAGCTGGGAGTAGTGAGTCCACCATCTCTAGAATCAGCCAGGCCTGAGAGGAGCTGCCGAGGCAGCCTCGTGAGAGTCCCAGCACCTGTACGAGGTCCCCGCCCACATGGGAGGGGTTGTCAGCCATTCCACAGTGGAGAACAGTGAGACTCGGAGAGTTCAGGCCACCCGGGACCGGGCAGAGGTCACTGTGCAAGCCCTTCGCGTTCAGGTGTTGTCACCCACCTCTGAGAGGCCCACAGTCAGGGGCCCATCTGTCGGGCTCTCCTGGTTTCATCACCGGTCCCTCCCGCAGCCCGGGACCCGAGGCTGTGGCCCTGGATCCTCAGGGAGCACGCATGGGCAGAGGGCCCTGTGTCCCGGCCCACCTTTTCCAGGTGGCTGGACGGAGTGTCCCTGCTGCATGAGGACATGAGGACGGGGTGGGGGACGGGGGCTTGACTACGAAGTGCTTTCCCTAGATGAGTTTGTTTACTCCTCACAGCCACCCATGGGTGGGAGGCTCGTGCGTGGCCACAGGCCACATCCTGGCTGCACACAGACCAGGCACCCATTCCATCCCCATCTCAAAGGGGAGGCCACTGAACCTCACAGAGGCTCCCACGGCAAAGCCCACCCAAGTGTTCAGTGTGTTCACTGTTCAGCTAAGTGTTCAGTCTTCTTTTTTTTAAGATTTTTTAAAAATATTTTATTTATTTATTTTGAGAGTGGGGGGAAGGGAGGGAGAAATAGAAGGAGAGAAACATCAATGTGTGGTTGCCTCTCGCACACCCCTAACTGCACCCTGACTGGGAATCGAACTGGCAACCCTTTGGTTCGCAGGCCGCGCTCAATCCACTGCGCCACACCAGCCAGGGCAGTGTTCTGTTTTCCGTTGGTCACAACTCCACAGCTGAGCGCGTTTGTGAGTTAGGAGGGGGCGGAGCAACCCTCCTCCCTGCAGACTCTCTGCTGGAACACAGAGCGCTGGGGTCACACGGGGACCACGGGGTCCAAATCCACCCTAAAGGGCGGAGTAGGCAGAGCTCTGGGACCCGGCTTACTCATCAGGACAGCTAGCTCCCCAGCCATCTCAGACGTCAGCCAGGGGGGCTCCTCCAGCCTTTGGGGTCTCACCCCACCCCCACACTCACCTGGAGGCAGGCCCCAGCCCCCTCTCAGGCTCAGTGCCCACTAGTTCCCTACCCCCAACCCACCCCAGTGGTCAAGCCTGCTTGACGGAAGGCTTGGTGGGGGGCCAGGCAGAGGCTCGGCCCTGCGGGACACACAGCCAAAGGTGGGGCGGGGCGGAGCCTCTTCAGGCCCCTCCTCCGCAGAGCCTCTGCCCCACCCTCTGCTCCTCACAGTCCCCGTCCTGTCGCCTCTTTCTCTTTGTTCCTTGATTCCTACCCCATGATTTGCCCAGAGCCTCCTCGGTACTCAGCTGAGCCATTCGCTCAGCCACAGGCCCACCCCCTCCCCAGACAGGAACTGGGAGGGCAGAGATTTGCTCTAGTGCAAGCTGGCCGTGGAGCCCGCCGCACACCGTTCCACGAATGCTCGCGGAAGACATGAGTCACCTGGATCGGAAACAAAGGACAGTCTAGGACTCGTGGTGGCAGCAGGAGCCAGGGATCAGCATTTTTACACACCAGTTCCCCAAGCCCCGACGCCCACAGGACAACGCAAAGGGGCCGGGTGGCGCCACCCCTCGGAGCAGAGGAGCCCTGCACTGGGGACCAGAACCTTTTATGGCGCAGCAAGCTTGCCTGCCCTTCACTGCGGAGGCGGAAGAGCTGCGTGTTTCCAGACTGTCCACCTGTCCACAGTTTCCACTGTGTTGAATAATGTCCCCCAGAAACTGTGCATGCGATCTTATTTAGAAACAGGGTCTTCGCAGATGTGATCGAGTTAAGAGAAGGCCCTACTGGACTGGGCGGCCACTCACCTCATATGACGGAGGCCCTCTTAAGCAGAAGGAAGTCTGCCCACGGACACTCGGACACTCGGAGGGAGGGACAGAGACCAGAGGGACTTGGCCATGAGCCCAGGATCTCCGCACAGTGCCAGCCACCACCAGGCGCTGGGAGAGGCAGGAAAGGGTCCTCTCCTAGAGCCCTCACAAGGAGCCTGGCCCTGCCGACCCCTTGATTTAGGACTTCTGGCTTCCAGAACTGTGAGACAATAGATTTCCATTGCTGTAAGCCGATCGGTCTGTGGTCATTTGTTACAGCAGCTGTAGAAGCTAATGCATCACTGTATGAAGTCCTTGAAAAGAGATCCCGGGACACAGGGCAGTGGTGCCTCTCACACAACACCCCGAGACACAGGAGGACTGTCTCCCCCTCCCCCCCAGCAGGCATGCTGACACCCACCCCGTCTTTCGTGCCTTTTTCCTGCCTTTGGAGGGGGTCGCACCTCTGCCAAGTCAGCTCACCTCTGCCAAGTGGGCTCACCCTGCCATCTCCCCTCCTTGGACGGGAAATGTTTGTACCAGCTGATAAGACAATTTTTAAATTTAAATTTTTTAATTTTTACATATCATTGCTACACATTGGGCTTCCACCCAAGATTGCTTGAAGAAGGGGCCCCGCAGTTTTCACGATTTAAAAAGCCAGACTGCCTGGGCCTAACCCTCTTGGCGGGCAGCTCAGAGGAGGGCTGGCGCTTGGCTTGCTCGGAGTCAAGGGAATGTCTGTCTGCAGCAGGGTTAGTCATTTTCACAGCTCCCGAATTAGCCCCACACCCCGTTTCCGCCTATCAGAGTGAGGTCAGAGTTGAAGCTGCCCCGCAGGGCTCCGCTGTGGGCCATGGGCTGAGCAGGGCGCAGCGGGGCCCAGCCAGGTGGGGCAGCTCCGCTGGTGGGGACAAAGCACATTTGTAACCAGTGGCATCCTTCCCCCGTCTCCGCCCCCTGCCCCACAAAAAACTCGGCCACAGCTGTAACACCTGCCCCTCCCATCCACACCACTTCCTCAGAGATTTCCATCAGAGGCTGAAGTGCTGTTGGGCCAGCGTGTTGCCTAGAAAACCTTGTGGAAACGGGACCCCCTCTTCAGCTGTCTTGCTCCCCATTTCTGTGCTGGTGCCTGGGCCACTTGCCAGTCCCCAACCTTGCTCATTCCAGGTCTGTGCACCAGGCCCCCACCAGGAGCCAGAGACTGGGCACCGAAGGCTCTGCAGCCAAGGTCTGGCCTAATCCCCCAGAAAAGAGGACATCGGCCCGTTTTGCTCCTAACAATGCCGAGACTTGAGACTTGGAGAGGCAAGTCTTCAGCTAGAAACTGGCCCTGTAGGTAAAATGGGGGGAAGAAGTAAGGAGGGAGGGAGGGAGGGAAGAAGAGGGAGGGAATTCCAGGCACCCTTGTAGGGGACCACCAGGCAGAGCTACCTCGTCAGTTGATTCAGTGAGAGTCTGTCTCTCACTGTCGTTCATAGAGCGGGTGACCACTCTGTACATTGTAGAAGATAACAGCAATGCAGAGTCTTACCCACAGAGGTGCAAATGACCTGGTGGCCTGGGTCTCCCACCCCACGGGAAGAGCCAGTTCTGTGCCTATTAGCAAATTCCCTTCGGCCTTCCCGATTGCCCACACGTGTGTCTGCCCTTGGCTTTTCCTCTGAGTTACTGTAACGCCCTACTGGCCCTCCGGTACTCACTGAGCTGACTGCAGTCTTTGGCAGGTGCCCACTTAGCATTTGTGAGAGTCACGAGTGCTCCCCCAACCCAGGGACCCCTGTCCAGGTCCGGGCATCTCCTCAGACTCCGGGGGTGCACCAGGACCCTGGAGAGCAGGCTCCTTACAGCCCAGACTTCTGATTCAGAAAGCTGGCGGGGCCTGAGAACTGGCGTCCCTGACAGGGCCCTGGTGCTGACGCTGGTAAGCACCACGCCTCGCCCAGTGCTGACCCTGCTTCCTCCACTTGGCCTGTGCTGTCCTGCTCTGTCCTCTGTGGTAAACCCCCAGCCCCCCCACAGGTCCTCAGAGGGGGTTTCAACGTCTTGTTATCCACCCCCCACCCACTGATCCCCACTCTGCCCCCCCACCCCCCGCTCTGAGCCGGGCACAGCCTGGTGTTGACGCTCTGGCCCAGCCTCCCTCCAAGGCAGGGTCCACTCTCCCCTGGGCTGTGCTGGGAGTGGTTAAGAGGCAGACAGAGGACTCTAGACCAGGGATGGGAGACCAAGGCAGAACCCTCCCCAGGCCAGTCCCTTGGATGCAGGGCCAGGGCTCAGCAGCCTCCCCTGTGTTCTGATTACGGCAGCTGTTCCCACACCCCTTAGCTCCAGCCTGCAGACCAGACTCTCCCCAGACTGCTTGGAGGGGCCAGCCCCCACTCCCCTGCCCACACAGGTCGAGGCCCAGGCCCTGGACCGCACCCTGCAGTCCCCTCTCACAGTCGTCTTCCTGGCTGGCTTCGGCCGGTGAGTGGAGGAGGTCCCCCTCTGAGGTCCCTTTCGGCTGACACAAGCCAGGGAAGGACGTGAGTGTCTCCACCGCCCAGCCCTGCAGGTGGAAGCTGGACGGCTCCATGGGCTCTCTGCCCACGGCTCCTCCGCCTCCCAGCTCCCTCCCTCCCACGGCACACACACAGCCCAGAGAGGGGGTGACCAGAGCAGCTCCAGGCCACGCTGTGGAGGCATCAGTGACAGAGAAGTGGACACAGGGAGTCTCCTGCCTCCTCCTGGCCTCTGCCACGCGGCCTGGCCTTTCCTGGTGAGACCCAGGCCTGGGCAGGGCCCGTGCCAGGAGCCACGGGGACACGGGCCCGCAGGCAGACCAGGGTGCAGTGAATGTGCACAGCCTCAGGCAGCCCGGGCATGAGCACCCAAAGGGGGCTCCTCTCTCCCTCCCTCCGGAGGACGTGTGTCAGCTGCTTGGGGACAGGAGTTAGGCCAAGTGGGCTTTGGCCAGATAGGAGCCGGGAAAAGACTGAGCGGAGAAGGAAGGTCCCAGGAGGGACACAGAAAACCACCTCCTTCCAGAGCTAAATACGAAGAAGCATGTTGTTCAAATTAGTGTAGAAACAGAACGCGTGAGCCTCTCCTCAGGTGCAAATTAAAAAGTAAGTAAAATAGTCAAGTATCAAAAGTGCTGCTGGCTGGGGTCTCTGGGTATGTGCCACTTGAAAAGCACAGTCCCACCCCACCCCCTGTGGGCATCTCCGAAAGGCCCCAGGTACCCCGCAGCTGGCGCAGCCCGGCCGTCTGTCTGGGTTTCTCCTCTGGGGTAGCCAGCCCTGCTCCCCGCCGGGAGGATGTCCCTGCTCTGAAGCTGGGACAGGCCTGCTGACAAAGACGCCCGAGTGACCAAGCCTTAGCTGGGCTCCCCTGAGTGGTCTTCTTGAACCAGCCTCGTCCTTGGGCCCTGCCCCCGCCTGCCGAGCTCAGGGGAGCAGAAAACCCCCACCCTCGGTGTCCGCCCTTAGTGAGTTCCCACCGGCTGACCCCTCATTTTGCCGCTGGGCTGTTGGTCCTCAGCTGTCTCTGTCACCATCTCTCTCCCTTGATGCAGTAGGAAAGTCAAGTGAAGTCTTCCCCACGGTTTCAATATTCAACAGAGAGAATAATGTCTCTTCCACAAGCCCCACTCCCCAAGGCATTGCTGTTTTGTGAGACCCTACGACAGTGAACTTGGAACAAGGGTCCACAGACCCCAAGAATCGGGTGTCTCGCGCCCCGGCCCCCAGTGTGCCGCCTGCCCAGGTCCCTCTGGCCGAGCTTGCTCAGCTGTAAGGAGTTCCCCTCTGCCTTTGCTTCCTCCCGCAGGTCCAGCAGCCACTCATTCATTCTGTTTTCTTTTTAGCCTCACCCAAGGACGGTCTTTTCATTGCCTTTTTAGAGAGAGGGGAAGGGAGAGAAAGAAGCACCGATCGGTTGTCTCCTGTGCGCACCTAGGCTGGGGAGCGTGGGCGCCCAGACTCGGGACTGGGCAGAGCAGGACTGGGGGTCAAACCTGCAGCCCTGCCATCACGGGACACGCTCGCACCAACCAAGCCATGCCGGCCAGGGCCATTCATTCACTCATTCATTCATTCCAAACTTTGGCTAAGCGCCCCCTGTGGGGCAGAACTTCCGCGGAGGCCACGTGGCTCTGCTTTCCCTGGAATGCCATAGGCCAGTCTGTACAGAGAGGTCCATGTGCCTGTTGCTGCCCAGCACCCTTGCCTCCTTCTGGCAGCAGCACCCCAACTTTCTTCTGAGAAACCCCCACTCGCAGTTCATGTGTTGGGGAGGTGGGGAGGGGAGCTGACTCTATCTCCTGCCCCCAGGGATGGGCCAGGGACCCTGGTCAGTCATCACATGACAGCCCACGGCCACAGTGAGTGGTCCAGGAATGGCTACGGGATGCCCTTGGGCCAATGAGAGTCAGTCCGGGGGGTCCTCGCTGGAACCCACTCTTTCTAGGGAGGTGTCTAGGCTGCGAGGTTGGGGTGGCTGGCAGCAGCCCGTCCACCACTCAGGCAGGGTCCACCTGAAGAGGACGCTACGACACAGGGAAGGCCCAATGCCATCCTGGGAGCCCGGATCCAGCAGTTCCTGCAGCTCCCTCTCCGTGTATGGATTACGTGGGCTGATGCATTTCCGTCTGCGGGTGTGTGAGAGGCCGTGTAAGCCCCCCGTGTGGAGGGAGACACGAGCACTTTCTGAGCTGTCGGCAAGGTCCTGGTCAGTTTCACGTATTTTCTCTCTCCTGAATTTCACAGCAAGAGAGTCTTACCTTCGTTTTATAAAAATAAGGAAGTGAACCAAGTCTCAGGGAGAAGTGACTGGTTCAAGGTCACACACGAGCACACGACAGCCCCTTCCAGCCTGGTCCCCTGGCGTCCCGTCAATGATCCTTTCCCCACAGAAGTATCTGGAAACTTCCAGACGTGAGAATTCACATGTCCATACTCAGATGTCAAATCGAAACCCTCAGACCACAGCAGCTGGCGCGATCCCCAAACAGGGCCTGTCCCCGCCGCCACTACCGTTCTGGGACAGGGAGAAAGGGTCTCAAATGACAGTGAACAATGCGAAGTCTGAAGGGACACCTCACGGGGCCTCTTTGGGTCACAGATCCTGTTGTGCCATTCAGGTAAGTGTCTTGGGACCAAGATTTCCATCCACAAGAGTGGGGGAATCATCTAAGGAAAGAACTCTTGTCTAGGGCTTGATTTGGAGGGTTTGGCCGGTTTTCTGTCTGTCCTTGTTTGGGGACTCGTTTAGTGTTTTAAATTGCACTGGAAGTCCATCCCCCCAGGACAACCGGGGAGAAGTAGGGAATGGCGTAAGTGCTGGCCATGTGGGGGGCGGGGGGGGGGAAATACCCTCTTGGACGTCCAGGGCCCTCTGGCACTTTCCCTCCACTTCTTGGTGTGGAGTTGGGCAAACACCAGCAGACGGAGGGGAGGGTGTGAGCAGAGGCTGGAGGCAGGAAGCTGTGCCGGAGCGGGGGTGGCACAGAGGGCGGCGGGCACACAGCCTGGGCCGGACAGTCAGAGGCGGGCTGATCCTGGGGCGCGTGGAAGCCGCTCTTGGGGAGTGAAGAGCCAGCTCCAGGGGATGGCCACGGCTGCCTGGAGAAGGCGAGGCCCTCCTGGGAAGGGGGGTAAGACGGGAAGGGCTCCAGGGAGACTGCGAACAGGGCCAAGTCAAGCTGGGGCCAGGGTGGGGAGACGCCGCCAGGATGTCAAGCTGACCGGAAACTTCTTTCCATTAGGGCACAGAAGGATCTTACGGTAACAACAACAACAAAAAAAGACCTGGATAAAAATTGAAACAATATGTTTCTAGAGGGCATCCAGGAGGGCTGGGCATAGGAAGCATGGACTAAACTCCAGGGAGGCCGAGCTGAGAGCCCCGGCAGCTGCGTGCCTGCGGCCAACTGCCCGGTCAGCATGCGGGCGGGAGGAGCCAGGCGGGCAGGGACTCGGAACCTCGGAGCCACCCAGGACAACGGAGAAAAGGAAGAGTCTTTTGCTTCCACCCACCTTAGGGCCTCTGCTGGGCCTGTGGATCAGACTGGCGAGACAGGCTACCGAGAGAAAAACCAGCAGGGGTTTATGAACACGAACATCGCGCCTGAGTAACCAAAGGGGTGGCTAGACTGGGGTCTGTCTGCTACCTTAGGCTGTATGAGCAAGAGGGGCTTCAGGCTTCTGGGGAGGGTGGGGATGGGAAGGGACCAGGAAGCGTGTGGAAAACAAGTCAGGTTTGCTCTGCAGATTCAAATGGGTGCCTTCTCCATTGGTAAGTTGTTAGGACACCTCCTTTTCCAGGAGAGCTTCCAACATTTAGGGGAAGAAGTTTATAAACACCCCTCCAGAAACTAGAGGAACAAAGAGCACACTCCAAACTGTTTTAATGAGTTAGAGTTACCCTAGTACCAAAACTTGGCAAGGACATTATTTTTTTTAAAAAGAGAGAGAAATTACAGACCAATGTTGCTCATGAATATATATGCAAAATCCTCGACACAAGCATAGGAAAGCGAGCCCAGCAATATACAAGATGATAAGGAATTGCGAGAAAGTGGGCTTTTTTCCAGAAATGCAAGATCGGCTTGCTTAGTATTCAAAAACCAATCAATGGCATTTACTTCATTAACAGAAAATAAAAGATAAAAATAATCATATGATTTGAATAGATGCAAAGAAAGCATGTGAACAAATTCATTCATGACCAGAAAAGATTTTTCATGTTCAGCCATTGAAGGAACTCGAGGGACCGTCACCAACGGGATCGAGAAGCTGTGGGGAAACGTGCAGCCAACATCACGGGCAGTGGTGAGGCTGGAGGTTTCTCCAGAGGGCCAGGGAGGGGACAGGCTGCCCACTGTCCCCACTTCCACTCCGCTTGTCCTGGTGGTCCTAGCCTGTCTCTAGGTGCCAGCGACAAGAATGTCCATCCCTGCAGACAACCCTGCGGGACCTCGGTGAGGGAAGGCAAGTTGTCCCTCCTGGAGGGGGGGTCCCGGAAGCAGAACATAGCAGAAAACATCGGGGCTGCTTCTGCCCGGAAGGCCGCCCAGGATGCGAGCTATTTTGAGGCAAATTGGGCCTGGGTTTCCTGTGGAGGCCAGGCCAGCTCTGCTTGGAAATCGGGAAGCAGTGATTGAAGACAGATTCTTGGCGGGACGGCCTGGCTCACTGGCCTCGGGTGCTTGGGCCAAGTGCAGAGGGTAGGCTGCCAGGGGCTCGGAGTGTGCACTGGAGGGCAGGGGCTGGGGGCTGGCTGCGTGGGAAAGGCCTCACTCCCACTCCCTTCGTCCCCAGTCAAGTCCCCAGTGGAGGGCAGGGTGCATGAGTGGTCTCAGGAGTGGATCTCACTCGTGGTTGGCAGGCGGGGCCCTGAAGAGTTCGCCCTCTCAGGTCCCCCGGCTTTGGTCCAGCACCTGGAGCTCAGCCCGAGACCCTCACGGACAGGCACCAGGCCTAGCGGCTCTGTGTCCCAAGAGGTCCACCCTCTGTGCGGAGCTTCTGCTGACCTCCCAGGAGGAGGGCCATCTCTGTGTCCAGCTCCCCAGAGCCCATCCTAGGCTTTTAGGGTCACAGATGTTGTCATATCAAGTGGCAGAAATGGTTTCTTGATCTGACTTTTATACCCCTACTCCACCCCCCTACCCTTGGAGTTCCCAGGGCTCCCATCGGCATCCCAGCCCAAACTCAGAGCCCAGCACAAGTGAGGCACGTGGACAATGCTCCTCAGATTGAACCGGACTCAGCCCTGCTGTGACCGGTGGGCCAGCAGTCCAGGCCGCTGCTGAAGACAGAGGGTCTGGTTTTTAGCTGAGACCAGGGCTGGGCAGAGAGACCTCATGCAGGAGCCAGACCAATGGGTGGAGAGTCAGGAGGCCGGCAGTCTTAGGCCAGAGCCCTCACCCCTCCAGCCCAGCCTGGTGCACAGGCGTGAGGCCCAGGTGAGGTGCACAGGTGACACATGCATTCGTCAACGCGCCTCTTGGGTGCTGGCTTTGTACAGCGCTTTGCACAGTCCATCTGTCACTTGCTGAACACTCACTGAGTACCTACTGTGGGCCAAGCCCTGGGCAGCGCCCCCGGGACCCGGCGCTGAAGGCCAGGCTCTGCCTGAGAGGACTTTCCATTCCAGGGAAGGGGAGGGGGTGAGGAACATGCCCAGCAGCTACTGCTGTTTATCGTGGCCTCAGGCCAGGCCAGCGCCTGCCCGGGGTGCTTGCCAGGGTGCTTGCCCAGGGTGAGGAGGGACCGCCATCTGACAGAGCATCAGAGACAAAGGTCAAGTCTGAGCCGCTACAGTACAAAAGGAAAGCCAAGTTCGTGATGGGGGAAATGCATGCAAATGTCACATTATCATCACTCAGAACACTGTGTTTTCCCTTCAAGTGAAAAAATGCTACCCCGCACCTGCCCCTGGAGTCTGCCATCAGAGGCCAGAGCTGAAGTTCCCGAAGACGATGGTCCCTCACGCAGCTGTGGGGGCAAGGTCATCACAGTGGCAGATGGGGGAGGCCCGAGCTGGCTCAAGGGTGGACAGCCGGGTGGAGGGGGGGTCCAGGCAGAGGTGGGAGCTGCTGCCCAGCCGGCCTGTCATCCCACGCCAGCCTCTAAGGGGATTTTTGCCTCTTTCCACTGAAGCTCTGGGGTTTGAGCAGGGCCTCATCTTCCTCCCGTGCCCCAAGTTTGCAGGAGGGGCCCACGGAGAGAACCCCATAGGCGCTGAAGTGTCTGCTTCAAGTGGTCGGCTTGTCCGGGAGCTTCATGACTGGGGGGGACATTCTGGCCCTTCCACTGGGCACTGGTGGGTTGTGTTCTGTTTGTCCCATTGTCATGTACATCATTTTATGTGTATTTCCTGTAACACTCGAGGCACTCCACGGGAGGAAAGTTCGTGCTGAAGCACCGGCTGAGCCCACGGCCCCAGAGCCCCAGAGCCCCGGAGGGAAGGTGTGGCACGGGGCTCCAGGCCGGAGCCAGTGGAGCTGCCCGACACCCAGAGTCTCAGCCCACCCAGCTGCACCCGTGGGTCTCCCCTGGCCGTTCTAAGTCACCGCCGCAGCCTCATGGGCTCCAAAACACACAGACTCATCCTCTTACCGTTCTGAGGCCGAGGTCGGCCAGGCGGTTCTCCCGGAGGCTCCAGGGAAGAGATGATGTCACTGCCTTGCCCAGCTTCTAGGGCCCCTCCCTCCATCTTCAAAGCTGGGGTGTAGTGTCTTCCAGCCCCTCTCTGTTTCGGTGGTCACGCCACCCTTCCTCACTCGGACCTTCCTGTAAGGTTCCTTATGAGGATGCTGGCGTCAACACCTGAAGGTCCTTCCTCACACCTTCGAGGCTCCTTTTGCTGTGATAGGTAATGTGTTTGTGGGCTCCGGGGATCAGGACGTGGGCATCTTTGCAGGGAGGTGCATTCACTCCAAGCCTGGCACACCATTTGACCCTGGGCATGTCAACGCACAAGGCTGGTCTGTTCCCCTGACTGCTGTGACCAGGTCAGCGTGCCCAGAAACCCTCCCTGAGCAGAAAGCCCTCGGTGTTTGCAGATCCCCACCCCCCCGCCCCCCAGTCCTGCTAGGGCAGTCCTAGGTTTACAAGTAAATTGAGTGGAAGGTACAGAGATTTCCCATGTACCCTCCTCTCCCCACCTACCCACAGCCTCCCCCACGATCACCGAGTGTTGTCATTGATGAGCCTCCATGACACATCATTGTCACCCAGAGCCCTTGGTTCACATTGGCGTTCACTCTTGGCTAGTGCGTTGTGTGGGTTCACACAAATGTGTAATGACGCGTATCCGCCACTATAGCATGATAACCAATAATTTCACTGCCCCCCAACCCGCTGTGCTCCGCCTACTCACCCCTCCCTCTGCCGTCCCTGGCAACAACTTTCAACTGTCTCCAGTTTTCCCGTTTCCAGGATGTCACCGCATTAGAGTCACGCGGTGTGTAGGCTTTCCAGACTGGTGTCCTTTGCTCAGTCATAGCCGCTTGAGTTTCCTCCGTGTCTTTCCGCGGTGTGACAGCTCATTTCCTTTTAGTGCTGAACAGTTCTCCATTGTCTGAATGTACAGCTTTGTCCATCACCTGCTGAGGACACCTTGGCTGCTTCCAAGTTTCGTCAGTTACGAATCTATGTGCAGGTTTCTGTGTGAAAATGAGTTTCAGCTCCTTTGGGTGACACTGAGGGGCAAGAGTGCTGGATCGTGCGGGCAGAGTGCGTTTAGATCTGGGAGAAGCGCCAGGCCACCCTCCACCGCTCGTGTGCCGTCCGAGTCCCCACCAGCCACGAGCTGGTCCCCGCTGCCCTTCGTCCTCGCCAGCGTCTGCTGTCAGCGCTCCGGGGTTCCGCCGTCCCTCTGGGAACGTAGTGGTGTGTCATTGCTCTTTCCACCTGCATGTCCCTGATGACACAGGATGCGGGGCCTCTTCTCACATGCTTATTTGCCATTTGTACGTCTTCTTTAGTGAGGTGTCTGTTAAGGTCTTCGGCTAGGCATGTTTTATAGCCTTTCTGAGGCTCAGCTTCCAATTCCAGAAAGTGGCAAAGGTAATATCTGATTCCATCAGAGTCCCAGCAGAAGACAGAAGGTACCTCGGGTGGTCCAGATAAGAGGCGGAGCTAAAGGGACTCACAGAGGTGGGGCGGTCAGGGAGCACCCAGAGACTAGCAGTTTCCGGAAGCTGCCAACCCTGGGGCTGGAGGAACAAGCAGAGAACTTGGGGTTTCCAGTGGAAGCAGGGGGCGGGGGGTGCAGGAGCTGCAGCGCGGAGCGCACAGCCAGTACTAGCTCTGCAGCCCGTGGGCAGTGCAGGGAAGACCCTGCCCCCTGTCCACTCCGTGGTGTCCAGCAGCCGCCTTCCATTGGCTAGACCCAACCAGGCACCAGAGCGGGGTTCAGTCCACCAGGTGGGCACAGAGCCTGGCAGAGAACGGATCTGAGGGGACAGGGGATGCCACAGGTGACAAGTGACCAGCACCACTCATTATCTGCTCATTCCCTCACCATTCTTCCCACAAACATCTATTAGGCACCTTCTAGGTGCCAAAACCCGTCCTAACCACCAGGCACACTCAGGGTGAAAAATAAGACAGCAGTCCCCTCTCTCGGGGAATTTACATCCTACAGGACAAGCTAAACAGCACAGAAATAAGCAAGTGTAGGCCATAAAGCCAAGTCCAGGTGTAAGCGGAAAACAGAGCAGGGCAAAAGAAAGGGGTGAAGGGGAGGCCACCGCAGGTGGTCCAGGCTGGACACACTCACCCGTGTGTTTGCCCCAGACGCCCTCTCCACTCTGGGACACCCTGGCCTGTGGCTCAGGTGGACTCACCCACCCCAGGACCCTAGGGGACCTCACCAACCCACTCCCTCTCCCAGCCCCCAGGCACCAGGAAAGCCTGCATCTGACCTGTCCCACGTTAACACTGTTCCTGGGGGCCAGGAGGCTCGGCTACAAGTACGCACAGTGATGGGGGGTGGGGTAGGTGTGTCAGTGCTGAACTCGAGCAAAAACACTTGCACAGCTGCGCTTCACAACCTTCCGTCACGACCTGTGACCCCTGGAGCAGCTCGAGGGTTCCTGGCTTTCACCCAGTGCTGACGGGTCATCGCAAGGTTCTTGTTCCAGAGGCCACCTCCACCCCAACATAGCGTGGCCAGGGAAGCAGGACGGTCTTTGTAAATGAAGGGGGTGGGTTCTGAGGTGCTAGAGGTGGGCAGCTGGATATTTCCCCCGGAGCCTGTGTCTCCACCCTCACCCACCTGCACAGAGCTGGGGAACCACCGGGAGGGCTTGTTGAAACCCAGATTCCTGGGCCTCATACCCAGATTCTGTAAGTCTGGGTAGGGCCCAAGAATTTCAATTTCTAACCCGCTCTGGTGGTGCCTTGGCGTGGTCTAGCCTTGACCTTGGGCTATTTAGATGCTGGAAGCGTGTGTTAGCTGCCTCTGTCCCCTAAGACCACAGCAGGGACTGGAACTGACCGCCGATTTTCCCTCCCGGCTCCTAGCACTCCGCACAGGCCGGGGGTTGGGGAGGGAGCGATCAGAGGACGTTAGAGGCCCCCGCGGCGTGGGTTACTGGTCAGAGAGCCGATCTGGGCCACGGGGGTAAGCGGGACGCCCCCTTCCGCGGCGGGCACCACCCACAACCTGCGCAGTGCACCGGGGTGGGGGAACCGGGGGGAGGCTCTCCGGCCCCCGGCTCCCAGCTCCAGCAGGTCCAGCCCCCGGCGGGCTCGGGTCAGTGGACGTTCGCCCGCGGCCCCACTCGCCGCCTGGCGCGGATATCCCCGCAGCCCCAGGATCCGGAGGCCGTGTCTGCGTCCGGCGCCCTGCGCAAGCCGGGGAATCGGGGAGGCGGGAAGGCGGGGTGATGGGGTGGGGCGGGGCCTCGAAGTCCCCCGCCCTCGGCCCCGGGCTCCGGCTCTGCGCGGTGGCAGCGGTGGCAGCAGTGGCGCGGGGACCAAGGTGAGTGGCGGCGACGGTCCCGGAGGCCCCACCGGGGGAGGGGGCCGGGTGAGCGAGGGCGACACGCTCGCTGCTGCGGAGGGAGGGAGGGAGGGAGGGCGGGGGCCTGGGGCTGCGCGGGCGGAGTGGCGTGCGCGCGCGCGTCTGTGTCGCGCCGAATGCGGAGACATGGAGTGGGGTAGGGGGTCCACCTTGGGTGGGGGTCCACCCTCTCCCACCTGGTCTCTCCCGGGACCTCCTGAGCTCATCTCTCCCAGTCTCTCTCTCTCGCCCCCGGCCCCGCCCCCCTTTCCTTACCTGTCTCTGAGTTTCTCTGGGTCTCTGTGGGTGCGTCTCTGCCTGTCGGTCCAGCCGCCTGTCCAGCGCCTCGTTTCCTGATCTTCCCTCCAGACACTGCCCGCTCCCCATCGGGGCTCTCCCTCCCTTTCCATTGCCCCTTTCACAGAGCAAACAAAGATGGTGAGGGAGGGAGACACCTCCTTTAACAGTGTCCTGGCTCAGCGCGGGGGTCGGGCCCACCCCTCCGGCCTCTGGCGGGGGACTCCGCCACCTTCCTGCAGGGGGCTGGCCCTACAGAGTGTGGGGGTGAGCTTGGAACAGCAGGCTCCTCTGAGGGCAGCTGGCCCCAAGGCTGGAGCAGGGGAGGGTCTGTGCCCTGCAGCCTGGGGACACCACCCCTCACACACATCTCTTGAGAGAGGCACACTGGGCAGCTCAGCCTGGTCAGGGGCCTGGGCCTCTGGCATAATCAGGTCATGCACCAGACCCTGCTCACATGGGTGAGCTGACACTTTCTAAGATTTTTTTCCCATGGAGCCAAGGTAGGGAGCACTTGCAGGGCTGGAGGAGGGTCACTGGCCCCCCGGGGCCTAGGGTGTGGTCAGCACTGCCCACCAGGCCACTTCTTGCCAGCAGCCCCTGTTTCTCCACCCTTGGCCTGGGCAGCTGGGAGAGGCTGCCCTGAGAACGTGAGGGCTGTCCAGGTGACCTAGTGACGCTCTTGGTGAGGGCATGGTTCTACCCAAGTCCCCAAAGGCCATCCCCTGGACTACCCCAGAGGGGGAGGGGCTCCCTCAGACCTCCTGTGTGGGTTCAGCTCAAGAGCCCTTCCTGGAGGGTGGGCTAGGGACTCTGGGAATGGAGTCAGGGACCCCTGCCTTGTCCTCTTTAATGGAAGAGCATGACAAAATGCCCCTTTCTAGGCTCCTGTCCTGATCCCTGATGGGGGCACCAGGAATTTACATTTTCCAACCCACCTCTGCTTCTGATGCACATTTGGATGTGAACACCCCCGGGCGGTAGACGAGGAGACAAGGTCATATAGCTCCCTCACTGGCGGGCAGGCAGTGGGGTGGGCCAGGAGGGGCTTACCCTAGAGGCCGAGGCCCTGCTATCCAGTTGGGGGGATGTTCTGTAGAGTCGGACAGGCCTGGGGCAGCACCCAAGGCCCACACTGGCTGGCCACGGGACCCTGGGCAAGTCACTGTGTTTCTCTGGGCCTCAGTTTCTCATCCAAAAACTGGGAGTCACACTGCTCACCCCTTCCGGGTAGTGGGGCACAATGCCCGCCACCTCACGAGCCCACCGCCAAGGCAGGTATACCAACCCCAGGGGTGGTGGGCACTGCTTGTGCAGCTGGCTCTTTTGACCCTCTGGGGTCGGGAACAGCCCTGTGGACTTAAAGTCTCACCACAGGGGAAGCGGTCGGCGCAGAAACAGTTGTTAGCTAATGGACTTCCTTCTTTCTAATGGACAGCCTAAAAGGTCTGGCGATGGCCGCGCAGAATTGCCTGGTCAGAGTTGGATGGCGTTCGGTGGGCCCTGGTGGGGCTGCCGGGCTGGCTCTCTCGCTCCAGGTAGGCACCAGGCAAGGCCTGTGTGTCCCAGTGACTCCCGGCAGAGTGACGGGGGCAGAGACCCAGGAGAGGCCGGTCCAGGAGACTCAGGGGAGAGCCCCGGCCCTGCCCAGGACCCCGGGTTGTGGGTGTCCGTGGATGCAACGAAGCCCTCTTCCAGGACACCTGTGAGGACAGCACAGCTCTCATGAGACAACCACGGAGGGACAGAGAAAGTCACTCCCTCCCACATTCACTCACAGGTCTCTCGGTCCTGGCAGTGGCCAGGGTACCCCCAGGGAGGCCAGAAGCCCCGGGTGGGAGGGGCTGCTACACAGGGAGCTACGGGAGAGGCGGGGGTGCCAGTGGTCCTCGGAGTCCAACGGCAGGGCCGGACAGCTGCTGTGGGGTCAGGAAGCCCAGGGTGGCCCCCAGAGGTTCAGCCGCTGAGAAGGACCAGCCCCCTCCTGGGTGAGAGTCGGGAGACGTGAATTAGAACCTTGGGCTATTGTAATGACTTGAGTTAGTGGGACAATGAGGTGGCTTCCTGGTGACAGTGCAACCCTCTTTTCTCTTAACCACATCCCTCTTTTATGTCTCAAAATCGAATCTTGGTTGGGAAGCGCCGCGTGGTATGGGGGCTTTGAAGTCTGCGTGTGAGCCCAGCTCTCTGGACGTGGGAATCTCTTGTTCCAGGGCTGGAGCTGCCCACAGGCCTTGGTCCTGGCCTCAGCCCCTCAGCAGCTCCCAGGGGGGCCCAGAGAAGCAGCCCCAACCAGGGAGGGGTGGCAGATGCTAGGGACCTGAGTCAGGCCCCCTGCTATAAATCTTGGCAGCGCCATTTAGCAGCTGTGTGGCCTTGGGAGAGCTGCCCAGCCTCTCTGAGCAGTGGGGACAGACATGGAGTTGGCGATGGCACCACCGCCGACTGTCCATATACCGGGCAAGTGGCAAGTGCCCAGGCCAGGCCCCTGCTGAAAAGATCATCGAGAAAAACAATCTGCGGTTCATTTCAGATCGGAGAATTGCTCTCCTTCGTCCTGACTCTAAAGCCTGGGTTTACCTCTCCAAGGCAAGCACCTACTGTGTGCCAGGCCTGTGTGAAGAATCCCCCAGGCACCGTCCCACCCACCCCACCCCCGGCCAGCCCAGAGGGGATGAAAGCCAGGCCAGTCAGCAGATGGGCAAGCAGAGGCTCAGAGAGGCCGGGGGCCGCCCAGGCTTCTTTCACTGAGTGTAATCAATGAGCACGCGCCCTGTCCCACAGCTGCCCGCTAGTTCCCAGGTAGGGATGGCGACCTGCTTAGTGGCCGCCCAACATCCTGCCTATGGGTGTCTCATCCTTTCACTTGGACCACATCCTCACTCTGTGGCACCACCACGTGGACAGTGATGTAAAAAGCAGGTGTGGACCCCTGAGGTCACACCCCCAAAGCCCAGCAGGACAGCTGCTCCTCCCTGCCACCCCGGCTGTGTGGCCTCCCGGATGGCCCTTTGCCTCTCTGAGTCTCAAGAGGGTCCCTGCTCTGCTGTGAATGGGGTCAAGAACCCCATGTCACAGGGCTGCTGAAGGAGGAAGAGAGGGGATGTGATGTCACCTCTCTGGCAGGTGACAGGGGCTTGAAACCTGGCAGCTGTGATTACTGTTGTTATTTAGGTCTGACTGCCCCAGGGAAAGTGTGGACCCCTGCAAGCAGGAGCCAGGCTCTGTGCATTCCCGGGACCCACCCGGGCACGCTCAGTCACATTTACTGACCTGATTCCTGACCTCTGGGGCCCAAATAGAGTGTTTCCTTGTGGGCGAGGCACCGGGACAGTTACAAAATCTCATCTTGTCCCCCACTTCCACAGCCATCAGCTCCATTTCAAAACAGGCTCAGAGAGTGTGGTGGTCCTGCCCAAGGGCACACAGTGGGAAGGGGAGTTGGGAACACTCCAGGCAGTGGCCCTGGGTCAGCAGGACGCAGCGTTTGACCGGGCCAAGGGGCGGAGAGCTGGAGTGTTTTAGACAGGGGAAGAGGAAGATGGGAACCATCCATGGGGCAGGGCTGGGCCCAGCACCCAGCACCCAGCACAGAGTGCGGGTGAGCGTTTGCTGACCTGAGCTGGCCTGAAGTCACCGCAGGACAGGAGTGAGCTGACTGCCTGGGCTCCTGACCTCACCCTGCACCCTGCCCACCACTTCTTTCTGTCCGGGCAGGAAGGGGTGCTCCTCTGGCTCGGAAGCTGCCGACACCTTCCCGGGGACCGCTCCGTGAGCAGTGATAAAATATTTATCAGAGATGCTGGCAGCTGGGCTCCCCTGCATGGGGTAGAGCTGGGGGCAGCCCTCACCCCAGGCCTGCAGCCTTGCTATGTTCCGCTGAGTCATGGGGAGCCCGGGGCACCTCCTGCCTGCGGCCTCCTCGCCCCTCTGCCCTTTGGCCACATGGATGCCTCCTAATGTGTAAGCCATTCGGCTGCCCGCGCGGCCAGGGCATCCAGCGCGGTTAGTGCTGAGGATTTCAGAGCTCACCCCGCGGGCGGGCGCAGGCCTCAGCCAAGGTCCCACAGGCAGAGAAGGCCAGAGGGCCGGTATCCCCCTACAGGGTGACACCTCCTTACTCCTCACCGCACCCCAAAAGGTAGGTGGTCCTCTTACACCTTCCTCACAGTGAGGACACAGGGGCTCAGGGCTGGGCGCAAGGATGTCCCGTCTCTCAGCTGCTGGTGGCTGAGCGGAGGTTTGGCCCTTGTCTGACTCCTGTCCTCGCCGTGCCCGACTCAGTTCTTGCCTTGAGTCAGGGCCTGGGTGTCCCTCCCTCTTGATCCGAAGCAGAGCTGTGACTTCAGGCTTGTTGTTTTGATTTCCAGAGTAATGGCAACAAGGAAAACAGCAGCAGATGGCCTCTTCCTACGGCCTTGTGAAGCGGCAGGATGATGGGCTGTCAGATGCTTTTGTTCGCTCATTCATAAAACACGCTCCGGGTGCACGGGGCAGGGCGTGGGGGCGCTTCGCTGTGGGGTGGGAGCCGGCGGAGCCAGAAAGGGCTGGGCTGGGGGCCTGGGCCTACTCACTGATGACGTGCATGCGTGAGGCCCCTGGCAGACCTCTCCGCCGCTCCGAGCCTCGGTCTCTGATTTGTGAATTGGGGGTAAGCGCTGCTTTTTCGAGTGAGGATCACACCTGTGTCCTTGTTCTCTGTCACATCCTCACATCTGCCCGATGGGCATCATCGATTGGCCTTGGAACGGGTCTGGTTTCCAGAGGCCCCCACAGGCTTGGCGGTCGGCTCTCTAGGAACTAACCTGGAGCTGGTGCCCTGGGGGGCTTTGGATCTGATGGTGAAAGTTTCTCCTACGCTGAGTTCTGAAGGGAACTGGGCCCTGGAGCCATGCCCGCCGTGAGGGGGAGCTGGTCGGTCACACAAACTATTGGTGTGAATCCTGAGGGTGGCCAGAGTCACCTCCACCCCCAGTCCTGGACCCGGGTCCCTGTCCCCCTCCTCACTGCCTGCCGGTGCATGCAGGTCCTATCCCTGCCCACCCTATGCCTTCCCCTCCCCCCTCATAGCCTCCCCCTGCCATTGCTCTGCCTGGAACGCTTTTCCTCTCTTTTCCACTTGGGGGCTTTCATTGCTTCTCCAAGCCCCTGGTAGCAGGTGCCCTCCTCTTCTGGGAAGCCTTCCTGGCTGCCCCAAGTCCATCTCAGGCAGGGTAGGCCAGAGCCCCTCCTGTACCCTCCACACAGGAATTTTGCTCCTGTCTTTGATGTAACCCTGGAACCTCCTGCTGGAGTGGTCTCTTCCCAGCCCTCCTTCCCATAGCCCGGGGCTCCTCGGCCAGGCTCCACCCCATTCGTCTCTGGGTCCCAGGGCTGCCACAGAGCAAGACCCCGGGGGTATCCGAAGAATGAAGCAGAGAGTGAGTGAGTGAGTGGTGGACATCCAGGGCTGGGGCGGGGTTTAGGACCTGCCCCTGAGACAGGAGGGAGCCTGGAAGGTGTGCCCCACGTGACCTGGCTCTGTGGCCAGGGCCTCCATTTCCCTGACTGTCCTAGATGATTGGGCCCAGTGTACCACATGGCTCAATCATATTTACATGTTCTGCTGGACAGCCCGGAATCCGGATTTCTGGGGCTGGGGCTGAGGCTGGGGTTGGGGGCGGTGCAGAGCCCCGGGGTCAGGAGGGCTGCCTTCTCAGCCTGAGCACCCCCTCTCGGAGCTGCGTGCCCATGAGCGACTCACCCCCGGCCCCCCACCATAGGGCCCGAGTCCATTCCCCAGACCCAGCATTGACATGTTCGAGGGAGGGGGCAGGCAGCAGGCTCGTGTTGGCAGGGAGTGCACAGTGGTGTCCCCACTGGCTGTGTCACCACTTGGCACGGAAAAAAGGCTGGAAGGAAATGCACCAAGTTAGGTGGCTGGTTCCCTCATCCACGTTTTTTGTGTTTTACAAACGTCCTAGAGTCCATTCAGGGACGTTGCATGTGCGTGTGAGAGTCTCGTGCTAACCCCTGGAGACAACTGCCCCAATGCCCCAGCCCCTGCCTGCCGGGGCACCGACGAGGGAGGGAGGCAGGCAGCTGGGACACAGCCTCGTGGCTGATGGACGTGTCGTGGGCAGATGGAAGCCCTGAGGAGGCCTCGGCCCCGCCTGCGGGCTGCCAAGCTGCCAGCTTGCTGGAGGGCGGGTTTGCCAGGCAGGCAGGTGTGCGAGGGCCAGCGATGCTGTGTGGCCGGAGACCTGGAGGGGGGTAAGGTGGCAGTGGGAGAGACACTGCAGGGAGAGGGGCTGGACCAGGTCTTGAGTGACTGCGGGGAGGGAGTTCCTTTCAGGATCAAGTAGCTTCATCCGGTGAGGACACTCCCACCAGCCTGCCAGCAGGGTTGAGGGGGACTTTGCACTAAGGAGCCCTTGAGACTCTTACCCCGGCCCTATGGGGCAGGCACTGCTGTGTCCCCATTTTACAGAATGGGGACATCGAGGCCAAGCCCTAGAAGTGACGGAGCCTCACTTCAAACCCAGGTCTGTTTGTCCCCAGAGCCCAGCTCGGAACAGCTGGCCCTTCCAACAACCCTTGCTCGTCACTGAGCCTCCCGGGCCTGTGCTCAGTCATTTGCAGAATGGGGATTAGAAAGTGACGTCACAGACCCAACGAACACCCTTCCCAGAACTAGTTCTAAAGCCCGCCCCTGGACCCCCCAGCTCCACTGTGGTCAGAGTGCTGCCCAGGGTGGCTAGTCAGGGGACAAGCCCCGGAAGCACAGGAGGGACCTTGGGGACAGGGCTCTGAGAAGGACAAGCCACAGACGTGGGAAACGTGCTCGATTTCACTAGAGCCCTGAGCATCGGCCTAAAGGAGGTCAGCCCAGACCTGGCCACCAGGGCCGGCCTAGGGGGCGGGGGCGTGGCCTCAGGGTGGCAGAGACACATGTGGAGGCCCCAGAAGGAGTGGTTGACGCTGACCCTCAGAGGCCACAGGGAGCACGTCTGCCCCCAAGTCGCCAAGGTGACCTCTGCTTTACCCCAAAGTGAGAAGAACCAGCCCAGTAAAGGGCAAAGACTTCCACAGTCACGGTCTGGGGCCGTCCCCTTGGTCTGAGCTGGGATGGGCACCATGGGCAGTGGGTGAGAGAGAGGGAAGGGGGCCCAGCCAGGGCCCACCGTCCTTCCCTAGCTCCACCAGGAGAGGGTGGGGGTGCCCTGCCCGCTGTGGGTTTTTCAGCTGGGTGGGCAAGGTGGGTGCCCTAGATGTAGCTCAGAGGCTGGGCTGTAGACCCCACAGTGCGCTCGGTGTGGGCTTCTATCCCCCAACTGGTAAAACCAGGACACCCCCCCATCCTCCCCCACATCCTGTCTTCTGCCCAGAGAGCTCATGAGGGCCACAGAGACACTGAGGTCGGCATAGGGTACCAGACCAGGCCAAGGTCAGAGTCAAATCCAGGGCTCAGCTCCGTGTCTGGCACATAGCAGGCTCTCAAGAAACACTTATTAAATGAAAAGGAGGGAAAGGGCCAGTGGCCTTTGGCATATTGCGCTGCCCTTGCTGCCGGGAATGCAGCGGGCACCGTCCCCATGTGGGCACTGTGCCCACCGCCGCTGGAGGCCTGGGCTGCACTGTCCTCTGACGCAGATGCGTGTGTGGTGGGGCGGGGCTCATGGAAGCAACTTGAGGGGTGAGGTCACCCTAAGCAGGGTTTTGCAAGATGAACAGGGGTTGGCCAAGCAGACCAGGCTTAGAGGAAGTCATCACAGACAGCGTGAAGGGCAAGCGTGAGGGTGTGAACTTGGCCTGGCCTCTGGGGACACTCACCAGGATACTGGCCTTCACCTAAATTTACTCAAGAGGCCTCAGCGAGGCTCCTGGCTCCCCTCCACCCTCCTCAGGCACCCTAGGACCTGAGACCTGAGGCCTGGGCCCCCTGCATGGGCCGGGAGTCCATGATTCTGTGCTCACCACTTTGTCCTACCCCTGCAGCAAAGCCCTGGAGACCCCTTCCTGTCGCCTGCCCCTAGAAGCTGGGGAAACCCCTTCGGCTGAGCCAGGGCGGGAGGGGCTGTGCAGGCCACAGCTGCCAGGAGGCCTCCCAGCAGCCTCGGCTCCCAGGCAGATGTGTCTCACCTCTGTCCCCACTTTGTCTGCCACCCACACGGGGAGCCACAGAGAAAGGCCCAGACCTCAGTTACTCAGAACCAGAAACTGCCGAGAAGAGGTGAGGAGGAGCCCTCGGCAGGGGGCTGGGCCAACATCTGGGCAGGGCCATCCTCCCACACCCAGCGCCCCAGGGGAGGGCTCAGGGGACAGCAGGCGCCAGGACACCATGTCCACCTGCCAGCTCCCAACTCCAGCCCAGGTCCCAGTGGGTTGTGGGCCTGCCCAGGCCCCGCTGCGTGGGCAGCTGGTGGACCCACAGGGATTCCTGCCTCCGAGGCTTTGCTCTGAGCACTGTGCCCCAGGACCCCCGCCCAGCCTGGGGACATGCCCCCAGACAGCCACCTGTGGCATCAGTGAAAGGCGAGGAGGCCTGAGCGGGTCACATCCAGGAGCTCCTGCTGTTCCCCGGGCGAGTGGCCCTGTTAGTGTGGTTTCCCATCTCACAGGTGGGGAGGCTAAGGCTCAGAGGAAGCAGCAAGTGAGTGGTGGGGGCTGAAGGGTGGGGTGACTGCATAGTGCTCTGGGGGCCCCAGAGGGCCTGGATCTAAGGCCAGCCAGCCTGACCGGCCCACAGACAGGGGTTCCCAAATTCATGCAGGTGCAGGAGGGCAGTCTGGTCGCCGGGCCAGGGGCTTTTCAGCTCAACAAGCCTTGCATGACCATTTCCCCCTAGCCCCCAGGGCTCACAGAGCCTGAGCAATGGGCCTGGCCTCCTCTCAGGTCCAGTTGGATGGATGGGGGGATCCCAAAGGCCCCCACCTCGTATTTCACATCCAGGGTCCTTTCCGTCATCACCACAACCTTGTGTGCCCATGTCACCATCCCCATAGGCCATCCCTAAGTTCTGTCTTCTGCTGGTGGCAGATCTTGGGGCCAACAAGGCCGGGATGGAGAGGGAGGCTATGGAGTGGAACTCAGAGTCTCCCTGAGACCCTCCCCTCCAAACCACTCATGCACCCGCACCCCAGGTCGGCCATGCAGCGCTCCCTCTGCTCCGTGCCTCCAGGCCCCTGCCTCTGAGCCACCAGCCTGTCACAGCCCTGGGGATCTGGCTCCTGCCCCCCTTGGACCGCCCTCATTTGGCTCCAGTCCAAGTACAGCTCAGGGCCAGTCCCAGAGGGAGCCCCTGCCTGTTTGAGCACCAACCCTGTAACCTCCCTGCCCAGCTCTGGGGCAGAGGAGGGGAGGTCAAGAGGAGAGGAGGCTGAGGGTCACCTCTCACCTTTGCCCTGACTGACCAAGTGGGTTGCGCTGCCCCCTCCAGAGCTCCTCCCAGTGGACTGTTGTGGCATTACACCGGACGATGCTCAGAGTTGCTGACCACAGGGCCAGACAACTGCAAGGGAGTCGGTGTCCTTCCTACGTCCCTGCACCCTCCTCCGACTCCCTCCGGTGCTCCGCAGGGAGGGAACATGACGCCTCTGGGAACACATGCTGGCTGAAGCAGGTGCTCACGATGACTGGCTGGCAGAGGCAAGAGTGACCATGTGAGGTGTGCGCTCGGGTCCAAGCTGGACTCAGGTCTCGGCCCTTCCATTCACCTGCTGCACAACTGGGCAGTCAGTTCCCTCCTCTGGGCCTGGGTGGGCTGCCCAGCACCCAGTGGGACCTAGCATTTGCTGCTTTTCTCACTCACTGTCACAGTCCTGCTCAAGGGAAGGAGACCCAGCCCCCAGGTGAGGCCTTGGTTTTCCCATCTGTAAAATGGGCGGCTGGGCTGGAGGAACTCCAGAGGCCTTGGGGCCTGGCTTCCTGTGGGTGACAGCAGGGTGAGGAGGGCCTGGGAACAGGGTGGCCCAGCGTCCTTCCTGAGGCTGCCAGAGCACTTCCTCCTGCTCATGTGGTGTCGGCATGGAAAGGAGGGCCAGGTGGTTTGTGTGAAGTGCCCTTGCTTATCCTCTGTGGCAGCTCCCAAGTTTAGGGACAGGAAGGTGTGGGACCCCTGACACAGGTGTGTGAACCGGGGTGAGGGAAGGAGGGCCCTCCCTGCCGCAGAGCCCGGGAGAAGTGCCCCTTCCCTCCAGGCCTCCCTGGGAGAGGAGCCCTGCTGGTCTCTGGGCTCGCCCACCCCTCCCTACCCGGGAAGCGAGCGAGGCAGATTGCTGCTGCTGCTCGCCTGCCAGGGGGGCCACCGGGGGGAAGCGCCATGTCTGCTGCTCTGCTCCCGGCCACCTCACCTCCCACAGCTTCCCCAGCCCTGTCTGGAAGGCGGGGATGGCGGTACCCACCTCAGACCATATTACAACAGCCTGACTGTACAGAGACACCCTTCAGGCCTGTGCTTGGCTGTTAGAAAGTGCTCGTGATGCGATGCCTGTGCTTGTGTTATTGCTGTAATTATTATGAGATGTACCCAGATTTGTTTTAAAGAAGGACATGCCAAGAGGTCTAGTACGTGTGTAAAATATGGACAGATTTTTTTGACTGAGCTTCCTAGCAGCAAGAGCAAAGAGGGAAAGAGGATGACTCACTGGATTCATAGTGCCCTTAAGATGAAAACATAGCTTTTCCTGGTAATGAGATCCAAGGGATGATCCTCCTAGGGCCCCCCCATCAAGGGTCCCTGTGTGATGCATTGAGTACAGCATCCTCAGTGCCCATGTGGCCTGGCTTGATCCAAGCACCTGTGTCTGGAGCACATCCAGGCTCTCCTGATCTCAAGGGAGAGGGGGTGGGGCATCCTCAGGGGGTCTGCGCATGGGACCCAGCGAGGCCCCAGAACCTTGAAGTTTCATGTGTTACCTTCCAAGTCCATGAGGAGTTCACCTTGATCTGTACTAGAGTCAAGTGTGTTCAAGTACAAAAGTGATGTTTTCTTTCCTCCACTGCAAATCTTTGGGGACCACGGGTGCTCCACACAGGTGGGCCAGCCGCGCTCATTCCTCAGCCCTTTAAGGGAGGTCCCTGGAAGCCATGCCCATCTCCCCAGCAAAAGGCACGCTGGCCTTCAGGAGTTACGCAGACAGTTTTGGAAGGACTCCAGGCCCCGGGTTGGCAGGCAGGCCCTGACCTAGGGTGGCAGGGGAACAGCGTACTACCTCATGGGCCGCGCTCATGGGTGTGATTCCTCCCAGCTGGGCTTCTGTTAGGCTGCAGGAGCAGAAAGCTCCAATGGACCGCGAAGTGCGTCTATTCAGGTGCAACAAATGTGACCCAGTTGTCAGTGCCTGACACCCCCCCCAGACGTGCCCAGGCACTAGACTCAGTGGGGACTTTCATGCAGACTGTGGGACACCAAGGAAGGACAGGGAAGTCAACGTGGAGACTGCAGACGCTCCCTTCTCCCAGGTCCTGTCCGCTCTCACAGCCCTGGGTGCCCAGGAAGCAGGCACCACGGCGACTCACGCCCTGAACGCTAGCTTCCCAGCGGCACCGGGCTTTATGGCATCTGTCCGTGTAAGGACGTCCAAACCTGTAGAGCGGTTTTCACAGAAATGCATCTGAGCCAAATAGAGGACACACCTGGAAGCAGGATCCCCACAGACTGAGAAAACCGCTTCCAAGACGGCAGTTTGCAGCCTGTTAGGCGTTTGGAACAGAGGAGGGAAGGGCAGGGACGTCAACACGAAGGTGAGAGCAAGCAGGCAGGGATGGGGATGGAGGAGAGGCAGCAGGGTCCTGTGCTTGCCGGAGGGTGGCTGCTCCTCTGAGGGCCTGAAGAGGCGCTGACCTAGGTGCACGGAGGCCCTGGGCAGGGCTTGCCGGGCATGAAGACACACCTTGTGCCAAAGACCTGTGCCTGGGGTGTGACTCCCCACCAGGACCTGCCGGGTTGGGACCTAGGACCAGATCGCCCTGTGCGGTGACTCTGAAGGACCCTTTTCCTGCCACATGTCTTCTATTCCAGTTTTCCTTTCATGGCTTTGACTGATGTCAAGCAAATCTATTTCACAGCCTCTTCCCGGTCGCTCCTGGGCTGGAGCACCGGGGGGTTTCATGCTGACAGCTGTGGTGTTTGCTCTCCTCCCTGCTGGTGGCCTGACTGCTTGTGTGATGTGTCACTTGGGATCCTGAGCTCATTTCCAGCCTGGCTTTATCTGAGGGCACTTAGGAGGCCTGGCCTGTGGGCTGTAGCCTCCCCCACCTGCAGCCTGGGGCCGCTTCTCTGTTATTGTTCAGGTTTCCCCACCAGAAGGTGACAGGAGGGCATCCTGCTGGCTCAGAGCCTCCGGAGACTCGAGACTCGGTGCTTTTTCCTGGCGCGAGCTCTGGCGGACACCAGCGGTGGACTTTCCTCCTCATCCCTCTGTCAGCGTGGGGAGACATTCAAACCTGTAGAGGGTTTTTGGTGAGTTTATCTGAGCCCAGCTGACAATGGTTGCCGGGAAGCAACATCTCTACGGATTGAGCAATGCTCCCCGGGAATGGCAGTTTAGCACCCTATTTTCTGCAGTGCAGTCAAAGGAGGAGCCCTGAGGGGGCCACGTGAAGGAGGGGTTCACTGGTGATGGCTTAGGGGGGCGAGAGAGAGCAAAGCGGGGAGACCTCTGGGACTGGCTGAAGGTAAAACAGACTTCGCGTACATAGGTGGGCAAAGGAGAGTGAACACTCCATGGTAAACACGGTACTGACTGCGAGGGGGCTGGGGAAGAGGGAAGTTACTCTGGCATTCCAAAGGTGTGTTATCAGAGATGCAAAAAGATCACAGACCGGCTCAGGTAAGGCAAAGGCTGACCGATGTTAGGGAAAAGTACTGGCCAGGACCGGTAGGTCTACCTGCCCTGAACTGCTTTTAGTTAATACGTTCTCATTTTAGCCCATCCTTTGTGGTTACTTGGGGTCTCTGGGTGTGTAAGGCCGCCTCACAGGCCTCCTCTCACGTGTGGCCTCTTTCCTTCCACATCTCCGTGTCCGTGGGTGGACCTTTCTCCCAGCTCCCCAGCCAGGGCGGGGTGCAGCTTCCTGGGACCCCTGCGGTGTGTGAGGCGCTCAGTTGCCTGTCCCGACACTCTGCCAGTTTGGACTCCTGTCTCCTGACTGCTGGTTTTAACCTGTCTCAGCAACCCCTCCTTCCCTTCTGAGGCCGCCACGGACACGGGAAAAGTCAGCATTCATGCTGTCTGTCACCGCCAGACCCAACGAGCAGAGATAGGGATTGAATCTTTATTCAGATACTGTCAATCTGAGAAGATAGCAGCTAATGTACCCTAAAACAGGGGTCCTTAACCCCCAGCCAGAAGCAAAGCTCACCTGTGCTCTGCCTCCTGTACCCCCACCCCCATCCACAGCAGGGGAATGAGGCCCCCCTGAACTCTGCTTCCGGCCCCTCCCCATGGACAATGGGGCCAGCGAAGCTCACCTGTCCCCCCCACCACGAAACAGGTCCATGGTGCCAAAGAGGTTGGGGACCGGCGCCCTAAAAGACGGTCTTACATTTCATTTCAAGCTGAGCCTTTTAATAAGGAGAAACAAGTCTAGGTGAGGGGTTTGGAACTCAGGAGAAGGGTTACTCTGGTAATCACTGCAGTCGGCAGCTTTCCCAGCGGCCTCTCCTCTGCTGGCCCGGGATTCTTTATCTGTGTCCGGGCCGCCAGCAGCCCCGGCTCGCCCTGGAGCATGAGGCTCAGATACCATCTTGATCACCGGCAGCCCTCCCGGGCACAGAGGTCAAATGCCTGTGGTCTCCCGGAGTCAGGGTGGGTCACGCCTTCAGTTGCTGGCACTGAAGCGTTTTACATGCATTCGTTATGAAGATTATTAACTGTCACTTTAAAACTAAAAACTTTCCAGCTCCTGAGTTCCCCCATCACCACCACCACCTTCACTTAAAGTCCAGGTTTTTAGCTCACCGCATTTTCCTGCAGCAGCTGTTGTATTGAAACTGGAGAATCCGGCGTCTGAGCTGCCCGTCCCCTACCACGCCCAACAGGCAGAGACAGGGGTGGGGTCTTTGTGGGCGCTTTATTCGGGTGGCCGTGATCTGAGAAGACAGTGCGTTTGTGCCCTAACCGGATGTCTTAAATTCCATTTTACACCAACTCTTTTTGTAAGAGGAAAGGGGCAGGTAAAGGATCGGAATTAAGGGAGAGTTAATCAGATGAAAAGCTGCAGCGTACCTTCATCTGTGCCCTGGGCGTGGGCATCTCACCCTGGCGCACGCTGGCTCGGGTCCCATCTTGATGGCTTGCAGTCCTCCTCCTGAGTCACAGAGGTGGGACTGCCCGTGGTCTCCTGGAGCCAGGGTGGGTCTACCTTCAGTTCCTCAAACAATAGCTTTTTACACGCGTTGATTACTAAGCCTCTCAGCTATCACCTGAAACTGAAATGTTTCCAACATCTGAGCCCCCCATCAGCAGCACTCAGAGTGCACTGGCAGAGTAGAATGACTAAGAATAGGGACGCTGGCCCTGACCCCTGTGGCTCACTTGGTTGGGTGTCAGCTCGCAAAGTGAAGGGTCATGGGTTCGATTCCCAGTCAGGGCACGAGCCTGGGTTGTGGGTTGGGAACCTGGTTGGGGTCACACACTGATATTTCTCGCCCGCTCTCCCTTTCTCTCTCTCTCAAAATAAACAAGTAATCTTAAGAAGAACAAATACCGACTCCGGAGCCAGACTGCCTGCCCCCGAGTTTCTTCATCTCGGGGGGATGGAGGGAGTGGCAATAGTGGGGGTCGCTGCACCGACGTAAGAAATGCCCAAACCTGTAGAGAACGTTTATAAGAGTTTATCTGAGCCAAACTGACAACATTGCGGGGAGCAAGATCTCCAATGCTCCTGGAAATAACCGTTTTTGCTGTTTCTTTTCTGCATTTGGATGTAAGGAGGGAACAGAAGAAAGATTACAAGACAGAAGTCCAGAGGGGGTAGGATTACAAACAAGGTTGAGGGTGTTTAGCCTGATTTCCAAGGTGTGTTAACCCGGATGCACAGAAGCAAAGCACAGGACCTGCTTCAAGCAGAGATAAACCTTTCACTGGGGAAGCTTTAGGCCTGGGGCAGGACTGCCCCCCACCCCCACCCCCACCCCGTGACCTGCCCGGTGAGGGGTTTATGGTCAGACCGCGCTGTGGGGTTGCTGTTGGTTAGCTTTGTGCCCGCGCCCGTTCCGCCCACAGCTGCACGGGCAGAGGGCCCATTACACCCAGGTGCTGAGACCCCCGCTCGGTGTTGCCCACTGCGAGCCTTACACTGGCCTTTACAGCCATCGGTGTTGTGTGTGATGTGACTAGAGCAGCAATGTTGCCTTAGCGACGATGTGAATATTTCAGCCTGGTCCCTGGTAACGCTCCTCACTTTCTGACGAGCTCACTGTGCAGGTATCTGTGGTGTTTCCTTCGAGCACGTCTGGGAGACAGTGTAACGGGGAGCTTCCTGGTGGTGTAGTTCTCACGTCCTCCAGCCTCTTGGCCTCCGAGTGGTCAATGCAAAGCATCCAGCCCTCCCCCGAGGATGCTGACTTCTCACCCAGCGCTCGCAGGGCCCCGTGAAGCTCCTGTCTCTCATTCTCCTGCAAATCTCAGGCCGTTCTTAGGGTCCGAGGGAATCCAGCTCGGCCACCTGCCAGCTCCGTGACTCACCTTCCCATCTGTGCAGGTCTCCTGCCCTGATCTGCCACCCTCGGGGCCAGGTGTGGTTTGGAAATTCCTGTTGGATCTTTGTGATGACTATAGAGTCTGTCACAACTACAGGTGGGGACAGTTTCTCCACAATCCGCACCTCAGGTCAGGTCAGGTTTTGCAGCCCCTTGGACGGTGGGAGAGGTCTAGCAGTTGGGTGGGGGAGGGGCTAGACTCAACCCCAACAAGGATGAGTAGGGCTTGACCACCAAGGGACCGAGTGGAGTCCATGGGTGGGGAAGTACTGAGAGGAAGCTTCTGGGGTCAGGGGGTTCTTGAGAGGTCAGCTCATCAGAGTCATGAAGGCGGGCCAGGTGATAAGATCCCGAGTGTGGGGACTTTTCCTGAACTGACCCAGTAAGGGTCTTCTTGCTCAAGCTGGATTCTACAACAAGGGGGAGGGGAGCCCAAGATGGGGCCTCATCAGCGCAGGCACCGGGCCAGTCAGGCCGAGCCCGTGGTTGTCAGTCCATGTGCAGGGGCCTGTGCATACAGGAGCCTCGGCCTCGGGAGAGCCCGGCCTGATGGGGAGGGGCAGGCCCTGTCCTGGGACCCAACACGAGGCAGAGGGCGGTGGCCAGGGAATTGTTAGCTGAGTTGCGATGGGAGGAAAAAGGGGCTGCCTGCTGGGGCCGGGGCTGGCCAGCGTGGGGCTGAGCGACGCCAGCTGGTGACTGGTGACATTTCACAGCCTTGGGCTCACCCAGGGAGGAAGGGGTCACGATTCTGTGGGGGTCCAGGACAAGTCACCCCAAAGAGGTGTCTCTGTGGTACGTGCGTAGTTTTGAGCCAAAAGCAGCTTGAGCTGTGGATTCAAGAGAAACGTCTGTGCTCCCCTTTAACTACCAAGACCTGGAAGCAGGGCCTTGCTCCCAAAGCAGAGTATCAGAGGCTGCCTTGTCTGACCGGCCTGTACGGTCAGGCAAACCACTAATTAGCAGGCACCCGCACTTCCCGTCGTCCGGCAACAGTGACCAGAACCCCCACGATGCCTCGCCTCGCACCTAGCTCAGGCACCTCACGCACCCCGTTCCTTTCCGCCTCCGAGGTTGCCACACTCCCTGGGGCTCTGGCTCTCTTGTGCACGCAGGGCTCCCGTACGTACATACGTATGCACACAGTAAACCTGGTTCTTTTCTCTTGCTTCTATGTCTCGTCTACCTGATTATTAGACCAGCTAAAAGAGCCTTGAGGGTGCAGTGTCTCCCTCTCCTACACTCTCATCCCACAGAAGGGGAAACTGAGGTGCAGTTAACTACACAGCCCATGTGGTCAGCTCTGACCAGTGGAAGCCACAGTCCCGCCCAGGCCAGCTGCTCCACAGCCCACCCCCCAGCTTAACGCTGCCCTGCCTCCTGCTGTTATTAGAATCACTGGACCAGAGACCAGAGGGAGAGGCCGGGGCAGGCAGCCAGGCTGAGGGCAGAGCCTGGGGAAAGGCCCGAGTGGGAAGCAGGCAGTGAGTCTGGAGAACAAGCCACGGCTTTGTCTCCTGGCTGGGAGGTGGGGCGGTGAGAGAAAAGGGGCCCGGAGGGGCTGAGTGGGAGATGAAGCAGAAACGGAAGGGATGGAAGGCTGTGCCCCAGACTGTGGAGGGTCCTGGACGCCCAGCTCGGAAAGTTGGAGTTCATCCTGCCGGCAGAGGGCCTTGCGGGGAGCCTCTATCTGAGCCAGCGGTGCAGGTCACGTGCAGGGGGGCCCAGTGACTGCCAGCAGCTGCAAAGGGGTGGCAGTGGGACAGTCCTGAGCCCTTAGGAGCTTGGGGGCCCAGAAAACTGCAGGGACAGGGACAGGGCCTGTGCTTGCTGGCACAGCAGGGGCGGAGAGGACGGCAGGGGAGCAGTAGCTGCCCAGGCTTGAGGTGGGGAAGGTCCCAGCCTCCACCAGGGGGTACCTGAATTCAGTCCATAGCCCACCTTGGGGGAAGCCCGAGATTGGAACAGGGACCCCAGCATTCATCCTGGCCCTGCCTCTTGCCAGCCTGTGACCCTACAGGTAACATCAGGATCTGGGACCTCCATGTGCTGGCAGGGTCACCGTGGGGACACGTGGGCCAGGCCGGCTGGGAAAAGTACTCAGTAAAGGGTACCTCTTGCCCCCATGGGGAAATGGGGCCCCACCCACCCACCCAGAGAACCTCAGCCTCAGTTTCTCCTTCATTTAGTCCGTCCCTTCATGTACTGAACTACATTCTTGCAGAAGTAGGGGCGGCGAGGGGAACACCCTCCCAGGTGGACACCCTCCTCAGAGGGCAAAGCCCTGGACTCGGCAGCGTCTAGGCGACCCGATGCCACCTCCTCACTGGGCAATTTGGGCTTCAACACAAAGTCAGCAGCACAGGCCAGGTTGTGATACCACGTTGTCCTTCTTCCTGGGCTGGATCAGAGTGTGGCAGGGATAGGGGTTCCTGCCTCTTGGGCCATCGGTGGGGTGGGGAGCAGTGAGGGGTGAGTGGGTGGAAAAGCACTTCCTTAGGCCCCACGTCCCACCAAGGCCTCCCCATTACCACACCGCGCCTCCCTCCAGTGTCTCGCCTGACCAGCGTGAGCTCTGATGTCCGCGGAAGCATTCCTTCTTTCCAAGGACCCTTCCAAGGAAAGGCTGCTGGCCAAGAAGGAGCCCTGGGGAGACTAAAGCTGGGAGTCGGGCCCAGGCCATCCATCTCTGCCCTGTGTGGCCTCAGTCTGCACGTCCGTCCCATGTGGGGATGATCCCGGGGCCTGCCTCGCAGGATTGCTGCCAGTATTCAGGCCAGGAGATGCCCACGGGCCCCAGACACTGTGGGGGGGGCGGGCGCACAGCGAGGTCTAGCGCCACATGCTGTTGGCACACAGGGGCCAGGGCTGCATGTGACACCTCCGGCAGAAGCCCCTGCTCCGGGCCGGGCTCCTGGAGCCTGTGCGTTCTGACCAGAGACACCAGCTAGGGGAAGAGGTGTCTTGGGTCTGTGAGCACTGGGGCTGGCTTTTCCACACTCGGGTGGGGGTGGTCTGGGTGCCGCAGTCAGAGCCAGGGCCCAGGGAGAGCAGGCCCAGGCCCCACGTGGGGAAAGGCCCTGCCTAAATCAGCATGAGTGGGGAGGCTTACGAAGGAAATGCGTTTCTCCCAGTCCTGGAGGCTGAAGTCTGAGGTCACAGGGTCAGGAGCCATGCTTCCTTGTCCCCTCCAGCTGCTGGTGGCTGCCTGTCTGCACCACTTCGGTCCCTGCCTCCCTCCCCGCATGGCCATGTTCCCTCTGTGTCTCCACCTGGCCTCTATCAGGGCGTCGGGCACAGGATTCAGGGCCCACCCTTCTCCAGTGTGATCCCCTCTCAACCGGATCACATCTGTGTCCAGATAAGGTCGCGTCCACAGGTACTTAGTTTGGGACTTCAGCGTGCGTTTGGGGACCCAGCTCTACCCACAACAGGAGAGCAGCGTGGAGTCCCCGGGACTCAGCCCCACAGGCAGATCACCTTTTCTGTGACCAACTCAGTGTGCGGGCTGCACACCAGGTGGGCGGGGTGGCGGGCTCCCGGCAGGAGGCTGGAAGGGACGGGCACCTGGGTGGCAGTGGCCTAGCGCCCGTCCACCCCTCACTCCGCCAGTGCTGCCTCCGCCCAGGATCTGATTAAAGTAAAGAAACTACAGCTCCCATTATTCAGGGCCCGCTCTGTGCTGGGTCCCGGGAAGACACAAGCTGTCCTCATTAGTGTGGCAGCTGGCATGCGCCGTGAGGACACGAATTGTCTCGTCCCCTCCCCACCGGGAGGGGGTGGACCTCACCCCCTCCTGGGACAGGTGTGTCCCCTTCCCTGTCCACCCCAGAATAGGGATGAGATGGCTCCCCGTGCCCGGCACACTGGTAAGCCCCTCCTTGGGTGTCCCCTGACCCAGGGATCCCCAGCCAGTAGGAAGGACCTTCCCAGTCAGCTGGGGGAACACCAGGCCTCCCCACCAGGGGGCAGGAGTCTGGCCAGCAGGAGTGGCAGAGCTGAGGGCAGTCTCCCTCCCGCTCCGCTGGCCTGGCTCCAGCTTCCATGCTGACTCTGACGCTGGCCTCCCGAGCCTCAGTTTCTCTGTCTGCAACCCCTGCCTGCCAGCCTTGCATCAACTAGGTGAGGCAATAGGACTCCAGGGGCCGCCCCCTGCCCTGCCTCTCACCCAGCCCCTTTGGGGACAGATGAACTCCCCGACCCCCTTCACATACAGGTTGGAGGCACGAAGTGTGTGGACTCGGCCAGGTGGACCCAAGCCCCTGGTCCTGGTTCCAGAGCTGCACAGACTCACTGCCAGCCCCTGGGCGCCAGGCTCTCCGTCTGTGCCAGGCCTGGGGGTTGCTGAGCCCAGAGGACCAGATTCTCCCTGAAGATGCTCAGCAGCCATTGTCACGCAGGCCCTGCCCCCAAAGGTCCCAACTCCAGGGTCCTCAGCCGAGGCCAGGCCTGTCCTGTGGGCCCCTGCGCTGCACCTGTGGACGTGAAGTCCCTAAGCCAGCCGCTTGGTGCAGTCACAGAAATCAGAGACGCCAGGGTCACCATCCCTAGCCACATCTGTCTACAGGGAGCACGCAGCCTTTAAAGGGCTTTATGGCTTCTCACCTCTCAAACTCCCCTGTGGCAGCTCTGGGGAGGGAGGCAGGGTCCACCCTGGACCTCCTCCATCTTACAGACGGGCAAATTGAGGCCCTCAGGGTCAGGGCCGGGTGGACCCCCGTTCTGGCCACCCAGCTGAGGTCTCCCTCTCCCATCAGAAAGGGACAGTGGGGTTTTGCACCAGCTCCTGGCCAGGGGGACTTAGGGTCCCAGGGGAGGAGAGGACGTGGTCAGTGCCATTAGGGCACCCTGGCAGCTCTGGGGCCCAGGAACGGGTCCCCCTGGTCTCCCGTTCCCTTTGAAAGAGCATTTCCCTTCCCCGAGTCTCAGGCACAGACTGGCCCCGCCCAGAGTCACCCCTCAATGCAGTTGTTCAGTGCCCCACCCCGTATCAGGCCTGGAAGGTCCCGGAAGCGAGCTTGGGCCTGGTGGGCACCGGGATCCCCGTGCCTGCCTGCCTGCCTGCCTGCCTGCTGGGGCGGCAGCTCTGTGAGAGCTATCACGTGAGGCCTTGGGCCCAGGAGGCCCGGTCATCTGATGCTTCTCGGGAAGCCAGAAATCAGGGTTTGCATGTCGATCTCTCCGTGTGAAACCCTGGCTGCACGCAGTTCTGGGCTGGGGTTTCCCCCACCCCAGCCATGCTGCAGGCCAAGCAAAACACATTTACCCAATTGCCCCTGCTCTTCGGGGTTGCGATGGCTTTGTCCCCTCCTGGCCTCTGTCTCAGAGTCTATGGCCCTGGCGACTGGCTGCTCCCCTGGGCTGCCAATCCACCCCCAGCACCTAGGTGTCCCCTCCACCAGTCACCAGCCCACCCTCTGCTGCAGCACCTTCCCTCGAGTCCCCGCGGCGCCTGGCCCTGGGCCTTGGACTGCTGGGGCCGCGGCTGATTCCCTTCTCAGAGATAGTGGTTGGCACTTAAATCCCAGGGCCATTCCTACCTCTGGAATTCCTTGCTGGCCACCTCTCCCAGACCCTGCTGAAGCCCCAGCCCCCTCTCCATCCAGACGCCCTCCCGACCACCCCTCTCCCTCTCCTCCCCTATTCCCTGAGTTTCTTATCAGAGCAGGCTGGCCCCTCCCACCCCAGTGTGCCCAGCGAACAAAGCCAGCCCCGAGCCTGGAGCCCGCCTGCAGCTTGGGAAAGCTTGTCCCGCCCAGTCCGCTCTGCCTCACCTCACCAAGATGAGTTACCCACCTTTCCCTAAGCGTTAGCACCCATCCACCCAATCACCTCTTCCTGGGAGAGAGGTGTTTCTCCAGCCATTCCGCCAAACACTGCAGCGTGCCTACTGTGTGTGTGTGGGGGGGGTGCGGTAATGTAGAAGTTGCCCAAGTCTGGCTTATGGCATCGGGTGAAAAAGCCACCGAGTGACAGAGGGCAGTCTCTGAGCCTAACCCAGGGTGAAGAGTCAGGGAAGGGGAGGCGCCTTTGCAGTGGCCCCGGAAGAGCAATCAGGAGGCCTCTGTCATCCTGGCCAGAGACCCCTCTGCTCTGCCTGGGGAGGTGGAGGGAGCAGAACCCATAGATGTTTCTAAGGGGGTGAGAAACCACCAGGGGCTTGACGGGGTGAAGGTGGGGCAGGGACGACCTGTCAGGTCACGCGGGTCCCAGCCTGGGGGGTGGCAGCTCTGGGAGCCGAAGGCGTCCACACCCTCAGTTTTGAACGCAGGGTCACGGAGTCTGTCAGCCATGACTCTGCCCCCTGAGGATGAGGGTGGCATCCGGCACCCAGTAGGTGCTCAGGAAATGCTGGTTGATTTGAACTGGACAATGTCTCCTCGTAAACTCTTGTGCACCTGGAGGGGGCTCTCCTGGCTCCTGGAGCCATGGAAGAAGCTCCTCAGCTGCCTGGCTGGGCCTTGGCAAACCCCGTCCTCTGCCTCCTTCACGCGGAGGTCCACGTTCCTGTCTCTGAGTGGGAACGACGTCACCCCACACTGCGTCACACCAAGCTGGCCCCAGGCACCTGTGCCCCACCCCCTCCCCGTAGTAGGCAACCTCTTTCCCAGGGAGCAGGTGCTTTGGCTCCACCACCGAGGGTGGAGTGCAAGGGGCACACACTCTGGGGTAGGGGACCCAGTGGTCTCTGGGACTCAGTTTCCCTCTTCTGTACAACACTGAGGTGGGGGTCCCTCAGGGCATCCTCTCAGGCTGAGGTGCTGGGATCGGCCCCCCTCTCCTCACTGACTCACACAGGAAGTGTTTATGGGAGGACATGAGGGCAGGTCTCTAGTGGCACCAGGGCAGCCACGCTCTCTTGCTGTCTGATGGCAGGGGCAGGGGTGGGTGAACCCTGTGGCAATCCCAGAAGCTGGGGTGGGGCAGGGGGCGGGCCTGTGCCCTGTGCTCAGGAGGCCTGGGTGGTTAGGCCCAGCTTTGCCTTTTCCTGGCTGTATGACATTGGGCAAATTACTTCCCTCAGCCGCAAAGTAGGAAATTCCTACTTCCTAGAGGGAAACGGGCCTGAGATCATCTCAAAGTGCCGTGAAAATCTGGCCTGGGGCTCCCTTCCACGGGATCACTCTTCATCAGCCTTGGGGTCTTAGGGGACCCACTTGTTTTTATCATCCCAGAGACCTGGGGTGGGAGGGGCAGCAACAGCTTTGCAGGTCTGACCGCTGGGGAGGCCGCTCCTGATTCCCCCAGCCCCCCACCCACCCCCGCCCCAATCTGGCGACTCCCAGGCCGGAGGACACGGTTTAGAGTAGCCACGGCCTGAGGAGCCCCAGTGGGCTGAGGCTTTGACTCGGTTTTCCTGAGAACCACGGAGACGCCTGTGTCCAGGTGGCAGGATGTTGAGAGATCTGTGTGAGCACAGCCTTTGCGGGGAGGCACGGGAAGGAGGGGGTGACTTTGGTTGAGGCATTGCAGGGGAGGGGATTTCGGGGGTGGGGGAATAGGAGTCGCGGAGCATCCTGTGGATGTGTCTGCAGTGGCAGGGCGGGGCGGGCGCTTGGGGTTGTTGGTTGTCCCTACCGTACGCATTGGTTTCCCATGGGCAGGTGTGGCCTTTGGAAGAGCGCGGCGGGTCTAGCTGGACCGAGGCAGGGCTGACCGAGGGGATTTAAGGCGGAGGCGCCAGCCTTGTCCCCAGCTCCTGGCCCTGCTTGGGCTTCTCACAGCCCCGCGCCCTTTCCAGTTCCACTCGGGGCCTCCCCTGCTCCGCCCCCGGCCTCAAGCCCTGCCCCTGGCCACGCCCCCGGCCTCTGTTTGCGCCGGGTCCGCGCTGCCCGCCGAGCTCCAGGCACTCCACGCTGCAGCCGCTCGGAGCAATGATTAACCCGGAGGGCCGGCCCGCGCCGGGCCCGGGGCGGAGGCCTGGGGCCGGGGCGGGATCCCGAAGGGCCGCTCGGCTTCCTGCTCTCTCCCAAGTTTCCTCGTAGAGAGAGCAGCGCCGGCCAGGGCCCGCGGCGCGGCGCGGCGTGGCGCAGGGCGCGGCGCCGGTCGCGCGTGGGCGCGGAGCGGGCCCCTGGGGTCACCATGAGGACTCTCCGCAGGTTGAAGTTCATGAGTTCGCCCAGCCTCAGTGACCTGGGCAAGAGAGAGCCGGCCGCCGCCTCCGCGGACGAGCGGGGCACGCAGCAGCGCCGGGCCTGCGCCAACGCCACCTGGAACAGGTAAGGCCGCACCCTCCCGGCCCGTCTGTGGGCCCGGGGCCCCAGAGCTGGAGGAGGGGGCGCCCTCGCGCCGGGCTGCGGTAGAGGGCGGGCCCCCTGCGAGGCACGGTGCCGTGGGCACCGCGGCACTTCACTATTTGCAAGAACTTGCTCCGCCGGAGTTGTGCGGGCTGGGAGGGAAGTTTAGTGCAACGTGTTTCTAGAACGGAGGGACGAGACCGCGGACCCCGGGCTGGTCCCGAGGCGCCTGGCTCGTGGGTGGCGGGGTGGGCGGTGCCGCGTGCCGGCCTCCCGCCCGTAGTCTTCCCACGTCTCCGATCCAGTGCTCATGGCAACCTGGGAGATAATACAGCAGGAAGTATTTTTCCCATTTCGCAGATGAGCAGATGAGCCTCGCGGGCGCAGTCGGTAGGTTGCTGCTGCGCTTCCTGCCTCTGCATTCAGGTCGGGGGCGCGCGGGTCGTTTTCCCTCCAGCGGCCCCCTGTCCTCCCAGCTGTTCCCCGGGCGCAGCAGCTGCCCTGCATTCCTCAGCCGACCCTCCTCCAGGGGCCGTTCCCAGACAGGCAGGGGCGTGGGAAGGCCCCCCACCCCCAAGCTTTGTTTGAAGAGCAGGGCTGGGATCCGGAAAAGAGACGGTTTATTTAGTGGGATTCCCCAGCGTGTCTGCTCATTGGCCCTTTTCAAAAATAGATATTTCCACCAAAAGGCAAGTGGGGTGGGAGGGGAGGGGAAGACAGTGCGGGAGGCTGTTTGGGGTGGCTGTGGATGCTGTGCCCCCGCCACACACCCCTGGCAGTGAAACCCTGCCAGATGCTCCTCAGCGGTGGTCTTGGCCAGACTTCACCAGCATGGTGGTGGGCATGGGCTGCCAGCCGGGGACCCTCCGGTCTGTGCACCAGGCAAGACGCTGCCATCCGTCTGCTTGTCTTCGGTCCCCTACCAAGTTGCACACTATGTGA
>VMDR010000133.1:253874-397400 GCA_007922815.1 Macrotus californicus
CCCCCCCCCCCCCCCCCCCCGCCCCCGCAGTCTGAGAGAGAGCCTTCTTTCCCTTGTCTCTGCTGTGGTTTAGTGGAAGGCGCCCAACAGTCTAGTTCGAATCCCCACTCTGCCTCTTCCATGCTGTGTGGCTTTGAAAGACTCCTGTACCCTTTCTGGTCCTCAGTTTCCTTGCCCATAAAATGGGCTAACAGGAGTACCTCCCTCCCACCAGGGCTGTTGCAGGGATTAGGTGTGAAGATGGGTAGAGGGCACAGTGTCTGGCACGCAGTGTGTCCTCTGTAACCCAAGATTCAGGCCCGAACTCAGGTCAGGGTGGGCCTGGAGGGGTGGGCTTTGGGGGGCTCCTCGGAGTCAGCTGCTTTGTGAGCGGCACGCTTTCTGATCAGCCCTGCTAGGGGTCCCCCAAACAGAGGTGAGGGCACCCTAGGCCCCACTCTGAGTCTTCCAGGAGGGGCCACCTGGATCTCCCAGCCGCCTTTTACTTCAGGGATCCGTATAACTCCAGTTCTGTGCTGTGTCTGGGCCCCGCAGGCTGCCGAGGATCACACCCCTCTCCACAGCTAGCACCCACTAGCTCCCGGTCAGCTCCCCCAACCGGCCCGCACTCCTACGACATGCCAGGCCCCTTCGTGTCTCTTGGCTCGCTTTGCTACCATTGCAGCCCAGGGAAAGAGATATTGCTACCACCCCCAACCCCACCCCCAGTTAAAGGTACAGAGGGGGACACAGAGCCCCAGAAGACCCGCCCACGGAGTCCGTGGCAGGGCCAGAGCCCTGCTTTGTCCTCCCCAAGCCGAAGGAGGTGTGAGCCACGAAGGGAGCAAAGCGCCTTCTGCCAGGCCCCTGAGTGACAGTGGTGGGGACAAGGGCCCCTTCCGGTCTCCGCAGTGCCCCCTGCAGGCCCACAGGACAACAGCCGTGTCCGCGCTGGAACAGTGTGTGTGGGTCCTCCTTGCTGAGTTGAGTCAAAGGTGCACTGCCTTCCATCTGTGTGGCCACACCGGTGTCCTGGGGCCACCGTAACCCGGCACCTCACACTGGGTGACTCGCAGCGACAGGTTTATTCTCTCACAGTTCCGGAGCCAGAAGTCCAAAATCAACCAGGCGTTGGCGGGGCCGTGCTCCCTCTGGGGGCTCTGGGGGAGTGTTCCCCCCTCCCCCGGCCTTTACCAGTTCCTGGTAGGCCCTTGACTGGTGGCCAAGTCACACCAGTCCCTGCCTCTGTCTTCCCCATGGCCTCTCCTCTGTGTCGCTGTGTGCGAACCCCTCTCCTCTCGCACAAAGAGACCGGCCACTGGGTTCAGGGCCTGCCCTGGACCCGGGTGACCATCTGCAGGTCCTGCACTGATGGCATCAGCAAAGGCCCTGTTTCCAAATGAGATCTGGGATGTCAGGAGAACATGACTTTCTAGGGGACACTTCCACCCGATACAGTGACCCTGGGTTCACCCCCTAAACTCCCTGTGCCTCTGTTTCCTTGTCTGGACGTGGGACACGGGCAAAACAAAAAACAAAAACAGAAAAAAACATAGAATTCACACACTCACTTAGCCATTCATTCATTCATTCATTCATTCACTTATTCACTCCCGGGACCTAGAGTCAGCAAAGAGCCAACAGCCTCCCAGAGCTTGGGGTCTGCAGGGGACTCAGGAAACAAACAGGACACAAGCGAACCAGCCAGGGCTTCGCAGGCCGGCTTCAGTGCCAGGAAGGAGGTGAAGTGCTGACCACACATGCCCGGCAGCCGTGTTCTGTGCTCGTGGGTCCCGTGGGTGTGCAGGAGATGTCTAAGCCAGTGATGGGTGCCAGGCTGTCCCCTCCTGCGCTGCCCTTGCAAACCATGGACTAGAGCTGTTGGGAGGCGCTTGGTCAGACAGGTTCCTCCCCTGCGCCGAGCCCAGGGCTGGGGCTGCCGAGGCGGGCGCAGGGGAGGGTTAGAGGGCTCACCTGCCAGTCCCACCTGCAGTCCCTCATGCCCTCCCTCCCCAAGGTCTGGGCCCATGCGCATGGGGCCTCCAGCTCTGTGAAGGTCGCGTTTTGAGATGAGGGAGGAGGGAACGCCCCAACACAGGTCCTCTGCACCTGCGTTTGGGTCAGAGGGTGCTCACGATTCTGGCACCCTCCTTGCCAGGCCTGCATCTGCCCACATGCTTGAGGTGTGGAGCACCCACCCCACCTAGATGTTAGAATGGAGGTGCCCAGCCAGGCAGGAGCAGGGTGGAGGGTGTTCCCACGTGGTGCCGGTGACACTTGTCACTCTCCCCACAGACTCGCATCCACAGCTGGCTGTCTTTAGCTTACAGGGTCTGGGGTCTGAACCCAGGTCGACTTGCAGCCACTGCTGCGGCAAAGTGGGTTTGGGGGTGAGCTGGAGTCCGCCCCCTGGTCCTGGAGGGGCCCTGGCCTGACCCCTACAGAGTGTTCCCCTCCCCGATCCCAGCAAGGCTGAGCAGCTGTGACACCCTGTCCCCCAGATGGTGCCGCCCTGCCATACTCAGGTGGGAGGAGCTCCTTTCATCCCAGAAATAACTCCAGGTACAAGTCCCGATCCCCACCCTGCAGATGGGGCTCAGAGAGTCCCAGGGACCGCCTGGGGCTCACTCCCAAGACTGTGCTTCCGCCACCAGGGGGGTCTCTGGGGGGCCCGAGGAGGTTGGTTGAAGCCTCCAAGATGACAACTTGTTTGAGAGTGGGGGTTGTCGGCCAGGGAAGGCCTATGGACCCCACCTCCTCACTCACTCAGGGCCAGGCCCGAGGTGCAGAGCCCCGCCCTTCTGAGGCAGTCCACACGTGGTCAGCAAAACAATAGCCCCCAAATATGCCCACATCCCAATTCCCCCAGAACCTGTGACTACGTCGCATTGCGAGGCAAAGGGAGCTTTTCAGATGTGACTAAGTTAAGCATCTTTGGATGAGGAGATGCTCCTGGCGGCCCATGTCCTCGCAGGGCCACTGTGACAGGGAGACCCAGGGCGGAAGCAGAGAAGCTGGGGAGGAGGGGAGGAGCCCAGGAGAGCAGGCACCTCTCAGGGCTGGGCAAGATGTCCTGCCCTGGGGCCTCTAGGAGGGGCCGGCCCACCCACGCCTGGGTTTTAGTCCCCCCATGACACTGACCTAGACTTTTCAGCCTTCAGAACTCCAGGAAAACAACTTGGGCTTGTTGCAAGCCACCAGGCTGGTGGTCTTCTGACAATAGCCCCAGGACAGCCACACCCTGGGCTTCCCTCCCACCTTGTGCCCTGGCCCCCACCACCCCCACCCCCACAGCTCAGAAGGTGGGAATGAGAGGCCCCGGCAGCCATGGGAAGACACAGGTATGCCACTGCCCCCTCTGCAGCTTGTCAAGATGGAGGGGGTCAGAGCCCAAGCAGGTGCCTGCCTACCTGGGCAGGTTTGCCTTTGAGAAATTCTCCAAGCCCTTGCCTGTAGTGGGTGTGAACAGGAGCCCCTCCTGCTCAGCTGGGAACACTGGGGTGGGGGATTTGAAGCCAGGTGGACCGAAGCCAGGGTATGAGTGATACCTGTTTTCTGGGGAGCAAGTAAACCTGCCCACAGGTCTGTTCTCACCCCTACTTTCCAGGAGATCAGATTGGGGCCTAAACGGGAGTAGGAATGGGTTCTGAGACAGCTGCCTCCCTGTGCTATTCACCTGGGCATAAAGAAAAGGCCAGGTGGTCCTGCTACTTAACTTCTCGGGCTGGATGTGCCCTCTGGGGTACAGATGAGGACACTGGGGCTTGTCACCCTTGGATGGACTGGGCAGGGAGAGGGGTAGAGCCCGGGCAGTCTGAGGTGGGCAGGAGCCAGGGTGGGCACTAACCAGCCCAGGTGGCATTGGGAAGAGCCTGTGGGGACCCAGTGGAGCCCAGCACTCCTGCCTGCCTCTGCCCACCCATTCAGCCCTTCCCTAGGGCCACTGGCTAGGTGTCAGGCCAGGGTGGCATGGGCAGGTGCCCCTGAGTCCCACAATCAGCCCTTCTTCCCAGCCTCACCATAACCCCACCCCACCCCCCCCATCCCCTGCCAAATCCTGGGCAGCCCTGACCCACCAGCCTTAGTGGCTGATCTCGGCTCCATCCTGGGTGCTCTGGAGCCTCCCTGAGTGTTCTGCACTTCCACCCAGTGCTCAGGCAAGAGAGGCTCAAATTTGGCCCCGCCTCCTGTCTTCCTTTGTGGGATGGGGAAGGACAGGCCCCCATGCGGGGAGGGGCTGCCCAATGAGAGGAAGGAGTCAGGGTCTCGCCTGGAAGCTCCTCAAAGGCTGACTGCAGTTTCCCTGGGACACGGCCCTGCCCCTGGCTGGCCCTGCCCACCTCTGGTCTAGGCGGCCATAGGCCAGAACAGCTGGGGTTTCACTTCTGTTCTGGGGGGCTGATAAGTCACATGAGGTCCCTTCAGCCTCCCCACCCTTCCTCTCTCCCCCAGTGGCTCACAGCGAGGTTTTCTTGTTCACCCAGCTTGGTCTTTGGAAAGAACTTGGAAACTCAGCTGGAGAGAACGGGAAGGAGCTGGGCCCTGCCGGCCCTCCACCCCCCACCCCCAACAACCCCTACCCTTACGTTTGGTGGGGGTGGGGGGACTGTGGGCGGGGGGGCTCCAGGCTGGCAATAAAGCTGTGTGACTCTGGGCCACCTCTTGGCCTCTCGGAGCCTCAGTGTTCTGTGGCCTGGGTGTGACAGTCCCCACCTCGTGCCGTGGTTAGAAGGAAGACATTGAGAAAACCGCAGAGCAGATGGCTGAGCTGGGGCGGATGCTTCTGGGGTCACACCCCTCCCGAGAGTCACTGCTGACCCACACCGTGACAAACAGCCCGCAGGGCACTGCCTGCCCCCCACAGCATCTCCCTCAGGGGCTGTAATGACGAGCCTGTTGTGTAGATGGGGACACGGAGCCATAGCTGCTCAGGCCACTTGGCCAAGGCATAGAGCTGGGAAGCCCACGGCTGGGATCCAAACCCACACCCACCCCTGAGCCCACCTGGGTGGGGGCTGGAGGTGGGCAGCGTGGGTGGGGCGCTCAGGCAGAATGCCCGTGTTCACTGGGTCACCGACAGATCACGAGCGACCTCGGCTGCCCTAGTGCCAGGTGCGGGGGTGGAGGCTAAAGAGTAAATCAAAGACCTCCCCTTGCCAACAAGGAGAGGGGGTGAATACTTGCCCTACACAGGTGTGAGGGAGGAGGGACCCGGCCTCCCAGGAGACCAGGAAGGCTTTAAGGAGGGAGGTGGGTGGAAGGCCAGCCCCCAGACCAGGGAGCGATGAGGATGAGGGCCATGAGGTGGGAGGGGAGGTCAGGCAAGCGTCACAGAGTGGCCAGCCTCCCTGAGGGGTCCAGACTGCCGGCCTTGCCATTCAAACCCACCTAGGGTAGCATCCGCTCTTGGCGGCGGGGAGGGGGGTGGGGATGGGGGAGTGGAACCAGAGTGGGCTGGAGTCCCTCGGGACGGTTTAAGGGAAGGAGAGGAAGGGCACAGAGAGGCTGCTAAGAGTAGGTCCCTGAGAGCAGCAGGACCAGGCCTAGGGGGTCACCGAGGCCTCAAGGTCCAGGGCCCCACCCCTCCCACCACCCCCAGGCAGACAGGGCTGGGCGGGGCTGCCCCTGCACCATGTCTCCCCTGGGGCCCCCAGCAGCCCCTACAAGGCAGAGAATGAGTTCCCAGCTGTCAGGATTCCAGGGGGGTGGCTGCCATAGGACAGCTGGCTGGCTTCCTGGTGGCCACAGACTTCCCATCAGATTCTCATCTTTTTTTTAGTGCAGATGGGAGCCGTGTCTGCCTGGAACTTGTAGCAGGTGGACACGACCCCAGCTGTGACCGAGTGCCGAGGCTGGGGCAGGCCGGCACCTGACCCTGCCCCACAGGCAGGAGCCAGGTTAGAGGGTGTGTGTCCCTGGGCCCGTGAATAAGCAGCATTCCAGTATCAGGTCCCAGAGGAGCTGGGCACCCTGGGTCAGGGGACAGGTGTCCAGTGCGGTCACAGCCTCTGGCTCAGCTGGGGCCAGCCATGGAACCTGGGTGCGTCCCCGCACTGCCCAGACCCTCTTTCACCCACCTGGGCCTCAGGGCCCTACCCCTGCCCAGACCTGCGGCCTCCCTGAGGGCACCTGGACTCTCTGAGCCTCGGTCTCCTCATTGGAGAAGCAGCCAGTCCCCTGTCCCTGGGAAGGGTGGAGCTGGGGGAGGCAGACAAGGGCACCAGGCACTCGTTGGCCACTGCCTGCCCTGGGATGTGACCAGCAGCACGTGTCCAGCTGTCCCCTGCACACCGAGAGTCATGCAGCCAGCGTGAGGTGGTGAACCTCAGGGAGCAGCAGCCAGGTGCTGGGTGGAGGGCGGCGGGACCTGGTTGTCACCCTTGGGAGCAGGTGGCCAGTGGGAAGGACTAACAGGAAAGTGAATCAGCAAAGTGCTGGGACACGAGTCTGCACAGAATGGGGAGGGGATGCAGGGCTTCCTGGAGGCAGTGGCCTCTGAGTGGAGGCTCTGATATGGCTAGCCACTTGTCTAGGCGACAGGAAGGAGAGGGCCCTCCAGGCAGAAGGGGCAGTGGGTACAAAGACCCAGAGGTGTGGCACCCCTGACAGGCCCTGCATTCTAGGGGATTAGAGTGTGGGGAAGGGACTCCCGAGGAGCCTTGAATACCACATCCAGGCCTTGCTCTGTGCTGGGCAGTGGGTTCAGCAGGGAGGCTGGTGGGCGCAATCAGAGGCCCAGGCGGAGAGGAGGAGCCCTGGGCTGGAAGGCAGAGGAGGGGTGCTGTGGAGATCCAGGAGGCAGGGCTGATGGGGTTTGGAGGGCGAGGGGTCAGGATGAACTTCACTGTTCACGCACCAAGCTGCTCCATGAGCCAGGTGCCCTCGCGCTTTGTAGTGATGGCGGAGACAGGTTGACCTCACAGATCACACGTAAATGTGCAGATCCACACCGACAGGGGCTGCGAAGGCGGACAGCCCTGTGATCCAAAGGCAGGAACTGGTCAGAAGGAAGCGGGAGGACCTGCGGGCAGCTCCCCCGGCAGGGCGGGGGCAGAGCACAGGCCCTCGGTGTTCAGAGGTGGGAGCAGGAGGGTAACAAAATCTGGACTCGGATACATTGGGGCCACAGAAGGTGGCCCTAGTCTCTGGCCTGGGCTTGGAGGGTTTGAGAGCACAGGAAGGGAAGCGGAGTGTGTATGGGGGACACGAGATGTCCTGGGGAGGTGACCAGAAGGTGCCTGGGGCACGGGGGAGGTTGGGGGCATAGGATCTGGGAGCTGAGGTGGGAACCGAGGGACCCACAGGGACAATCAATCCCTGCTCTCCCGCCGTCCTGCCTCTGACCAGGCCCTCCCTGTTGCTCCAGCTGAGCAGGAAGGCTGCAGGGGAGAGCAGGGCAAAAGAAGGTCTGAGGGGGGGCGGGGGGGCCGTCCCGGGACGTCTGGGTGCAGCGCTCCTCTCTCCCCACCCGCAGCATCCACAACGGGGTGATCGCTGTCTTCCAGCACAAGGGGCTGCCCGATCAGGAGCTCTTCAGCCTCAACGAAGGTGTGCGGTGAGTGGCTGCCCCGTCTGTCCCCGCCCAGGTCCGTGAGAAGGAGGGAGGCCCCGACCAGGCCTCTGGTCTACCAGCCCCGCCGGAGGCTCCACCCTGAGACCCATGGTCCGTGGTGACCACTGCGAGGATCCGTTACCCGGCTCTTGGGCCTGGGGGGCCTTTGCCACCAGCCCTTCTGAGGACATCTTTCCAGGGGAAACAGGGTAGGACTTGAACGCCCACAATCCCCGCTGGTGTCAAGTATCAGGAAAGACATTTATTCTGTTAAAGAGGAAGGACCCACCTGCCTAATGACGGGAGTGTCGTTCCGGAAGAGCCAGCACAGCGGGTGCACGCCCCTCATTTCCTGTGAGCGGCTGAGGCACGAGCACTTGGCAAGGAGCCCCCTTGAAGGACCGGCTTCGAGGGGATCTGCGAGGCCTGCCGTGGCTGTGCTGTGTAGTAGGAGGCGGCCAAAGCTCAGAGAGGTCAAGAGGCTTGCCCAGGGTCACACAGCCTCTACAAGGAGGCAGGTGCTGCCTCTGAGCTGTTCCCCTTCCGCCCCGGGGGAAAATAGACAACAGATCTTCTCATCAGCTCCAGGAGGGAATAAAAGGTTACCTGGGAAGGGGTAAACCGTTCCCACTGCCGTATGGCAGAGCTGACAGGGTCCCTGCAGACAAACTGAGGCCTGAAGCGGGAGAGGGGCTGGTGAAGTCACGGGAGCAGGGGTTTGTTGCCTGCCAGGCCTGACGTGTGGTCTGTCCTGCTCCCCCCCCTCCCACCGGCTCCTCTGACCACCCAGGGGTGGGGCCCCAGGAGCCCCCGAGGGCCTCCGTGGGGCCCGCAGCACCCCCGTTTTCTGCTCTGCTGAGGGAAAGGGAGTTTGTGGCAAGCCTAAAGAATGTGCTAAATGTTTAAACAACAGACATAAGGAAATACTTCTACATTCCTGAGCAAAGCCCAGGGACAGCACTCCAGCCATTTGTGCACCCTCCCCCCCTCGGCAGCATAAACAGCAGAGAGGCAGAGGCAGAGGCTGTAACCCCAGACCACACGCCCCTGGCCCCAGCCCTTGGGGACAGGTTGGCACAGAGCAGGCGGCCTCCCTCAGGAGTGTGTGTGGGGTGCTGGCGAGGGGCAGACATGTAGCCCCAGCCCCAGGCTCCCCGAAACAGCCCCGGCATCCTTTACCCAAGAAACAGGTAGAGGTCAGATGCGGAGCTCCTGGCCAGGTGGGTGATTTGGGGCATCGACGTTTTAGCCAGTTCAAAATGAGATGCCCGTACTCTCCCGGCAGGGGAGACACCATGATCTCGAAGGTGACTCTCCAGGGCCAGGCTTTCCCCTGCACTCCAGGTGTGCTGACCCCTGCGTCTTCCCCAAATGTGGGAAACACAGCCGAGTAATTTTTGGCCATGGGGGACTGTGTTCGCGCCCTCCCCTGGCCCCCCTTCCCCCAAAAAGTGAAAGGCCGGGCGTGGTTAGGTGCTGATTACTGATAACAGCCTTCCTCCAGAGTTTGCTCCGTGCTGGCCTCCTGCCTTGAATTCTCCACAGTGCCCCTGAGGAATGGGCGCCCCGTTACTCATTTCACAGATGAGGAAACTGAGGCGCAGAGAGGTCATAGGTTGCTCGTGGAGCCAGGGCCTAGGCCCCTGAGTCCAGGGTCTGCGGGTCCTTCATAACCTCCCGCGCCCCAGCTCTTGGCCATCATGCAGACACGTCAAATTAGGTGAATTTCATCGTGATTAAATCCATAATTGGTCATTAGCTTCGATCCCACGAGAGCCTGGGCCCAGAGCCGTTGATGGCACCCTTCCTGGATACTCCCCTCTGCTCCCAAAGCTCGCCTGGGAGACCAGGCGGTGCCGGGGTCGAGGGGGGTGGGCGGGGGAGGGGTTCGAGACCGTGATTAGGGAGGGGGCCTGGCCATCTGGCCCTCGCTTGCCTCCATGTCCCCCCATTTTGTCCGTGTGTTATTTTGAGACATAATTCATCCTTGTAAAATGTGCAGTTCATTGTTTCAGTTTATTCACAGGTTTGCACAACCATCACCATATTTAATTCCAGAACATTTTCAACCCCCCGCCAACAAAAAACTGTCTCTATTACCAACCCCTCCTCGTTACCCCTCCCCCGGCCCCTGCAAATGCCTGTGTGTCCGTGTGGATGGCTCTGCCGGTCGGGCACTTCTTAGGGGTGGCGTCACTCAGTCCGCATGTGGCTCCCATGGCCGCTTCCTTTGCTGGGCACAGTCCTTCAGGGCTTGGTCTCATTGGAGCGGGTGTTGGGACTTCGCTCCTTTGCACGGCCGCTCGTTGCACAGGAAGCACGCCCCCCTGTTTATCCTCTTGTCTGCTGGTGGGTGTTCGGGTTGTGTCCTCCTGGGGGCTGTATGGACTCCGCTGCTGTGAGGTCACATGCAGGCTTTGTGTGGACACATGCTTCCATGACCCTGGGTGTGTACCCGGGGCGGCATTGCTGGGCCACAGCGCAGCGCACGGCAGGCTCAGTGAGGGACTGCCTGGCCATCTGCCATGGCGGCGGCTGCACTAGTGGCACAGGGTCGCACAGGGCGCCTGCTGAAGGCTCCAGACCTCCTTTTGCCCTGACGGTGTCGGTGGCATCACCAACAAAGGGCCCGTCACATGGGCCATCTTCCTAAACAGATTCTGAGGCCACTTGCTCCATGTCCTGTGGCCTGCGCCGCCCTGCATTCTGGGTTCTCCTGTCCGACCTGTCCCTGAAGCTGCGGCCTGGATGTCGGTCTGGGGCAGACTCTGTCGCAGCATTCGGTGTGACAGCTGCTGGTCTCCTGGGACTGTGAGAATCTTGTGTGTCCTTTGGTTGGCGGGCAGGAGCTCTGCCACCTGCTGAGGTCCTAAGAGACCTCTCCTGGGCTCCCGCTGAGAAGCAGGTTGCCTGTCCTGCCCCAGCTCCAGCACAGGGTCCTACCAGCGCTGCTGCTCCCAGGAACCAGCAGACCCTCTGGGCTCGTGGGTGGACCTGCTGGGCCTTTCTCTGCCTTCTGACCCTTCAGCTCCTCCCTGGGACTGTCTCTCCACTTGGCGACACCCAGGTTGTTGTCCCCCCACCCTGCAGCCCTTCCCCCAGGTGTTGTCTCTTTATTCCCAGCATGCACAGCTACCGTGGGGTGTAGGTCCCCCTCACTGCTCTTAGGGAACGAGTGATCTGCCCAGCCCAGGCCGGGCAGCCTTCTAGCTGCCTGTGAGCAGGCCCCAGAGACTCAGCTTCCACATGTGCAGCAGGAACACAGTCCCCGCCATGCAGGGCTTGTGGCAGGAGTCAGCCTGTGTGACCTCCTCACTGCCTGGGACCTCCATGCGCACGGGCCAGGGAGGAGGGGATCCCACAGCGTGGTCCACTGCTGGATGGATCCTGGATAATCGGCACCGGAGCTCTGAGCGGTCCTTGGAGTCGCACTGATTCGCTTCCATTAGTGAGCACCTACTGTGTGCGGGCATCAGAGGCCGATGGGAAGACCATGAGCTGTGCTCCTGGCCAAAGGCCGTGGGGCCACACTGGCCTTTCACCGGCCACCCTGCAGACAGTGCAGATCTTCTGTGGGGCCCCGCTGTGTGGCTCAGAGGCCTCCCTCTTCCAGAGTCTGCCTTTTCTCCCCTCATCAGTGGCTGGCAGAGCCCGTGGGCATGGCCAAATTGGGGGACGCTCGGCCAGCCATGCTGCTCACCCCAGCCCAGAAGTTCACGAGGGGCGACCTGAGAGGAGGCGCAGGGAACCAACAGTGGGGCGCAGCCGCCCCTAGGCCGCTCCGCCTTCCAGACCTGGCGAGCCGAGGGCTACCGGTTCTTCAGGACGTCTTCCTTCCCGCTACCCCAGCACCTGTGGCATCCTCCGAGGGTCGGCCGTAATCTCGTCTGACCCCCGAACCTCTGTGCCTTCTCGGGCCACAGGGAGGGCACCAGGGCTCAGCCCGCTCTCGGACTGGGCCAGGTGGGAGGGACGGAGCTGGGTGTCAGAGGCCCGGCCCTTCCAGGAGTCTCCCCAAGAACATGAGAGCTGCTTGTGGCCCTCACTTGCCCTCTTCCCTGGGGACCCTCCAGCTTCCTCTTGTGTGGAATGTGGGGGTGGAGGCTGAGGGGCCGCAGCTGTGAATGATGGAAGTGTGCAGCGCCCCCCAGCCCTGGCAGTGCAGGGACAGGCAGACAGGCCCAGCCCTCACTCTGGGCTGAGTAGGTCAGGGTCCCCGGCTCCCAGATGGGCCCCTGGCACCCTGCTGCCCCTCAGTGGAGTCTGACTCCTACCCTCCCTCACACTCATCTCCCCTCCCCTCCCCTCCCGCCCACAGGCAGCTGCTGAAGACGGAGCTGGGGCCCTTCTTCACGGAGTGCCTGCAGGTGGGTGGTCCTGCTCTCTAGCTGGGCCGGGGTGGCTTTCTGAGCTGGCAAGAAGGACCAGGGGTCGCCTGCTCTCAGTGGGTATTTGGGGCACTAGGTTGCAAGGACTCCGCCTTGCCGTGACTCAGTTTCCCCATCTAGCACTGCCGCTGGTTGCGACGGTAATGATACGATACAGGTGCGGTCTCAGCGCTGTGCCTGGCGCGTGGTAGGCTCGGGCGGCTTTGTTATCGGTGGTTCACCTCCTAGAATGTCAGCGTGCCCCCCGACGTCCATGTCTGGGTCACCCCCGGCCCCAGTGCCCTGAGCCACCGGGTGTCACAGAGTCCCCTCCGCCCCAGGCATAGCAGCTCTTGTAATTCCTGGCCCCCCTTCCAGGCCGCAGTCCGACAGAGTCAGTGAACACAGGGGAGCCCCGTGCCGAGCCCCGTGCCGAGCGGTTTAAAGGATTCGGCTCGGTGCTTCTCAGTGTACCCACAAAGTCCTGCCGCATTCACTACTGGCTAATTCCAGAACATTCTCATCACCCCTTGAGAGAAACCCCCCATTTTACAATCGGTCCCCGTCCCCTCCCCCCCCCAGCCCCTGGCAACTACGGTCTGCGTTCTGTCTCTGGACTTTCCTGTCTGGGGCATTTCATGGGGACGGAGCCGCGCCCTGTGCGGCCTCTCGTGTCCAGCTGCCTTTGCTGAGTGCAGCATCCTCGAGGCTCACCCGCGCTGCGGCAGGTGTCCGGGCTTCGTTCCTCCTCAGCCAAACGCACCTCCCTCGTCTACATGCACCCTGTTTTGTCTGTCCATCTGTGGGTGAGCCCTGGGGCCTGCTCACCCCTTGGCTGTTGTGAATGGTGCCGAGACCACACGGTGTCATCCTCAGCTGGTGCCCACGGCAGTGTGCGCGGGACCCTGTGATGTGAGCCTCACGTGACTGGTGCAGTTCCCGAACCAGGCCCCAGTCACAGGCACCGCAGGCTCAGCATCCTTCATTTGTCATGGGATGTGAAGGCGGCCTGCCTGCCCAGCTCAACTGAGGCTGCAGAGGCCACCTGCCCAGCTCAACTGAGGCTGCAGAGGCCACCCGTCTCTTGGGATTGTCCCTGTGGCAGGTGGGACGTCGACAAATCCATTCCCTGCCAGGCCTTGCCTGCCAGGTGGGGGACTCTTGGGAGCTCTGCCTGCCAGGAACCCCGAGGGCACCCTCAGGGCTGTGACAGTGTCTCTGTGTGTGCCTTCCAGAACCAGCTGCTGACGAAAGGCATGGTAATCCTGAGGGACAAGATCCGCTTCTACGAGGGTGAGTTGGGCAGCCCCGTGGTCGGGACTGTGTACCGGGCCACACTGCTTGCTGGCACGGCTGCTGGGCGTCCTGGCTCGTACCAGGGATGGTGGCGTGGCAGGTGTGCTCGTGGGAATCATGGCAGTGTGGCTCTCCTGGTCGGCGAGAGGGGCTCGGAAGGGACAGAAATGAGGCCTCCGGGGCAGCAGGGCGAGATCCAATCCCCGGAGAGGACCTCATTGGGGTGAGCGTCTGCCCCCCAACTTGCTGGAGCACAGGAGGCCTGAGAGATGTTGGGGAGAAGGCTCCTGCCCCACCCACAGTCCCCAGCAGCCTGGGAGCACCCACAGGCTCTTTGAGGCCTGACAGGAAGTGTCTTAAAGAGGCTGGAGCAGGTTACCGCTGCCTGGTGGGAGCAGCCAATGGGACCTCCCTGCTAGGCATGCTCAGGGGTTCCCTCTTTTCATGCCCATACCCACCCCCTGCAGGTCACTGTTCCCATTGCACAGCTGGGGACAATGCAGTGATAACAGGTGATCTGTCCATGATCACACTGCCCATAAGGAGTGGAGGCCGGATTCGAACCCAGGCCGTCCTGACGCCAGAGCACACACCCTTTGCCCTTCTCGTGGTGGAGTCCCGGCTGGCCTCAGGCCTCAGCAAGCAGGGGAGGGTGCTGACCGACCACGCCCCCCTGCAGGCCCCGAGCCTCAGCAGGACGTGCCAGGTCTGGGCACCCTGGAGCTCCCCGTGTCTGTGGGCCCTGGGGCAACAGCTGAAGGGGGTGCCTCCGTATGGAGACATCAAACATTGGGAGGGTCCCGCTCCGACAGATATGCCTTTCTCGGGCCTACTGTGCACCAGGCCTGTGCTGGGCTGAGGTTCCGTGAATGTTTGTCAAGCACCTACTAGGCACTGGGCACATGTTTACGCTGCTAGATTCTGTCCTGACTCTGCTAACTCGCTGGGACTCCCAACAACCTGTGAAGGAGATTCCATTGCTACAGCCACCAACCATTGGGGAAACCGAGTCATGGAGGGGTTCGGGGACGTGCAGGCCATGTGACAGCCTGGCTCCTGAGCCCACACTCTTCTCTGTGGCTCCAGATGTGTCCTCGAGTCCTCACCCTGGCCCTGCGCAGAAGGGGCATTAGCCTGTTTCAGAGAGGAGGGGGTGTGGCCTAGGGCCTGGTGGCCTGGCGTGTTCTGGATGAGGTCGGAGCCGCAGGTCCTTCCGTGCCCCCTCTGTGCGTATCCAGTAGAAGCCCCTGAGGCAGGAGCCTGAGAACCTCAGGCTGGAGGCACAGCCACTGGGGGTCCTGGGCCAGCTTCCTGGAGGAGGCAGCACCTAAGCCAGCAGGACACGGTGGCAAGGACTTGGCACCTGGTGGAGACACCCTCCCACGCCCCTCTCCTGACTCGGCACATTCCGGTGGTATCTGCGCCTCCCACCAACCCCAGCCCAGGGGAGCTGGGATCCTCGGAGAAGGGGAGCTTTGTGCAGCTTGGTGGAGCCCTGCCCACAGCGGCCAGGCCGCCAGGCCACCCAGCAGGGAGTGCCAGCCCGTTCAGACTCCCTGGGCCTCAGGGACAGGCCTGGAGCCCCAGGTCTCAGGCCACAGGACCTGGTGTTCCGCTCTCATCCAGCCACAGACAACACTTCCCTCTGGCCTCAGTGTCCCCGTCTCAGCACCGTGGGTTTGGTGGAGCTCCATCCGCGTGCTCAGGCCCTGTCCCGCAGGGCCTCACAGATGTTCAGGGGCACAGACGAGGCTCAGATGGTGAAAGTATAGCGTGGTGAATGTTGGGGTGAAGGGCAGCCCTGGGGAGAATGGACCGCACAGGCAATCGGGGAGGGCTGCATGGAGGCAGTGGCCCTGGAGTAGAGGCTCAAAATGCAGTCTGTCCAGGACATTGAGTGGCCCCCTGCAGCCAGTGCCTTTGGAATAATAACCCACCCACACCCTGAGGGCAGCCTCGGGAGCCTCTCCTTCCACCTCTCAGCCCAGTTTGGGTCTCAGGGAGAGCTCTTCCTTGACACGGCTGCCAGCGCCCCACCTTGCCCTCGCCTGTGTCTGATGGATGGGGTGCTGCCCCCCCACGTAGGGCAACCAGGCCCTCGCTGTCTGCTGCTCCCCCCAGCTCCGCCGGGACTGGAACGTCAGCCACTGAGCAGAGTGGTTCCTGAGCACAGGGAGCCTGGGCGGCAGCCAGAGGAGGAGGCTCCTCCGGGACCACATCCGAGGTTGTGGTTTGGTGCCCTCGGCACGACGGCTAATCAGAGCAAACTCCATCTGCAGCCAGGCCCTGTGGTCGCCCCTGTCCCCGGGGGCTCCCTGAGACGGGCTGAAACCTGAGCCGACGTCCATTCTTTCTGGTCTCCAGGCCCCACAGTCAGCCCTCAGCACTTGGACAAGGAGGACTGACCTGCCCCTCGGGCAGAGCCAGCTCAGCCTCAGCTGCTGCCTGGACCCTGCTGATGGTCAGCAGGGCCGTGGCCCACCGGTCACCAGGACACCAGCCAGCACTTCTGGAGCGCCGACCACATAGCCATAGTTAGCCCTGTCTGCACGGGATGGTCATTGTACCCATTTTCCAGAGAATCACACTGAGGCCGGGGTGTGGGACTCCCCTGGGGGCCCCCAGAAAGACTGTGCAGCCCCACTCTGTCACCTGACACCCCCAGTGCCCCCAGACATAGTCCCCAGCAGAGGGCCTGGCCTCGGTCAGCGTGTGGCTCGGCTGGGCCAGGACTTAGTGTTGCTCAACATCTGCTTTCCGCTGCGTTTCCGGGCCAGGGGCTGGAGAGTGGCCTGAGCTCAGCAGACACTGGCCTGGCCCGCGCCCAGGGCCACCCCACGGCCGGCCTAGGGAACTGAGCTGCCTTTCTTCTTGCTGGCAACAGCGGGGGCCTGGAAGGACCTTTGTGCTCAGGCAGAGCTCCAGGGGCAGCAAGTGTCCACCTGCCTCGCCACAGACCCAGGTGTGGGTCCCAGGGGGGCCCAGGAGCTGGCCACCTGGCAGGGAGCCCCAGGGCCAGCCTATGGCCAAGCACAGAAGCCGGACCCCACCCCCGAACCGCCAGCAGGGCTGCACTGCGCCACCCTGGCCGCCCCGCCAGGCTTCCCTCCCAGAGCCCCAGCACCTACACAGACCTGGGGCCGTGCAGGGTGGAGGCAGCGGGGCCTGGAGCCCAAGGAAAGTGAGGAGCAGAGAGGCCAAGGCTCTTGTCTGGCCCTCTCGTTCCCATGGAAACCGCCAGCATTGAGCAGTGCAGTCTGGGAGAGCGGCCAGTGAGAGGCACTTTCCCCTCCCCACTGGGAGCCTCCCACCACACCCCTGCTGACAGCGAGTCTGGCTTCCAGGTGGGGGTCCGCTCCTCCTGGGCCCAGCAGCCCCTCATCCCAACTTTGCTCTTTTCAGGGGAGAGGCTAAGGGTTCAGCACTTAGCATTTCCTGAGGGATCCCCCAGCCAGCCTGAGGGCACCTCAGCTATCCCCATCCCCCGGAGGCTGTCCACCCTGAGGAAGGCACCCCTCCTCCCCAGGGCAGGTAGAAATGACTGTAGAGCTTGCCCACCTGCCTGCTTTCCACACACCTGCTTTTGTGGGTCATACACCAAGGATGTCATTCAACCTGGCAAACCATCCCAAATCAGTATCCCTTCCAGGAGGATAGCACCTCCTCCGGGAAGCCCTCCCTCCCTGACCCTCTCCACCTTCTCTCTGCCCCTCTTCTACTGGGAGCATGTTGCCATGGTCGCACAGGGTCTCCCTAGATCCGTGGATCCTGCCTCAGGCAGCCTCGGGTGGCAGGGCCTCAGGCCCTGGAGAAAGAGGCCTGAGCCTCTCACAGGCTTTGTCTCTTCCCCACCCAGCGAGGTCTCCCCTTGCCACCATCCCCACACTTGCTGTTCAGTGCCCTGCTCCCTGTCATGTAGTGGGACTTGGACTGCTTGGGGCTTGGCTGGGTCCCCGGTGTCAGGCCCGACACAGGGTGGGTCAGTGGACAGATGCCTCACTCCTAGGTGGGGGGATGAGGTGAGTCAGATGAGACAAGGACCTGAGCTGGTACTCCTGGGAGGGGCCCACCTGTGCAGACTGTGTGGGTGGGGCCTGGACCGGCAGCTCACACACACCTGCACTTCTCCGCCCCAGGCCCTGTGCAGGCTCATTTCATCCCTTTGGCTCTGAGACACGGCCCTCCTATTGTCCCCTCTTATTAATGGGGAAGCCGAGGCACAGGAATGCCAAGCCGTGGGCCCCGGGCCACCAAGGTGCCAAGTACTTTGTGCCTTCAGCCTTGGGGGCGCCTCTAGGGCCTGGACCCCCGCTCTCAGCTCCGGCACCTCCTGCACCTCCGAGGACCGGAGAGGGGACTTCTGGCTGGGTGGGCGGGAAGTGACTGCCGAGCCCTTTGGGGCAGGTGGTGACGGCTCCCTGTGCCCGCAGGGCAGAAGCTGCTGGACTCGCTGGCGGAGACGTGGGACTTTTTCTTCGGTGACGTGCTGCCCACCCTGCAGGCTGTCTTCCACCCCGTGCAGGTGAGCGGCCCCCGGGCCATGATGTTGCCTCCCTTCCGCTGCCCAGCCTGGGGGTAGACACGCATTTCTGGCCCTCGGTGCCAGCCGGCCGCACCTGTAACAGCACCAGGCACGTGGTCTCCGAGCCTCTTAGAACCCATTTCCCACCCACAAGTTGGAAATAAGGCCAGCTCCTTCCAGAGGGCCCCGCAAAGCCCGAGGAGCATGCAGTAGGCCGTGCCCAGCGCAGAGTAGGCGCTCTGTGACAGTGACCCTTGCCTTGCCTGCGGGCCTCCCACAACCACGGCATCATGTGTCCGCAGGGCAAAGAGCCATCAGTGCGCCAGCTGGCCCTGCTGCACTTCCGGAACACCATCACCCTCAGCGTGAAGCTGGAGGAGGCGCTGGCCCGTGCCCACGCCCGCGTGCCTCCCGCCATCGTGCAGATGCTGCTGGTGCTACAGGTAGACATGGGGCCGGGCTTGGGGCGGCCGGCGTGTCTCGGGCCAGGCTCCCAGAGGCAGCACCTGAGAGGGGGTGGGGGTCCGCATGCATCACAGTGGGGACACTGTCAGGAGGAGCCTGGGAGGGAGGGGTTGTGCAGAGGCCTGGACTCAGGAGAAGACTGGTCTCAGCCTGGGGAGCCCAGCAGCGTAACCAGAACCAGAGCTGCCCGTCGTGGGCAAGGAGCTGGGCCCTCACAGCCCCATCGGTCAGTCACGGGCTGAGAGCCGCCTCCCCCGATGCCCCACAGTGGCTCCAGCATGTATGGTGCGGGCAGCTTGCCTCCGAGGGGGCGGCTCTGGGGCGGGGCCAGCAGCAAACTTGGCCACTGTCCTCCTGGCTGTGGGGGTGAGCAGCCTGGCATAGGCAGGGGGTCTGATGGGCCACCAGTAGCCCCCGCTGCAGACTGGCCCTTTCGGCCGTGTCCCGAGCCCTGGGGCAGGCACAGCACTCTGCAGTTTCCTGGCTACCTGATGGGACAGGACCAGGGTGGGCACTGTCAGCCGCCCCACCTTACCCACAAGCAAGCATGGCCAGGAGCCTGGCCTCACCCGAGCCTGGCCAGCTCCAAAGCCCAGCCCATTGCCCGGAATTACGCATCCAAGTGGAAATCCTGCTCAATTAGGGTCTGTGGACTTGGTCCTGGGGTCCAGGGCAGCCTGCGAAGGTTCCAGAGCAAGGAAGGGCCGGCAAATGTGGAGGGGGGTCAGGGGTTGCACTGCTCGGGGCTGTGGTCTCCTGGCAGCTGTGGGGGCTCCAGGCCTGCAGGCAGGGATTTTAAGGGCTTTTCAGTCACCCCTGGCTGGGTTGCAGTGGGGGGTAAGGGGGGCCTTGAGGGGCTTTGCCTCTGGGCCTCTTTTCTCCTTGTATGGTGGAATAAGACCACCTACCTGGCCGGGCAGAGAGAAATCAGCTGTAAAGCCCTCCCGGGAGCAGGCAGCCCCAGGGCTGGGCTTTAGAACGGAAGAATAAGGTCACACTCTTATCCGAGGAGCCCCATCCCTGTGGGCGGCCAAGCTGGGGCAGTGCTGCCCCCTGGTGGCCACTGCCTGATGGAGCTTTCTGGGCTTGGACCCTCGGCCACCCAGACTGTGGGTGTCACTCCAAACCACAGCCTCTTGCCGTTGCCCCCGCCCCTTGGCCCATACTTCGAATGACCTTGTCCCAGCTCCCCAGGGGACATGTCCCTACTGTTTTCAAGTCCCAAATGGATTTGAAGTCACAGTTGCTGGTCGGCGCATGTTAAGGACCTACTCTGTGCCCTGCGCTTCGCCCCGAGAGGCACAGTTCCTTCTCACAGGGCCCCAAAAACCATGGGGACAGCCATGCAGCAGAGGGCACACAAATAATGCCACCCCGGGCCCCGTTTCCTCTCTGCCCCGGGGAGCAGAGAGCAGACTTCCCAAACCAGTTCTGGGAATGGAATGATGTGAAGTGCCTGGAAGCCCAGCGCAGCTCACCACTGCCATCGCCCCCCCGGGGCACCGTTGCCGGGGGTGGAGGCATCTCAGGAGCATCAGGAGTCCTGGGAGGGGCACCCACGGGATCCCAGCCCCTCTTTGTCCAGACACAGCCGGGCCCACGGGGTCTGTGGGGAGGTCCCTTTCTCATCTCTGAGGTTGGTCACACGCCTCCTCTTTCTTCTCGGTGCGTCTAGCTAGAGGCTGAGTGCTTCTATTGCTCTCTTCAAGGACCCGGCTTTGGATTTTGCTGATTTTTCTCTCTTGGCCCCTGTTTTCTGTCTCATTCATTTCTGCTCTGATGGGTGTTTTCCTTCTGCTTGCTTCAGACTTAATTTGCTCTTCTTTGTGCGATTTCCTAGGTGGAAGCATAGATTGTTGATTTTTGAGCTTTTCCTTTTCTAATATGTCCGTTCGATGCTATAAATGTCCCTCGAAGCACTGCTTCTGATGTAGTTCATAAATTTGACTGTTTTGTGTCTGTTTTCATTTAGTTCAAGGTCTTTGGTACTAATCTTCGTGAGATTTCTTCTTCGACTCATGTATCATTTAGACGTGAGCTGTTTAATCTCTGTGTATTTGAGAATTTCCCAGTTTCCTGTTATTGATTCCTGGTTTCATTTCAGTGTGGCCTGAGAGCGGACACTCTTTGTATTTTTTAAAATCTGTTAGGGTGGGCTTTACGGCCCAGAATGCAGTCTGTTTCGGTGTGAGCTCAAAGAGAATGTGCACTCTTCCATTGTGTATTCTTCCATCTACAGCTGCCACAGACGGCTGATGGCTGGGGCTCTTCGGTCCAGCGTGGCCCCTGTGACTGCCTGTGGCGGGGGCTGCAGTTCCGAGAGGGTCCTTGAAGTCTCAGTGGTGTGACTAGATGTGTGTCTCTCCTTGCCCTTTCAGGTTCCTCCCATAGTTGGCACTCTGCCGGTAGGCGCGTGCCTGTAGAGGACCGCTACGGCGTTTTGGAGGATGGACCCCTTCATCCTCTGCCATGACCTTCTTTGCCCTTGTGACCTCCTCGGTCTGGAGTCTGCCCTGTCTGAAATGAACACAGCCACTCCCACCACCTTCCTGTCAGCAGGAGCCCAGTGTGGCTTTCTCCTCGCTTCCCTTTCAGTCTACCTGTGTCTTCGTAGTTACGTGGGTTTCTTGGAGGCAGCGTGGAGTTGGGTTCTCTCACTGTGTTGTTCTGTCATTTAATATTATTTATTGTCCTGAGTGTGTCTTGTCCCTTACCAACTGGCAGCGTCTTCAGGGGTGATGTCTTTCATTTATTCACTCACTCGATTGTATACCAGTGATTCAGCAAGCACTCTCCAAAAACCTGCTGAGTGCCGGGCCCCTGCCAGGGATGCTGGGGCACAGAGCTTGCCCCGCCGATCAGCAAGACCAGCCTTGTCCTGTGGGCAGCCTCGCTTCTCAGGCTTTGGCTCCGATGAAAGCGGAGGAGGTGGAGACCCCCACAAAGCTCTGGACAAGGGGAGGTGTCAGGAAGGAGCTGGATAAGACCTGGCAGGGGACACGGTGTGGAGCACATGACAGGGAGGGGCAGCTGTCAGGAGGAGGGGTCCTGACTGCCCAGCTTGGGTGTGGACCTGGGCCTGGCCCTGTAGGTAGCCCTGCCTGCCTGCCTGCCTGCAGCGCCTCATGGGCGAGGGAGGGCAGGCGGGGGCCCTGGGTGGATGAGCTTGCCCCTACAGGGGGACTTCCAGAGCCTGTAGGAAACCAATGCCTGGAGGCCTTCTCCTGAGGGACAGATTGCAGATAGACCAACCTCACTCAGCCGCAGGGTCCCTCCCCATAGGGCCATATGAGCCCCCAGACGCACAGCTGCTGTGGTGGCCACAGGGTGGGTCTAAGCAGGACAGAGGCTACAAGCACCCAGCTCGAGAGAGGGCTAGGGGGCAGGTCTTGGTAAGCACTGTCCTCAGGGCCAGGGCCCCGTGGGAGTGGGAGTGGGAGCGGGGCAGGGCGTGCATGGTGGCTTTGAGCCAAGCCCCCGGGGTGAAGGAAACAGGGACCTTGCGGCACAATGACCCTTCCCCCTCCTGCCTCTTCCTCTCGCAGGGTGTGCACGAGTCCCGGGGTGTGACCAAGGACTACTTGCGCCTGGAGACGCTGATCCAGAAGGTGGTGTCGCCCTACCTGGGCACCTACGGCCTCTACTCCAGCGAGGGCTCCTTCTCGCACTCTTGCATTCTAGGTAGGGCTGCCTGGACCTTGGGCGGGAGTGGCAACCACTGGGCCCATCTACCCGGCCCACCGCTGGGCTGAAGGAGACCCCGGGGCAGACATCATCGCTGGTGATGTGGTGACTCCCCCTGAGAGCCCAGCAGCATCCTCTGTGTCCCCGAGGAAGTCCCACTTGGGCTCAATCAACCCTGAAAGTCAGGCATGGGCCAGGCACAGCATACTGCACAAGTCAGAGCCCCGGAAATCCGGCACTTGTGGGGGATCTCGGGGGAAAGGAGGGGTTTGGGGGTGGGGGCTAGCATCCAGGGGCTGCCTGGTGTGTCCAAGAAGCCAGTCCCCATTGCTCCTTTAACTGTCGGCCCATCGGTCATTCAGCAGTGGGAACTGAGCACCAACTGTGCGCCTGAGCCTGTCCTGAGTCCTGGGGGTTCAGTAGAGACCAGTCCCCACCACCCCTGTCAGGGAAAGCAGACCAATGAGTACCCAGTTCCCAGATAAGTGCCCAAGGTGAGCTATGCCCAGGTGACCCGGGGCCTTGGGCAGGGAGCTCAGGGAAGTCCACACTGGGAGGTGACTGCCCAGCTGAGGACCAGGAGGAGCCAGGCCTGGGAGCAGGGGTAGAAAGCACATCCTGGACCAAGTGGACAGCTGTGCAAGAGCTGCTTGGCAGTGTCCCCTCATCCATAGTGCCCTCCGCCACCTGCTGGTGTAAAACCCGCCGACCAGGCGTGTCTTGGCACAGGTGGGCCCCTGGCAGCTGGAGAACTTTGAGATGCCCAGGCTCCCTGTGGCCCTGGATGGCAGGACACCCACGGGGTGGGGGGAGAGAAGGGAGCCTTGCCTCCTGTCCAGGAAAGGCCCCGAGTCCCTCTGCACACTCAGCCCTGCCACCTGGTGGCACTCTGTGGAACTGCATGGTCCTGAAGCGTTCCCCTGTGCAGCCTCGGCTGCCCCGGGGTCCTCTCCCACCTTCCAGAGGGCCCCACGACACTCAGAAAAAAACAACCCAGCCCTGACCTCATATGGATGGGCCCCTTGTTGTCTGTCCCTCTGTGGCACTTACCACTACCTGACTTGTGGACCACCCACCTGGGTGTGTTGTTCCCCCCCACCACACACACACTTTGAGACTCCAGCTCAGAGGACAGAGCTGAGTCTGCCCAGGACGTGCTGGCGCCGAGCACGTGATGATATTTGCTGGCTTTGCACAGGGGAACAGGCACCTGCATGTGCGAAACCGGAGAGCGGACTTAGCCGCCCCCCAGCTGACGTGTCCGTCGCCTCACCGCCTCTCCGGGCTTAGAGGTGGGGCCGGAGGAGATGGCTGGTGTGGAATCTGCACCTTCTTCCCCCAGACCAAGCTGCCCCCACGAGACTGTGGCAGGTCTGGCCTGGGTCTGTACCAGCCAGGCCTTTCCTGTGACCGCCCTTTGAGCAGAGTTGGGGACCCAGTCTGTGCCCACAGTAGGAGCCGCCTGGCACCTGGCAGAAGAAAGGGCCTGGAACACCCAGGTGCCCAGGGTTGCTATGTGGCCACCTTTTCCGCGTCCTCTGGCCTCCAGTGCCTGATGCCTATCTGTCTGTCTCCGCAGAGAAGCACTTCCTGCGCCGCTCCCGCTCTGGGGACATCCTGGCCAAGAACCCGGTGGTACGCTCTAAAAGCTACAACACGCCGCTGCTGAATCCTGTGGCGGAGCACGAGGCAGAGGGCACGGCGGCCGGAGGCACCGGCATCCGCAGGCACTCGGTCTCCGAGATGACGTCCTGCCCGGACACGCCCGGCCAGGGCGCCACAGGGGACTTCACGCCCGCCCCGGGCCTCCAGCCGGGGCCCTGCCCCAGCAGACTGTACCCAGACTGCGCGCAGTCCCCCGAGCCCGGCCCGGCCTGTGGCTCCCCTCCCTCCTCCAGCCCCGAGAATGTGGTGGACCAGGTCCTGGAGTCCGTGGACTCAGATTCCGAAGGCATCTTCATTGACTTTGGCCGGCGCAGTGGGTCTGGCGCCTCCAAGTTGGAGGGGGACAGGGGGCGCCAGAGCATCGTGTGAGGTCCTGGAGTTTTTACTGAGCCTGAGTGCGAGCCTGTGTGTACGTGCGCGTGAGTTTTTCACTCCATCCTGTCCAGTCCCTCGCCATCCTCATCCACTGTGGCTCCTCCCACCCTTGGTTGGAAAAACCATTCTCACCAGCCCCAGCCCCACTCCGTTCTGGGGCATCTTCACCTGCCGCCCGCAGGACACCAGGTGCACGGTCAGCCTCACGTGCATGGCAGGGCCACCCCACTCACTCCACCCACCAGGACACCCCCCACACCCACACCCACGGAGACTGTGAATCTGGCATCCAGCCAGGCCCCCAGAATGACCCTCAGACCCACCTGGCCCTCCCCACTCGCCACAGCACGACCTCTGGGTGACTCTGTCCTGGACCCTTGGTGCCACCTGCCCTCACTCAGCCAGGGTGGCCACGGGCAGGAAGAGTGCGGAATAAAACGTGTCAGCCTGCTCCCAAGCGTGTTGTGCCAGGCCTCACCTTGCTGGGGGCGTCCCCTCCCTGTTTTGGAGGGGCAGGTCCCTGTTACCCAGTTTCTCTGTCCCATCCTGTCCGAGGGCCCCAAAGACCCAGAGGGAGGATCCAGGAGACCCGACAGCCTCTCGGGAGCTGCGGGGACCACAAAGGGTAGAGGCAAGGTGCAGACCATTGGCCCACACAAAGGGGGCGGTCCCCTGCCTTTGCCCCCAGCAGTGAACCGCAGGAGCCTGGAAGAGGGACGGAGCTGCCTGGTCCCCCACGGAAAGTCCAGCCTAGCGAGGGACCGGTGACACCTGCTCTTACCGCCCCGGCAGGATATGCCCTCCCTTGGCTCTGGAGATCCAGGCCCTGAACCTACGGTGGAGGCTCCCTGGCCTGCCCCACTGTGGCATCCGAGTGCTTGCCGAGGTCTGGGCTCTTCAGTCTTGTCCCTCAGACACACCTCCTCCTGTGCCCCTCGTGGGCTTCTTACACCAGAGGGTCACCTTCCGTCTGCCTGCCCAGAGAGCCCTCCTCTGAGTGCCGGCTGACCCCGCAGGTCACTGACCCCACCTTGTGCATCCAGGCAGTAGAGAGGGTCCCTCCTGTCCATCAAGCCCCACCCTATGACCTCATTTAAACTTACTTAGGGACTCCATCTCCAAATACAGCCACACCGGGGGCAGGTGGAGCTTGAGGGGACACAGCTCACTTCCATAGCTCTCCTCTGGTGGGGGATGGGCCCATTCCTCCGGCAACAGGACCCAGGCCCGCTCCGGAAGCCAGAGGAGGGCTACATGGCAGCGGGAGCCGAGCCCCGCTGTGGAGAGGTGGCATTGAAGGTGCCCTGGACTGCAGAGTTAACATTCGTTTTGGTGTGATGTGGGCACCCCAAGATGCCCTTGGGCCTGGGGGTGTTATTTGCTGATACGAGTCTCTAGAAGGAGATTTTTGGGGAGGCCCAGGAGTCGCCGGTGGGAGGACAGGTGTGCTGGGGAGAGGGTGGGGGTCTCTGCGGGGGGTGGAGCTGCCTGTGGCAGGTGGAGCCCAGAGCAGGCGAGGGAGAGACTAGAGTAAGGGAGAAAGGCTAGGAAGCGGGGGAGCCAAGGGGTGCACCCTGTCAAGTCTTGACTCTTTGTTATTTTCCATTTCACCTGTAATTAAAAAGAACTGGCCCTGGCCGGTGTGGCTCAGTGGATTGAGTGCCAGCCTGCACACCAAAAGGTCGCGGGTTCGATTCCTGGTCAGGGCACAGGCCTGGGTTGTAGGCCAGGTCCCCCGTGGGGGACACGCAAGAAGCAACTGACCAATGTTTCTCTCGCACGTTGATGTTTCTCTCCCTCCCTTTCTCTAAAAATAAATACAATCGAAAAGAACTGAATATACCCCAAAGGAACTGATGGCAGAGACTTGTCCGCCACGTGCATCTGTTTCCAAGAGAGCCGAAAGGTGGGGGCAGCTCAACTGTCCGTCAGCAGATGAGTGGATAAGCAGAGTGTGGCCTCTCTACACAACAGAATATGATCCAGCCTTAAAAAGGAAGGACGTTCTGACACATACTACTACACGGGTGAATCCTGAGGACGTTATGCCCAATGAAATAAGCCAGTCACAAAGGGGGCAAATGCCGTGGGATCCCACTTACATGGGGTGCTTGGAGGAGTCAAGTTCGGAGGTCTGCACCACGTTCCTCGGGGAGTGTGGCCTGCCCGGTGTGGCCCCAGCATGGGGACCGTGGTCCGAGCTCCAAGAGTGTCCAGCAGTGACATGGGCAGTAGCCTTGGGGATTCTGGGAGATGTGGGGAGGCTGCTGGGCAGAGGACATTAGCCAGGGCTGCAATGGAACAAGATTTTAGGTAAGCCCCTAAAATCATGATGCTCTGCTCTTCCTGGTCCCCTTGTGGTTCGTGGGGCCCTATGACCAGCTCTGGCCAATGAGTTCTGAGCAGAAGGGGCTTGGGGCCCTTTGGATCTGAGCATTCACTGCCACGTGGACTCCCTCCAGAACTCTTCCCCCTGTGGAGTCGCGTTCCAGACGGGACTGCTCCAGCTGGCAGGGAGTGGGGGGCTGCAGACATGTCTGCGTGAGGAGACCAGGGTCGGTGTAAGACCCTGAGACTGGGGGGTGTTTGTTACTGCAGCATGATCTGCCTTGAGCTGACTAATACATGTTTCATGTTTGTGTGGCTAGCCCGCCCCTCCAGGGCAGTGCCAGGACCCTGGGTTTCCATCCGGAATCGGTCACTCACCTGCTGTGTGAGAATGGGCAAGTCCCTCCATCCTCAGCGTCTCTAGTTATAGGAAGGGTCTTCCTGGATATAAAGTTCTGTAGCTGGTGATGCTTCTCTGCTTGTCTGTCATACCACACGCACCGCACAGAGCCAGTGGGGCTGGCCAGAAGACCGTGAACTCCTAGGCAGCAGGCGCCTCTGATTGAGGAGCTCGGCCCAGACAACAGTGTGTTGGGCAAACAAGCGCTTGATGGGTTTTGACTTGAAGGCGACCGTGGCTTAATAATGGACTGAAGGCTTCACGGGCAAGAACCTTCTGCTCCCACGGATGTGTCTGCAGAGAGCCCAGGCTGCAAAACGCTGTGAGGCTGTAAAGTGTTGGCGGCATCATCGCCAGGAGAATTTCCCGTGCTGATGTTTCCCACCTCGCTGTGGGGACTTATGTCAGCCTGTGTTTGGCAGGGGAGGAGGGACAGAGCAGCATTAAAAAGGAGGCTGCAGCATCAGGCGGACTCATCCACAAGCCACGAAAGCAGATCCCAGCTGGTTACCCCACGAAGGAGCTTATTAAAGGACGTTGGGAGCTCCTAGGGGTGTCAGGGCGCGAGAGAGCCAAGCTGGAGGCGTAACTTCCAGGGACAATGCCTCGACCCCCTGCCCACAGGACAGGCCTGATGGGAAAACGGGGATGCTCCATTGCCCGGGGTGCTCCCAAGGCACAGAGATGCTTCAGTTGCACTGGATCAGACCCACTATTGCCACCAGCACCAATGTCAATCACATCCCCTGTACTCGACCTTCCAGCCACTGCAGCCTCCACGTCACCCCCCCACCCCCGGCCCAAACCGAACATCACGCCGCTGCCCTCTCCTGTGTAATAAATTCCAGGGCCACTCCTCCCCGGGGTGTATGTCACAATGGTGGAACCTAAGTCACCGTCTACGCCCTGGTTGTAAAGCCGGCTGAGTCAACCCGTTATCCGACTCCTTTGGGCAGAGAGACTAGTGAGAGCATCTGAGAAGTGCAAGGAGCTTGGGCCCCGGCCAGGTAGCTCAGTGTGTTAGAGGATCATCCCCACACACCAAGGTTCTGGGTTTGATCCTCGGTCAGGGCATGTGCAAGAGTCAGCCAATGAATGCATCAATAAGTGGAACAACAAATCAATCTCTCTCTCTCCCACCTCTTCCTCTCTCTAAAAATCAGTAAGTTAAAAAAAAATTTAAAGATGGAGGGAGCCAGAGTACAAGACCAGCATCCCACCCTGGGTGTCAAACAGGGCATCAAGGGTGTGGCCTGCCCAGTTGCAAATCAGAGCTTCCAGAATCAGGTCCAAACAATCCCCAAAGCACCTCAGAGCAGGCACGGGGCTGGGCTCATTCACCGTTGGCACTAACAACCAAATGCACTCGCTCCAAACACGGGCGGACCCACGACGGCCCACATGGCCAGGGTTCCTCCTGTGGTCCCAGGTCCTGGCCCCTGAGGGAGGGTCGGAACGTGATCTCCTGGACATCTTGGGCCCAAGCTGCTGTCGAACCCACACTCAGCTGGGAAATTTTGGTTTCGTGCTTTGAACAGAGTTCAAAGCAGACAAAGTCTGGGCTCGAGCAACTGGCCGGGGGAGTTCATTTGGGAGAGAACAAATGAGAAGCCCCAGACTTGGGGCCGGCTTCTGCATTCCCTCCCTCCTTGCAGCTCTCCACCACCCCCCCACCCCCGGTGCCTATTAATGTGGAGTGTGCTGCTGCCGGGGGAACCTACTCTCCGGCTTCATAAACACTGGTGAGAGCCAATCTAATAAAGCTGGGAATAACGCCGCTCAGATGCCATTCCTTCGCTTTGGCCATTCTTCTCCTTCTATTGCAAAGCGTCTGAAATGCAAGGGGTTATTGTCGCAGCGACAAAGGGAAGTGACTAGCTGGTGGGTTGCTGATTGCCCGTGTTTGGGGGGGGGGGGACACAACAGAAGAAAGAGCCCGGGAGGGAGCCTGCCTGGGGTTCCTTTCTGCTTCCTTCTCCTTTATTATGAATGGTGGGCGCACGCACCTGCATTCTTGTGCCTCCAATCACTCTGTATTATTGCTTTATGTGTGTTGTTTACATCACCGAGCTATGGTGTGGAATTTGTATGAGCTTCGCACAAAATACAAACTCAAGGAGAGTAGCAGGCCCCCCCCCCCACCGCCCACGTCTCTTTTATACCGTGAAATTGCACTGCCAGCCGGGCACCAGCGGGGGGCGTGTTCTCTCACTTCGGTCCTAAGTGCTTTTTAAAACAGAAAAGCTGCCCCTTGTCCCTCTTTCTTGAGAGGCTTGCCTTACATTGATGATAAAATAGAGATGTTTACATTTCACAAGCAGAAGAGAGAGCCTGGCACAAAGTTCTAGATGAGACCGCCCGAGTGAGCGGCTAGGGGGTCAGAGTTTTGGGCGAGACACGGGCCCCGTTCCTGACCCATCCAGAGGCTCAGGGTTATAGGTACCAGTGCGGTCAAGGTTACCACCGCAGTGCCCTTGGCTTTCTCACCGACCTAAGTCCTCTGGGAGCGAGGAGGTGCTGAATAATGTGCACGTGCCGTGGGAGCCACCCAGTCTTTGTGAGGAAAAGGCAGCTGCGTGGGTGACAATGGAACGCAACTGAGGTCATCCATGCGTTCGGATGGATTGGGGAGAGCGCCCACTATGTGCCAGGCGCAGCGCTAAGCACTGGGGATACTGCAGTGAGCAAACAGCCTCATGGCTCTGGCCTTCCATGGATGGGAACGACTAACACTCCGTCCTGGGCACGGGTCCCCATTAATACTAACCCGTGTTCACTTACTTCATGGTTAGTGTGGGCAAGACCAGTGTGAGGCTGGCTGTCTCAACTTTGGGGAAGAGAAGGTTTTGGTCTGTCTGACTTCCTCTGGTCCCCGGAACGGTCATGTGTGTGTCCCAGGACCAGCCAGTTAGAGGCCTCCTTGGGGTTTTTGCTGCAAGTGCTATCAGAAGAGAAACTCTTCACACTCTGTGTAAGAGGAATAAGGACACTTCATCATGTGACACTTTGTAAAAAATAGAAAGTCCAAACTAGATTAAACGAGAAGAGGATTTATTTGCACACGGAATGAGAAAGGCGGCAGACAGTGCGAGCCTCGGGGTGGGTTTGATCCAGGGGCTCTGCACTGTCACCGGAGACCCCGTTCTTTGCCACTTCTGCTGCATCCTAAGACTAGATCTCTCTGTGGTCACAGGATGTCTGCCAGGTGTCCCTGGTGTGCCAGGCTGCTCGCCTAGGCTGGGGGAGAGAAAAGGAGACAGCAGAGCCTTCTCTTTCCCAGCTTTCCAGGACAAGCCCAACAGCCCGTCACACTGCCTGGACTGGCCTGAACTGCTCGCTGTGGCTTGACAGTCACCCACGCAGTTGGCTTAGCCCCGGATACTTCTGGAACCTGAACCAATCGCTGTGGCAAAGGGGTGATATTATGCCAATGAAACCAGAAAAGCTGGATGTCACCTTCCTTGCAAGGCAGCCTGGGATTGTGGAGCTGCCAGTGCCCCCCAACCCCACCCCAAAGGAGCAGGAGGGAGAGGGACACTTGAGCAGGGGCAAGGCAGATGTTCACGAAAGGACCCCCAGCTGCTGGGGTGACACAGACCAAAGGGGGCGAGGGCAGAGTCAGGGAGGCCCATTAGGGAACCTCATTGGGAGGCTCTGCTCTGAGCCGTGTGAGAGGGGCTGGTGGCCTGGGCCAGTGCTGGCGGGGAGAAGTGGTGGCCACTCAGACACATTGTGAAGGAAGAGCCGCCAGGGCTTGCTGAGCAACCACACGAGGGATGTGAGAGGGCTGGGGAGCCGAGAATGCGCCCAAGGGTCTGGATGGGGCTGGCGGGCAGAGAACAGGAAGGGAAGCCCCAGGAGAGGAGGCTGGTACGGATGGGCTGCGGAGCTCAGGCTGCCCGTGGCGGGCTCCACGTGGAGATGCTGGGGGGCGGTTAGAGGCAGGAGTCTGGAGTCAGGAGACAGAACTGGGGGTCAGGGTACAGGCACACTGAAGGCAAAGTTCAGGGGCATGTGGATGAGACACGATGCAGACCCAGCCCTGGGGCACCGACCTCTGGAAATCAGGGAAATGGGGAGGAGGCGGCGAGGAGCCTGAGAGGTGGGCCGGAGACGTGGGTGACAGACTGGACGGGTTACAAACCCATTCTTCGAACTCCACCTCACCAGGCTGCCCCCTGGGGTGGGGTGTGATGATACTGGGGGACCGGTCATCCTCTTGCCTGGGGCGCTGGGCCAGCACACACACCTCCAGGGTTATCCGGGCCTTGCCTTCCAGATTACATGACCCCTGCCTCGGGGCAGGGACAGTCACTGCGCGCCCAGGTGCAGAAATGTGGCCCTGAATGACCTTCGGGAGGCCTGAGGTGTGGTCCCATCTCCTCCTCCAGGAAGTCTTCCCACCACCCAACCCCTGCCACTGTGAGGTTGGGGACCCACCAGTCCTGAGAAGCCAGCACCTGACTCAGAATACGCCTTGGGAGCCATCTGTTGAATGTTTGCGTCCTCTCAGCTCCTCGCAGATCTCACCCCTTCCCGCCAAGCTTTGCGCATCCCCCAAGAGGGGAAATGGATCAGCAAGGAAAGGGCCTGCCTCGGGCGCCGGTGCTGTGCCAAAGGCGGGCTCCACTCAGGCTGCGCCCCGGGGCGCCTCCAGGGCTTTGGCAGTGAGGGGCCTCTGCCACAGCAAGCCCCCGCCGCCCCAGCCCGGTCCACGAGGCGGAGCCACCGGCCCGGCCCGTGGAGACCGAGCCCGACCCGCTGCGTCCAGGGCGTTAGGAAAACACCTGGCGCGGGCCTTGCGGGGCGGGGAGAGGGGCGGGGCTTGCGCGGTAGCCACGTCCGGGGCGGGACCAGGTGAGTCGCAGGTCAAGCTGCTTTCAGGTAAGGCGCCCGCGGGTTTTGCAGCCAGGTAAGGCGCCCGCGGGTTTTGCAGCCAGGTAAGGCTGGGAGGGAGCCAGCCTGTGTCCCGGAGGGGACGCCGCGCGGGTTCGGCGGGCGAGAGCCAGTGGCAGGACGGGCTCGTGGAGCAGGTGGGCTCTCCGAGGCGGCGCGGGACGCGGGACAAGGACTGGCGCCCACGCAGATTCCTGTCCCGGCCCCGCCCCCTCTGTTTTCCCCCGCGCCCCCCGTACTCCCTCCCGCCTCCCCGGTTCTTTACGCGTCCGGGCTGCTCCGGAGGGGCTGCCTTAGCCCAAACTTCCGCCGGCCCCTCTCCGACCTCCCCCGACTCGGGGTCTCCCCTCCCGGTCCGCACACGGTGCAGACCCTCAGGTCCCTCTCCCCGAACCCGGGAGGCGGAGGCGTCGTGCGTTTCACAGACGAGAACACTGAGGCAGAGCAGGTGCTGCGCGGATTCAGACTCAGGGGCTCTGCCCGGGGTGCTGGCCCTTTCAGCACTGGGTGGAACCCCAAGAGTTAACAGGCCAAAATCAATCAAGCTGGTCATCACCCTCCACAGTCGCCAGTTAGAGGAGGGGCGCTGGCTGCTTTCACTTTTCTCAGCCAACCAGCCAACCAGCGAGGAGGAATGCCTTTGTCGTGGTGGGGACAGGGCTGGCGGGGACAGGGCCGCCAACTCGGAAGTGTTGTTTCAGAGTCTGCGAGGGTTCCAGAGAGGGCCCTGAAGCGTTGGCATTTGTCCGGGTGAGAACTCAAAATGTAAGCCTCCACAGTAAACATCCTCTGATGGTCTGGGGGTGGGGGGGGCCGTTTTTTGTTTTGTTTTTCAAAGCTTTTACTTATTTTTAGAAAGAGGGGAAAGGAGGGCGAAAGAGAAACTGGGGACCTGGCCCAGGCATCACACCAGTGACCTTTCTGTTGGCAGGTTGGCATGCCACCCACGGAGCCACACTAGCCAGGGCTTTGGTGGCAGTTTTAGAATCTTGTTTATTAATTCCTCCTTTACTACAGTGACAAACCGTTCCTTAAACCAACACCACCTGGGAGTGAGGGGTGAAGAGGGACACAGGGCACTAGCCGGGGCCCAGCAAGTCCCTGTGGACAGCACTTCCCCAGTCCCTGCCCACTTGGGACCCAGAGCCTGCTCTCTGTTAATAGAGGGATGCCAGGGGCTTGTGACTGGTCAGGAGGGCTTCCTGGAGGAGGCAGCCATTGAGCTGGAAGATAGATAAGCAATAGGCAAGGAAGGATGTGGTACTTTAAGGCCCCACAGAGACTGGGGGACTGTATGGGACCCCAGGAGGTGACTCACATGTAAGGTGGGGGTGGAGATACCTGTGAAGTCATTCAAATACAACCTTGCTGAGATTTTTTTTAAAAGATTTTATTTATTTTTAAGATTTTAGAGAGAAGGGAAGGAAGGGAGAAAGAGAGGGAGAGAAACATCAGTGTGTGGTTGCCTCTCGAACACCCCCCACTGGGGACCTGGCCTGCCACCCAGGCCTGTGCCCTGACGGAAATTGAACTGGTGACCCTTCAGTTCACAGGCCAGTGCTCAACCCGCTGAGCCACACCAGCCAGGGCTCATGAGAACTTTTAAGGTCTGGAGACTTACTCGACTAAACATCCTGTGGGTGTAGGGCATCTCCCCAGCAGGCTGGTCCCAGGCCGAGTCCGTCCTGGGCTTGCCAACCACGGAGGTTGCAGTTGAAGAAAAGGCAGCAAGAGCTCAGGTCACCCAGGAAGTGTCTGATGGGGGTGCCTTTCATGACATTTAATGATCCGTCCCATCCCCTGATGGCTCCGTCTTTCACTGATGGGGAAACTGAGGCACAGAGGCCGCAGGAGGCTAAGAAAGAGGCACAGGAGGAGTCAGAGAACCAGTTTTTGAGCAGGTTACTTTCCCACTTGGGGACTCAGCCTCCTGACTCATAAAATGACCCTGGCGGCCGTCCTTTCCCAGAACGGTCTCGGTCACTCACCACCAGAAATGGCCGTCGAACCCTAACAGTACGCCTGGCTGCCTCATTCCTTGCTCACGTCAGCCTCGTGAGGCAGGGACTGTTCCTGTCCCCTTTCACAGATGAGAACACCGAGGCAGGGAGGTTTCAGTGACTTCCCGAGGTCACACGGCCAGGGAGCGGGGAGCCAGGCAGCTGTGCTGTGGCTGCAGCGTCGGCGCCTCCCCACGGGCTCTGCCACCTCCCAGGGCACTGCGGTTGGTCTCCGGGGAGACGCCCCGAGCCCGCCAGCGACTGCCCCTCCAGGCTGTGTGACAGGAGCGTGGGGATGGAAAAGCGGTTTTCAGATGAGTCACTGAACTTTCTTCTCAACCTCTTTATTAAAACTGATGCCCTAGGCTGGTGTGTTGCTTGTACTCGGGTACCTGGAGGCTCCCCGGGCCCCCCCTGGGCCAGGCACTGTGGGGGAGTCCTGCCCCAGCGGCCTCCACATGCAGGCTCCCGGGCCTTCTGGCTGCGGTCCAGGTTTCTGGGTCCCTGGAAGGCAGCAGACCTGTCCCAGGACTCTCCCCAAGTCACTCCTCTGGCCTCGTTTTCTCACCTTTCACTTGGGCACCCCAAGGAGCGGGTTGCCCTGAGGCTCAGAGGGAAAGATGTCAGCGGTGAGGACGGGCGTTACCAGCTGGCTCCGTGAGCAGGGTTGCTAGCCTCTGTGTGCCTCGATTTCCCCACCCGTGAAATATGGGCAATGTGGACAGCTATCGTAGGGTTACTGGGAGAATCCAGCGAGTTAGTTCATGCAAAGTGTCTAACACAGGGTGTGTCATGTGTGTTTGCAGCTATTCGTGTTAGTTCCTCCTCTGACAGCTCCCCCTGGTGGTGAGGTTCCCAGGAGTCAGTGCGGAATGAGCTCGTAGGGACCTGTTCCTGCCCAGGCCGGGGCCAGCAGTTCTTGCTTCAGTGACTTCGGGCAGCGCAGGGCAGCCAGGCATTGGTTTCAGCCGCAGCTGGTGGCTGTCCACGCAAAGGAACTGGTTTGGCAGGTCAGGAGTCCAGAAACTTCTGGGGGGAGTGTCCCCCTCCCCACCTGGTCATAAAATTAAAACAAGGAAAGGGGACAGTGGTGGGCAGGGTCTGGCGCCTTTGCCATCCACTGGAAAGCTGCAGGTGGCTGAGGCCCTCACAGGCTCGCCCCACGTGCTTCCTCACTCCTGTCGGCTCTCCCAGGTCCCCGCAGGGGCTGGCGGCCAGCACATTCAAGGGACAGATCTGGACAGGGGCACAGATGGGATCAGACCCAGGTCCCTGGTCCAGGAGGTACAGAGCCACGTTGAGGGGAAGTGCTTGACCTGGCTGAACTGTAACCGGATCTCTCTGAAGAGAGGCACCTGAAGGCGGAGGGGAGGTGTCTTAGAGTCTTGTGGGTCCCACGTCAGTCTCCAAGGAGGCTGGGGAGGAGGTAGATTTGAATTTAAATGGAATGATTGAATTGTCTTGAGCCCAAGATAAAAACAGAAACTGCTACGGATCTCTTCCTCGCCAGAGCTGGGTGACCCAGGCGGAGGGGACAGCATGCGCCAAGGCCCTGAGGCAGGCACAGCGGGTGTGTGGCTGGGGCTAGTGAAGGTGGCAGGAGATGATTCCAGAGGACGGCAGAGCCAGGTAACAGAGTCTTCAGGGGTTCGTAGGGTCGGAATTTTATTCTCAGAACTGCAGGCAGCCGTTGGCACTCAGACGTACCGGGGCAGGCAGCTGGGGGATTCGAGTCCGGAGTTAGGGGAGAGGTCTGTCCTGAGATCTCAGTTTGGGGTGGAGAGCAAAAGATTACTGTCCCTTAGGGAGGCGAGGAGGGGACTCGGGGTACCCCCTGCCACAGGTCTGGGTATAGATGACGGAGATCACAGCAGAGGCCCCAGCTGTGCCCTCCTCAGGGACAGAGCAGCCTGGGCTGGCAGAGAACAGGCGAGCGAGGCAGGCTGTGGCTGTGACACCCGGCCTGGAGGCCTTAAGTGCTGGGTGCTGTCATGTGCCTGTTCTCTTATCTAACAGACCCCCGCCCCACCCCGGCCACCAAGCTCCTGCTCACATCCCTGGCCGGGTGACGGCTGAGACTCACATGAGTCAGAAATGACTCCAGCTGTCAACACACAGGGATAGGTCATGAAGGATACACAGACCCGTGGTGCAGGCTGAGGATGGCTGGGATGGAGCTGACGGTGGCCAGAGCCCAGAGGAAGCCCCTCTCCCAGCTGGGGTGGTAAGGCACCTGGGGGACTGCAGATACTTTTTCAAATCCTCACCCAAGGACATGCTCATTGATTTTAGAGAGAGGCGAAGGGAGGGGGAGGGAGAGGGAGAGAAACATGGATGTGAGAGACATCGATTGATTGTCTCTCATATGCACCCCAACCAGGGATCAAACCCACAACACAAGCATGTGCCCTAACCAGGAATCAAACCCTTAACCTTTTGGTTTATAGGATGACACTCTGGCCAACTGAACCACAGTGGCCAGGGCAATAGGACACTTTGACTGTAGTGAACAGAAAACCCAACTCCGGCCCAAAAGTCAAGGGGAATATATTGGCCCATGCAGCTGAAATGGTCTGGGGACAGGGTGGAGATCAGGCATGGCTTGATCAGGGCTTAGCAATTCCCTGCCTTTTTTGGATCTTCTAGGGGGCGGTGAGCTGTCTGTAGCCGTTCCAGGCCTCATCTTCATACGTAGCTGTGTAGAGAGGGACTACTCCAGTGGTCCTCTCCTGACATGGCTCTTCCTTTCTAGAAGCACCTGGAAACTTTTCCTGGTCCCTCACGGACCTGAATGAACTCCTCCTTCTGGCCAGGGAAATGGTTGTGTGCTGATTGGCTCAACTTGACTTCTCCATAAACCTTCAGAGGGGCAGATAGGTAATTGGGTGGGCTCTGGGAGGTGGGGTGGGTCAGCACCTGGCAGCTGGAGGGCTGTGCAGGTGAGAGGTGCACACCTGAGTGAGCACCTGGGCCTCCCAGGCAGAGCCAGGCACCCAGGTGAGCCCTGCGTCTTGACGTCAGTGTCTGCCAGAACCGCAGGAGGGGGTGGGCAGCCCCAGCAGCTCTTTAAGACCCCCCGCCCTTTCCGAGGGTCAGGGGTCCCTGGGACTCGGGGCAGGCCTCTGCCAAGTTCATGTAGCATGTCCCACCTTGTGCGGACCTTGCTGCTGCCACCTGGGGTGTCTCAGCCAAGTGTCTTGCCTGAATTCCTGTGGCTTCTGGCCCTGCTCCGTGGCACCTGTCTTCGTGCCAGTGTTGGGACCCAGTGGTGTTTTCGAGGAAGAGTGGGTGGGGTCTGTGTCGGGAATTTGTGGCAGCCGAGACACAAGAGTGAAAATACTATTAATGGGGGGCCTCTATGAGACCCTGGAATCCCAACTCAGCGGTGGCCCCCTTCTCAGCCAAGAGCAAGTTCCGCCCCTCCCACTCGGATGTGCACCCCGAGCCTCAGATGTGACCTGTTTCAGCCCTTTTCTCTCTGGGTCTCAGTGCCCCCCCGGAAATACAGGGTTGGGCCCCTCCCCTTTTCAGACCACCCCGTGCCCGGACAGGAGCCGGCCGGGTAGATACCATAGCGAGTTCTTCCTCTGTGCCCTGTGCCTGCGCCTCCGCCTCCACCTGGGCACTCGTGAAATTTGGAGCTAGTGTGTAAGCAGGTGTTGATTTGTAACTACAGCCCTTGGGTAACTGCTTTGAGGGTCTATGTATGTCACGTGCAAATATATTTTCCCAGCAGCAAACCGTTTTTCTATGAATTATAAATAGAGCCATCGGAGGATTCAAAACCTCTGTTGCTGGACAGCCACGTGGCCCGCAGGGGCCCGAGTTCCTGTCCTGGGGAAGCCTCCTCGGGCGCCTGCCCGGGCTCACGAGTCGAGGTGTGGACTCAGGTGGAGGGTGAGGCAGAGCGGGAGAGAGCTGCCATTGCCTCAGCAAAGCCACGGTAAAAGCTCATTTTCAGGAGAGAATAAAATATGACCCTCATCGTAAGATGTAAAAATGAACACATGTTAAAGATTTTATTTAACTCCGGAGAGAGAGCCTGGCAGATGTTATCGCTGGTTAAAAAGAGCTGCTGAAGGACCTTGGCATTTATCCGTCAGGAACAGTGACGGGAAAGTGCAAGTGAGGGCACCTTCGGAGCATTTGCGGGGTGGGGTCGTGGAGGAAGGGAGAGAAGCGGACAGCACAGAATGTGCGCATCTGCAGACTAGAGTGACCGCGTAGGCAACTGTTGTCTGTGGCCTGCGGGGTTGGCCCCCAGAGGGAGAGTCAGGTATGGGCCCCCTCTGCTCCGCCCCGCCCCCCTCCCCCCCCATCCCGCAAGATCACCCAGGGCAAGATCGCCAGGGCTGATCGAGACAATGCATAGTTTCCCTTCGGCACAGGTCTTGTCCCACGTTACAAGAAGGCCCCTGGGGGGCCCCATAGTAAATGCCAGGTAATTGGTGGGTGGTCTGAGATTTCAGTAGCAGTTCAGAGGACAGCTTTGCAGGAAGGGAGTCTCATTGCAAAGAGGGGCCTGGGACAGAACGACACCCTGGACAGCGGCCTGGGAGCAAAGTTGGGACAGAGTCAGCTGGGTGGCAGTGGGGTGGTGAATGTGCCAATGGGTATTTTTTCCTTGCATTTAAAAAAAATATTTGCTGTTTCCATCAAACGTGGAGTCATTCCAGTTCTAGGCTATAGGCAGGAGACCCGGTTTCCAGAGGCAGCCCCCCCACCCCCAGGGACTTTCCGTGTGGCTTTGGGCGAGCCCCTTACCCTCTCTGGGCCTGTTTTCCCGCTGTCCAGTGACAGCTGATAGCTCAGAATGTTCCCTGGGATCCTTCCTTGCTCCATTATTTTGTGTTCTGATCATTCACGGGAAGGAGAGATCTGAGTGTTTCAGAGGGGCGTGTGCCAGAGAAACAGAACGTACAGCTATGAGATATTTCCCTCCGGTTGTCCCTCGGTGACCATGGGGACTCGTGCACTGACCCCCGCAGACCCCAGACTGCATGGGTGCCCCGTCCCTCGGATGAAATGGCACAAATGCCCATCCAGCCGGGAATCTGAATCATCTCTAAGTCACTCGTAGTACCTGATTCAACGCAAATGCTGTGAGTAGTTGCTACATCGTGTTGTTTAGGGAATGATGACGAGAAAAAAGTCTTCACGTGTTCAGGACAGGTGCAGCCCAGGCCTAACTACACGTATGTGTCAGCCACGACGGAACATTTAGAAAAATACTTTGGGTCTGGGATTGGTGGAGAGGGTGTGGAACGTGCAGGTACAGAAGGCCGATGGTGCAAATGGGTGCAAGGGTTAGTTCAGGCCGCTGCGGGGGCAGCAAGTCTGAGGTGTGCGGGGCAGGCCGCCCACTGGAAGTCCAGGCAGGGGCCCTGAGCCGTAGCCTGGGGGCAGATTCCTTCCCCCTGAAAAGCTTTTGCTCTTCAGGCCTTTGCCTGACGAGAGGAGGCCCACCCACGTTCTGAGGGGTTGCCTGCTGGCCATGTTTGTCACATCCATCAACACCTTCACAGCAACGCCTGGACTGTGTGTGACCACCAGCCACACGGACACATAAACACCCATCACAGGGCGGGCGGGACCAGCCGCCCTCAGGTGGGGATATGCACTGCTCCCGTGGGTGCCTTCCAGCCCCCCAGTGCCGCTTGGTGCTCCTGGGGCTGGAGGAGACAGATCAACGGTGTGGGGCCCCGTAAGAACAGGACGCTGGCCTCCCCGGGGAGCCCCCAGGCCCCTCGGCAGCAGCGCCAGCCCCTCCCACTGACCACATGCAGCAGGGGCAGAGGCCGCAGGCACCGGGCCAGAGGCCGCAGGCACCCGGGCCAGTGGGCGGGCTGTGTTTTGCTCTTGACCACAGGGCTTTGGTGGGGTGGCAGCTTGCAGGGCTCCCCCACCCCACAGATCCCCTCCCCCAACGAGCTGCTGTTGCCGGAACAGCATGACTACGGGTGACACAGGCCCAAGGGTGCAAACTTCAAAACAAAGAGTATAGGCAACCGGTTCGCGTTTTGCGCCCTAAAGGGAAAAGGGACCAAATACCCTGTTTGGTTAAAGCGGCTTCTGGAGAAGCAAAGGCTTCCTGGTGTCAGAGGCGGGGTCCCCCGGGGGCAGGGGACGGGGGCTATTTTACTTGTTCACTCTGGGGGTCAGGGCCTCCTGGGAGGCTCTCAAGCAAAAATGCTCTAGATGTGTCCCCTGAGGCCCCATCCCATGGGGTGTGTGGTCCCCCAGGAGGTACCCCTGCACTGTCAGTCAGGGCCACCTGGCGCCCCCAGAGGATTGCGTTCCAGCTGTTTGCCTGGCTCGGGGCAGGGTGAGCCTTCCAGGCCGACCCACAGAGGGGTCCCCAGGATCCTCAAAGGCCTGGGGGATGGACAGGATTGGGGTGGGAGTGGGGACAGGTGGCCTCCTTCCCTTAACAGACTTCGGGGACCCCCTCCTGCCTGTTGGGAAGTGGAATGAGGGTGGCAGCGAGTCCCCCACAGGACTGACTGCTCCCGCAGTGGGCAGCCTGGCTGGTCGGATGGCCTGCCAACGAATGACTGAGCCCTCAGGTCCCTGGCTCCCCAGCCAGCACTCAGCGCCCCTGCAGACCAGCTGCCTTGGCTGCCTCCAGAGCTGTGGGTGTGGGTGACTGACCTTCTCTTCTCACTTCCCTGCAGATCGGGAGTGGCTCCTGGCCAGGTGTGAGTATAGGTCCCAGGCCTGGGGGTCACCCCCGACGCCCTCCCAGCTCCCCAGTGAGCTGCCCCTCAACTTGGGGAAGCTGGACATGGAAGGCGGCAGTAGGGTCCTGGCGTGGAGCCCAGGGTGGGGCAGTGCTGGGCTCCCCTGCCTGGCGCTCGGTGCCCACATCCTGCCAAGGAGCAAACCCGATCCTGTGTGTGCACCAGGCTGTGGCCAGCTGGCTGGCTGCTCCCATGTGCCTCCTTGCCCTCCAGGGTCAGGTGACCTCAGAAGAACATGGACACAGGCCCTGGGGACACTGTGGCATGAAATGTGGGTCATGGGGGTTGATGTGGAGTTGTCATCTGCACGGCAGTGGGGAGCCATCTCACAGCGAGGGGACCTGCTGGGGGTGCCCACCCAGAGCTGCAGGCAGAGAGGAGCCCAGGGCACGTGTGTGCATCTGACTCCTGAGACCTGGCCTGCCTGTTGCCCTAGGGCCTTTCTCTCTGGGGTCTGCCCTCCTCCCCGACTCCTCCCTATCCTGGGCTCCCCACTCCTGCCCTGCCCAGGTCCTTCACGGCACGGCCCAGGCAGCCTTCCGGGACTCGGTGGCAAGTCAGTGAGAGGGACAGACAGGGCTCTGCTCTGTCTCGGCCCAGAGAGGGCACATCTCCAGGCAAGGCCACACAGCGTGTGAGACAGCAGAGTCCAGCTGAGGGCAGTGAGGCCAGGGCGGCCGGAGGTGGGGTAGAAAGCTGGTTGAAAGCGGTATGTATCACTGTGGTTATGGCTCTGAGATGGGGGTTAGGCGCTGTCAAAACCGAGGTCTACCTGTGCCAAGGTGAGAAACTGGAAGGAGATGGGAGAAACAAGAGGCGTGCCGGGACAGGGCTGTGCGACCCCCAGCCCACATCCGCACCTCTCTGACCACTGTTCGGGGCTGTTTCTGTAGTGCCGCTCGGAACGTTCCGGCCCGGGGCTTTTGGGGTGCAGTCTGCCGGGCATCTGTCCAGGAGTTGTGGGGGGGGGTTTCATTTTTATTTTATTATTTTTTTGTGAAGATTATATTTAGAAAAAGGGGAAGGGAGAGAGGAAGAGGAACATCAATGTGTGGTTGCTTCTCACGAGTCCCCTACTGGGGACCTGGCCCACAACCCAGGCATGTGCCCTGACTGGGAATGGAACCGGCGACCCTTTGGTTTGCAGGCTGGCGCTCAATCCACTGAGCCACCCAGCCGGGGCACAAATGGACTTTTAGAAGTGTAGACAGGGATGGAAGCAGCATCCCAGGCGCAGGGTAACACCTGGCTCTAATTACAATGACCACTGTACCACCACGAGCTATTCTGAATGATCTCTGCTGGCCTCAGTTACCGGCTCTGTAAAGTGGGTACAGGAGTGAGTGCACATGGCTCCGAGGGAGGCGGCGAGGCAGGCGTGCTGGTGTCCCGGAGATCCGTAGGCCTTGCCAGTGCCATTCCCGCCGCCTCCTGCCCTCCGCCCTGCTTTCCTGAGAGGCAGGGCTGCCTGGTGAGAAGGAGCCCCGCGCAGGGGACTTGTGTGAAATGCCCCTGGGATTCATGTGCTTCTCCTTCAGGGCCTCGGAAGGACCCTGTGCCCGGATCCCTAAGAGGTGGCCTCGCGACAGTGTGCCCAGGCCACCCTGCCCACCAGCAGAGCATGTCCCAGCTGGACCCGGAGGAGCTGGCTGAAATAGGTACACGTGTGCTCTCCCTTCCTGGTGTCTCTCTGTGTCCTGTCCCCTTCTCGCAGGGCCCACTGTCCTCGACTCACTTTGTCCCCAAAGACGGTTCTGATGAAGATCATACTGTCAGGTTCCGGGTGGATGAGACTGTCAGACAGATGCCGCTCCACCCAGGGTGCCAGGGGGCGGAGTCTGCCCTTACCTGAACTTCGGGGTTCCCATTCTTTTTCCAGCTGAAACCATTTCTGAAAGACCCTCGTTTTATAGGAAGGACCCCCCACCCCCTCCCCGCTTCTAAAATTCAGCTCGGAAGATGGCACGTTCTTCCTACCTGCTAGCTGAGGGACCCAGGGTCTGCCCTCACCCCTGCCCCACCCCACCCCCATGGCGTCCTGCCAGCTGCTAGTGCCAGCGTCTTTCCGGAAGGGCCCGAGGCAGAATCTGGTGGTGGGAAATCAAATTCCAGTGCACACCCTGCTTCCCGTTAGCAGTAGGACCTTGGGCAAACCATTCCCCTTCTCTGAGCCTCAGTTTCCACCCCTGTCAGTCTGGAGGACACTGTTTAGCCCTCAGGTCTCATATTTCTTCTTCCACAGTGCTGAGCATAGTAGGTGCACAGCAGAGGTGGGTGCATAGTGGGTACACAGGAGAGGTGGGTACATCATGGTGCACGGTAAAGGCGGGTGCATAGTAGGTGCGCTGCTGAGGCATAGTGACCGTCCTAAAAGGAGAGCCTCCCCATTCCCCTTCCTGGAGAATCCAGCCAGCTTCCTCCCATCCCCCTCATCTGCCACAGAGCTACAGAGAGATGAGGAGGAGGCGGCGGCCGTGCTGGGCGCGGTGCGAAGGCCCTCAGTGGCACCCACAGCTGGCCAGGATCCTGCACTGAGCGTGAATCACCCCTTCTACGACGTGGCCAGACACGGCATTCTGCAGGTGGCAGGTGAGTCCCAGCTGGGTGACCCCCCAGGAACCCAACAGCACCAGCCTTGCCGTGGGCCCTGTGGTGAGGGACGGGTGCGTCAGGGCCGCTTTTCTGCACCCGGCAGGTGGTGGGGGCGGGAAATAGCACATGGGTTTAATCAGGCCCGAGAGATGGGGGCCGCCGGAGTGTGCATAGCGGTCGGGCTCTCCAGAGAAGCAGGCCCGACAGGAGACACCGAGCCGCAGGTGAGGGGAGGTTCATGACGGAGGCTGAGAGCCCCGTGACCTGCGGTCTGCGAGCTGGAACCCCAGGAGAGCCGATGGTCTCGGTCAGAGGCCAAGGCCTGAGACCCGGGGGCACTGGCACCCACCAGCGTCCCTGGGCAGGAGAAGGTGGCCGTTCCAGCTCCGGTGGGGAACACGCTCACCTGCCCTCCTGCCTTTCGGGCCGCCCCAGGTGGGGGGTGACGCCCAGGGCGCTGGTGAGGACCATCTTCATACTCAGCCTCCTCTCCCAAACGGCGGTCTCCTCCAGACGCACCTCACAGACACACGCAGGCACGGTGCTTCACCAGCCACCTGGACGTCGCCGAGCCCAGTCGAGGTGACCTCACAGGCAGTGACCTTGGTGCATTCACTTCCGGTCCCCTGCTCTGAGCTCCAGTTCTCTCCTGTCTCCAAGGAGCTGGAGCTTGGGGAGCCTGGACACTAGGGTGCAGAGGGGCCGCCCTGTGGTATGGGTGCATCCCTGTCTCCATGGGAGAGGTCCCCCAGACCTCTGCTCCACGTTTGCCCCCGGGCTGGTCCTGCGTGGTGTCCTTTATAATAAACTGTGATCGTAAGTATGGCCCTTTCCAAGTTCTGTGAGTTCTTCTAGTGAATTACTGATTGTGAGGGGACAGTGGGGACCTCCAATTTGTAGCCAGCTGGTCAGAAGTGGGGTGGCCTAGGGACCCCAGTCTTGTAGCTGGTGTCTGAAGTGAGGGCTGCCTGATGGGGGAGGGTGCCCTTCTCCTGTGAAGTGCGGCCCAACCCCAGGTGGAAGTCACTGCAGGTATAGTCACTGCATGGCTGTCAGAGGGGTCTCCTGGCAGTTCTCAGAGACCTGCCCCCTCCCCCCACGTCACTGTCCTGTCCCCGGGCCGTGTTTGATCACTCTCTCCGGAGCTACATGCGCAGGGCCTTGGCCGATGCTGGTTGACCTGACCCTCCGTTGGCCGGATGGCTTAGTGCGTCCCCAAGACCTTCCATGTGGCCTGATTTCCGGATAATAATGGCCACTCGGTGTTCTGACCGTCCACAACTTCAGAAGCGAAGCTGTCTTTTCCCGTGCGTCCCACCAGCGAGCACAGACGCAGGGCGGCTGTGGAGCCCTGGCCCCCGAGACCGGGTGGGGGGGGTTGCGGCACGGTGGGGAAACCAGCCTGTGCTCCCAGGCACAGCCACCGAAGGGTTTGTGTGGAACCACCCGTGGCAAGGGAAGCAAAGGAATGCGCGGCTTCCAGGGCAGCCCTTCCAGCGGGCGCTTTGCAGGCAAACAGGAAGCAGGGCCGGGGCTCTTGAGGAGCCCGTGAGACGGAGAGGCGGCCGCGCTGGGAGCCGAGACAGCTCCGGAATTCTGTGTGCCAGGGCGGCTGCCAGGCCCCTGGGAAGATGGGCCCGGGTCTCGAAAAACAGGCAGCGGGGTCAAGGCCGTCAGAGCATGTGTGTGCGTGGGTGTGTGCACACGGGTGTGTGGGTGTGCGCATGCATGGGGCGACTCGGTTTGTTACCTCTCGGGCTGGAGTACACGAGGACCCTTTGTCACCATCCCGTCTCACTCCCAGTGAGCATCCGAGAGCGGATGTAAACACTTCCTTACAGCGGCCCTGACCAGAGCACGAGCCCGGGTTGCGGGTTCGGTCCCCGGTCGGGGCACGTATGAGAGGCTACTGATCATTGAGTTTCTCTCTGTTTCTCCCTCTGTTCATTCCCCTCTCTCTAAAAAATAAACCAACAAACACTCTTTATAATGAACACAAGTTCAAAGTTGCATATATTTCCAGGAGGGCGCCCCTATTTTCTTCACGTTCCTGGTGATCTTTCTACAACCAGCCCTTCCACCAATCAGGAAATAACCATCGGACGTCATTGGAGCCACAGGCACATGCAGCAGCCTGGGTTCTGGGTCACGGGTCACTGGACTGGGGGACAGCCCTCCAGGACTACCCCCGAGCCGTCCCCTGCAGGGCGAGCACGGATGTGTCCAGACTATGACAGGGTGACCTGGGCCGTGATGGGGGCCAGGACCAAGCCACCATGCTTCTGAGAGGGCTCCTGTGCCCTATGAGGTCGACTTTAGTTTTCTGGGCACAGGCAGCAGACAGAGTGGCAGACACTAGTTTGCAAGCCTGCCGTGTCCAGGTTTCAGTCACTATGTGGCCTTGCACCAGTGACAACCCTCTGCTCCCGGTTTCCGTTTGTGAAGTGGGGGCGGTGGTGCAGGTGAACTTGGCTAATGTGCCCCAAGCGTCACGTGGTAGGTGCCTGTCCAGCAGGTGCTGCCTTTGCTGTGGGCCAGCTGCCTACACCTCTCAGTTCAGGCAGGGCGGGCGGGCCAGAGGCTCCTCTGTTCATCAACGCCCGCGGGTGCTCCGAGAGCGGCAGCCAGGGCGTGGGTGCTCCTGGTGAGGCGCATGCCCGTGTCTTCCTGCAGGAGAGGACCGCTTTGGGAGACGCATCATCTCGTTCAGCTGCTGCCGGATGCCGCCCTCCCACGAGCTCAACCATAGGCGCCTGCTGGAGTGAGTGCCCCCCAACCCTGCGTGCGTCACCCCCCTGCCCCGGGCACACGCCCCCACCCGTCACCAGCACGGATGGGACATTCAGGGTCAATGGCTGACATACATAAATTGACTCACGGATCCTGAGGCAGGTGTCACATCAACTGCCAGTCCCCAAACTGAGGGCGGCTTCAGGGCCAGTCTTGAACTTTGGCCCTCAGCCTCGGGGCCTTTTTGGGCCACCCCCTTGAAGCGCTGCCGCCCGGCACTGCCAGGCCCTCTGCATTGGCTTCAGTGGACTCTTCTGTAAAGTGGGCACAGTGCTGCCTGCCCGAGAGGGTTGTCGTGAGTGCACAGGGGGAAGGCAGCCGTCCTCACGGTCAGCACTTGGGACAGCAGACACTCGGGGTTGTGTAGAAATCAAACGAACAGAGGAGAAGCCGCCCTCCTTCTGTGCCAGGAAGAGGTCCCCACCAGGGTGTCTGGCAGGGAAGGGCTGGTCGAGCCCTTGCAGGCGGGCGGAGTCTGCTGGGGTTTATTCCTGGGGCGGTTCTGGGGACGTCTGTCCACGCGTGGACCGGCGCGCCAGGGAGCAGGCCGGGCCGGATGAGCCACAGCAGCCTGAGCGCGGGACCGACCGGCAGGATGTCAGGGGCCCTGGCCCTGTAAGGACAGGAGGGGCACGAGTTTTCAGGCAGATGGCCACATGAGGCCTTGTCCCCGGGGTCCGTGGTGGTGCCAGGGTGACTGGGGTCGCTCCCGAGAAGTGACCGTGGAGACTGTAGGGCTTGTCCCGCGGGTGTGGTCAGGGGACAGAGGCAGAGCACGGTCAGGGCGTGCTGACAGGGAAACGGGAAGAGTTAGGAGCTAACACAGAGAGAAGGAACTGCTCGCCTCTGCAGAGAGCTGGGGAGTCTGAGAGGGAGGGCTGTGTGCCAGTCCTGGGTCCCATCCCGGTCACCCTCCGGGTGAGTTTCCTGTGGCCGCTGTGACAAACCAGGGGCACACAAGACAGAAATTCCTTCTCGAACTCCTAATGGCCAGAAGTCCAGGAGGGAATCCCGCCTGCTCTAGCTTCCTGTGGCTGCTGTGCAGTGGCGTCCCTCACCCTCCCAGGCAGGGGCCTGTCTCTGCTCGGCCTCGGTCTCCACGTGGCTGTCCCTCTCCGTGCCGTTTCCTCATCACTGCTGCCCCGCCGGGACACACGTGTTGGCAGCTAGGGCCCACCTGGGCAATCCAGGGGTAGACCTTCCTCTCAGGATGCTTTTCCCAGTAAGGCCCCACTCGCAGCTTCCAGGATCTGACCTGGGTGTGTTTGGGGGTCCTTCCTGGCCCACCACATCCACTCACAAGCTGTGTGGCCTTAGGTAAGTTACTGAACATCTCTGAGTCTCAGTTGTCATCTCACAAATGAGGACCGGGCCCTCCGGCCCCGTGAGTGGATTCTGGGCACGGCCCAGTGCTGGCACCCCCTGGGGCACCCCAGCCTCCCTGGTGGGGACAGCCTGTTTGGTTCAATAGCAGCAGGAGGGTGACGGCCACAGCCGAGTCTGTGTTTGGTCCCCAGGTACTTGAAGCACACGCTGGACCAGCAGGTGGAGAGCGATTACACCCTCGTCTACTTCCACTACGGGCTGAGCAGCCGCAACAAACCGTCCCTGCGCTGGCTGCAGGGCGCCTACCGGGAGTTCGACCGGAAGTGCGTGCCCTCGGGCCCTGCGGGCAGGGAGGCTGGGCAGGCCAGGGGCGTGGGTGTGCTGGGGGGAAGTGAGGGCAGGGTACCGGGTGGGCCTGGGGTCCTGGGGCTCTGTCCGCCATGGCCGGCCAGGGTGGGGAGGCACGTGTGTCCTTGCAGGGCTGGCGGGCCTTTGTCACAGCCTCTTGACGCCGCCGAGGGTGTGAAGCCGCCACAGACAATATGTGAACAATTGGGCGGAACTCTGTTCCAACACCAGCATTTTCGGATACTAAAATGTGACCTTCATCCCGTTTCACGTGTCATGTCGTGCGTGGTTACTCTGTTCATTTTTTTCAACCACGTGCCAACGTAAAGCCCTCCCTAGCTGGTGGGACGTCTCCCCGCCAGGCCCCACAGCCACCATGCTGGCCCCTCGCCCAGCTGCCTCTGTCCCCACCTGGGGTGCAGGCCAACAGCCTTGGCTCAGCCTTTGGACTGAATTATTCAGGAAGGAGGGAGGGAGGGAGGGAGGCAAGCTGAGAATCACCTTGTGTTTCGTTTTCCTTTTTGAGTAGTGCTGCGGGAGATTACCGCTGAGTGCCCAGGGACACCTCATAGGGCGGTTTTGCTTTGTTTTTTAAATTTTATTTACTTACTTTAGAGAAAGGGGCAGGGAGGGAGAAAGGGGCAGGGAGGGAGAAATAGAGACAGATACATGGATCAGTTGCCTCTCACATGGCCCCCTATCTGGGGACCTGGCCCACAACCCAGGCATGTGCCCTGACTGGGAATGGAACCGGCGACCCTTTGGTTTGCAGGCTGGCGTTCAGTCCACTGAGCCACACCAGCCAGGGCAAATCACCTCGTTTTAAGTGGGTACCTAGTGCCTCACTGTGTGGGACTCTGTGACCCACCCATCTTGCAGCCTGGATGACCCATGCAGTAAACTCCCTGCTCCCCCAGAATCAATCCCAGCAGAGAACAGGGTACAGTTTTAGTTTTGAGAGCTGTGGCCCCGTTGCCCTCTGGTGTGCGCCCCCTGCCCCAGCCCTGAGTGAGTGCCCCAGTAAGTGGGGCTGTGGTGGGCAGCGTCCTGAGTTCGAATCCTTTCTAAGTCTGTCCAACATCCTTGAACTAGCTCTGGCGAGAAGCTGGTGGTTCTTCGGCTCAGGTGTGTCCCTGTGGGCCATGCTCAAGTCAGGCCCCTCCCCCTCAGGTACAAGAAGAATTTGAAGGCTCTGTATGTCGTGCACCCTACCAACTTCATCAAAGTGCTGTGGAACGTCTTCAAACCCCTCATCAGGTACACGGCCCCCCACGGTCCCGTCCACCCTCTCCACACTTGGCGAGCAGCCACATGCTCACGCGCACCTCCACCCACACCGTCCGCGACCCCCAGACTGCCCTCTGAGGCCCTGACCTGCCATCCGAGGCTTCTCCCTTCCCGTCCACTCTGGGACTTGAGAAGGAACGTCCCAGTGTGTCTCACAATGTGAGGTGACCCTGGAGGAACCCTGCACCGCTCTCCCCGCCACATCAATATACAGTGTCCTGAGGCCTGCTTGCCATTGCAGAGGCTGGCGCCCAGCAAATACCTGGCCGCCTGGAGAAGGGTGCCACAAACACAGGTGGATCGAGGAGGGGGTCTTGCTCTGGTACGGGGAGCCTCTCTGCAGCTCTGAAGCGGGTACCTCTGTCCCCACAGACTGTTCCTGCAGAACCCCGAGGCCCCCTTTGCCCCTCAGTGCAGGTGGCCAGGGGTCCAGGCACCCATCTGATCCCCCCTCATCCACTAGGGGCAGCCAGTGTACGTGGCTGGGCCTCCCCCTGGCTCTGGGTTCAAGCTGGGCTTGTGATGAAACCGCTCCGTTCCAGTTTTACAACATGGGGAGTTTCTAGAGATCTGAACGGATAGAGCCCACGGTAACGATGTGGTGTGAGACTGCCTAAGAGGGTGCTTGTCACCTTGGCTGTGCAGAGGGTGTCACGGTGCACGCGCATGTCCACACATCCTGCGGTGAAGGTGAACTGGTGCCGTTCTGGGCCAGGCAGGGCGGGTGTGAAGGCAAGCAGCCCGGTCGGTGCGGTCGCTGGCCAGAGGGGGCGCTGGTGCGCCCTGCTCACGGGGAGCGCCCCTCCGTCCTCTCCCCACATTGCAGCCCCGGAGCCTGGGGCCCATGGGTCACAGCAGACATGGAATAATGCTGTAGGAACTGCGTGCAGCGTGGCGCTAGCTTTCTTGGGGGTCACTTCTATGTCACATAAACGCCTCATCACTGTGTCGTACGCCTGCCACTCGTAAATATTGTACGTCAACTGTGGTTGCTACGTAAAAGAAAAATACATTGAAAACATAACGGACACGGGGCGTAGTGTCTGCCAGGGTGGGGCCGTGGACTGGTTTACACAGATGGTCGCCTGTACGTAGGAGGGAGGAGCCCCGTTTTCACAGGGGGCCAAGTTCCTGCAGGTGGGTGAGTTGATTTGCCCAGGGCTGGGCTGGCCTGGTGGCCGGGCTCGCTCTGCTGTGGTCCCCAGTGGGGGCAGCGTCCTAGAGAGAAGCCGGAGAGGACCTGGGTGTGGCCCTGCCCTTCTGCACCTCTGGCTCCCCCGCATTCCCCGGCATCTCTGCAGGTTCTCGGCAGATGCAGCCTGGAGTTTGTTTTTATGCAGATGAGTCCCTCATGTGTTCGATGTGTTCGTGTTCCTACAAAAGCGGCACATCTGCGGACATGTGCGGCCTCTGCTCTGTCCCGGTTCTGGGTTGTGTTCCCCCATCCCTGCCGCCCCCTCTCCGGTGCCTGCAGCTCTGTGGCCGCCGCATTGTTTCCAATCTCTCCTGCTTTTTCAGTCACAAGTTTGGGAGAAAAGTCACCTATTTCAACTACCTAAGTGAGCTCCGCGCGCACCTCAAATGCGACCAGCTGGCCATCCCCCCGGAAGTTGTGCGGTGAGTCAGGTGACAACTGCCCGTGCCGTGGGTCTTGGTCCCGACCCATTGCTGAGAAGTCTCCATATCCTGCACGGACCAGCCAGATCCTGCTCAGCAGCCAGCAGTGTCCTCGAGGACGTGCAGTGGCGATGCCGACTGCCAACACAGGGGCGCATGCGGGCCGCTGCTTCCCTCACCCACCGTTGCAGAGTGGGGTTTAAAACAGCCACGGCGGTGTTCGGGGTTTCTGCTTTGGGGCAGAGCCCTGCGATGTTTCTCGGGGTGCAGGTGACACTGGACTGAGATGCTCTCAGGCACGTCACAGGCGCCCTCGAGAGCAGCGCGTTCCCGTGGCTTCTTGCTGAAAGCCAGCTTGGTGTGTCTGCTGCTTTAACTTACGTGGCAGAGGTGCCCCCTGCCCGGTCTGTCATGTGGAGTTGTGGGGGGGAAGCAGGGGGAGCCCAGAAAGGCGGGTGGTGGCCCTCACCCCACAGCCAGTGCAGGAGGTGCCCCATCCAACCCATGCCTCTGCCCCCGCCTGGGCACCCCTGCGCCTGACTGGGCGCCCCTGACCCTGCCTGAGTGCCCCCGGCCCTGCCTGGGCACCCTCTGCCCCTTGCATCTCCCTCTCTGGGTGTCCTCTGAGGGAACAGGGCCCTTACCAAACAGCACAAAGGTGAGGTCAGTAGCCCCAGCAGGGGAAGTGGAGAGGGTAAGCTCCCTCTGGGCTCCAAGTCACGTGTCAGAGGCTGGGGGCAGAGCCATAGGGGGAGTGACTCTGCCCTCAGGAACACCCCCCAGGTGGCAGAGGCCACAAGTCAGTGACAACAGGGGCTGCAGGAGGTGCCGCACCCAGCTGGTGAGGGGCTGGTAGACCAGGTGTGCCACAGGAGGCTTCCAGAAGGGGGCAACTCCTGGAGCGGGTTCCAGGGGGATGGTTGGCTGTGTCAGGAAGCCAGGGAATGGTATCTCCAGCAGAAGGGGACGTCCCTATGCAGACACATGTGGGTGAAATACTGGCCAGGGGTTGGCGGGAAAGACTGGACATTTGGTGGGGCTGGGCTTTCCTTCCTGCCTTTTGTGTGAACACCCCCCGGCAATGGGGGGGGGAGTGTGTGTGTGTGTGTGTGTGAGAGAGAGAGAGAGAGAGAGAGAGAGAGAGAGATGGCAGTGTGGCACCGGAGCCCAGAAGGCTGAGACATCCAGGTGTCCTGCAGATGCCCACAGGGCGCTGGCCCCCAGACAAAGCCTGCAGGTGACCCCTCTGGTCTGAAGCTTCAGCCCTGCCAGGTGACAGCCGGGCCTCCGCTGTGTCCACAGGTATGATGAGAAGCTCCGGAGCCTGCACAAGGGCGGGCCGCTCCCTCCCGTCAAGACGCCGCCACCGCGGCCCCCTCTGCCCACGCAGCAGTTCGGCGTCAGTCTGCAGTAGTAAGTAGCCTGGCCGTGGCCTGCTCTTGTTTCCACTGTGGGGCACCTCTGTGTGGGGAAGTTGTCCCCAGACCTGGGCCTGCGTGCCCGAGCTTACCCTGCAGGGAAATGAAGCCTGAGAGGGTCACTACGGTGGGCACCCACTGCTCTGTGGTATGCATCGGTGCACTGGACCTCCTTTTCTCTCCTCGGCCTGGAGTGAAGGAGAGCAGGGAGGGGCGGGTGGTGGGCCACTCAGTGGCCCCTGTGGACGTGGTGTCCTGTCCCCAGAACCCGTGACTTTGTCACCTACCATGGCAAAAGAAACTTGTCAAGTGTGATTAAGTGAAGGATCTTGGGTTGGGGGGTCATCCTGGGTGGTCTGGGGGGAACCAGTTCTCTCACAGGGTCCTCATAAGAGGGGTGCAGGAGGGTCAGGGTCGGAGGGACGTGCGGATGGCAGTGGAAGCGGGTGGGGACACCGTAGGACCACAGCCAGGGAACGCAAGCACCGCAGAAGCTTCGAGAGGCCGAGAATGGGCTGTCCTCTGGAACGACCAGAAAGAATGCAGCCCCGTTGAGCCGATTTAGACACCTGACCCGTCCGGAGGGGTGAGGTAGTAAACTCGTGTTGTTCTGAATTACTCAGTTCATGGTCATTACAGCAGGACCAGGAAACTGGTGCGGGTGGTGGGAGGCGGGGGCTGTGCCGCGTGTGGGGCAGGGGGCTGTGTGGAAACGTCCCAGAGCCAGGGACCTGGTGAGAGCTGGCAGGCAGGGGCCCAGGAGGTGTGGCCGGGGAGGTGTGAGGAGGGGGCAGTGGGCACCTTGGATGTATCCCAGCAGGTAAAGATGGACCAATGTTTTCCAGACCTTTGGGATGCTAGGCATGCTCTGCACTGGCCACGTGTGGCTGCTGAGCATGTGAAATGTGGCCGAGTCTCTGACTTTATGTGAGTCAGGTGCAGCTCTGGACGAGGGGCTCACCCCCGCCTCCCCCGCCACGCACACACAGTCGGGTCCTCTGAAAGAAGCGTTTAGTGAGTACTTCGGAAACAGAGTCTTTGTTCAGATAGATCCTTCCCCTTCATGTACCTGGAACCAAAGTTCACCGAAGGCACCTCCTTTTCTTTTTATTAAACATTGTAGCAAGCGCTGGCATGACCCTACACTCCTAACAGCCCCAGGGAAGGCAGGGTGGGGCACGGACCCTCAGTGGCCGTGGGCCCCTCTGGGGGCACTGGTGAGGACTCCACTCTCAGGAGGGTCCCAGGGACACCCAGCCAGCAGGCCTGAGATTTCCGCCCTCCTGCCACCCTTTTACCCGCTTTCGGCCTGTCCTGAGGTTCTGTAGGGAACTTGGGTGGCCCTGGCCGAGGCCACTGGCCTTTCCACCATCAGGCCCTCAGCCTGGTGACTCGCAGTGCTTTTTGGACTGGCTTCGCTGTTCAGAGCCACTTCTGTCTCCTGTTGTCTAGTAAAACTTTAAAAATGAAAAGCTGAAAACACGCCCACCTCGTGGGATTCTAAAGCCACCCACCTGGGCGTGAGGGGGATTGCCAGCAATTTATGGTGTCCTCTCTGCTCTGTGAAGCCCACCAGGGGCCCGTGGTCTTGGGACGCGTTGACCCAGCGTCTGAGCTCCGGGTTGAAGGCAGGTGTGAGTGACACCCCTTAGAAAAGCCGTGGTTCATTCCTGACACAGGGCCCCTTGTCACTGAAAACCGGTCCTTACACGTGTGGGGGGGGGTGGTGAGGGGCAGCGGACAGCCTTGGGAAGCGTTCTGTGCGTGCCGCTTTCAGAGAGAGTCCTTGTGATTGCCTCTTGAAATTAGTATTTTCTGCTGTTTCATTGAGAACGACTATAATAAAATGGCAATAAACACATTAAATAAGGCACCAGCTATGTAATTTCCCTGGACTATGAATGAACAAACACCATTAAAATTCATAACCCAATCCTATTCGCAAATGTTAATTTGCCGAGTTAAAGTTCAAAAGCACACAACAGAAAGCTACCACCTTAGAATGAGCTAATTAAGTTAGTGTGTTAATGGGAAGCCAGCGATTCAAGAGGTCTTTGCTGGCTTGCCATTGCTGAAGAGGGAAAATGGAAATGCTCATGTGCGTTTAGCCCAGTCCTGCCTGGGCAGACGTGGCCTCGTGGGAAGAGGGAGGGGCCTCAGTGGGGTGGGGTGGGGGAGGCCACATCCCAGCTCTGTCACTGTCCAGCTTGGGAAGTCAAGCTAGGCAACCCCAGTTTCCCTCCCTCTAACTGGAGTTGAAACCTTACCCTCCTCACCCTCCAGGGCCACGAGGGCTTAACTACAGGGTGTCAGACTCTATGAGCCAGTTCCTGCTGCCCAGTGCTTTGCCTGCTCTTATTCCTTCTTCACAGCCCCCTCCCTCCGGGAAGCCTTCCCTGATGACTCCACACTTACAGGGACCATTTGTTGAAAAGACTATTTTTCCTCCCGTTGAATTGCTTTGACACCCTTATCACAAACTGATTGACCATAAATGCGAGGGCTTACTTCTGGACTTTTAATTTTATTCTATTGGTCTGTGTGCTGGTGCCACACTATCTTTATCACCGAAGCGTTTAGTAAGTTTTGAAATTGGAAGTATGAGCTTTCCAACTTTGTTCTTTCTCAGGATTGTTTTGGCAATTCTGGGCCCCTTGAGTTTCCACATGAGGTTTGAATCTGCTTGGCAGTTCCTGCAGCCACGCGGCTGGATCTCAGCAGGGATGGGGCCACCTGCAGGTCAGTCTGGGGACTACCGCCTCCCCAACAACTGCGACTGAGTCCACGAACACAGGACGTTTTTCCATTTACTTGGACCTTTTACATTTTTTTTCAGGGACATTTTGTAGTTTTCAGTGTGCTCATGTGGCACTCTTTTGCTAAGGACCCGCTGGTGACAGATTCCGGGCTGCTGTCTGTCCACAGACAAGCAGGGCCACGCAGCTCGGTGGGCCCCTGTTCATCTCCCAGTGTGGAAGGCCTCAGCGGCCAGGATGTGTTTTGCAAGGGTAGAGGTGATGGGCGTCTGCTTTCCCTCCTCTTTCCCTGCATGCTCGGGGATACTCACCTTTGGTCTCCTGCCCCCCCGTGGCTGGGCAGAGAGCATAATATATTATTTGGGAAGACTGGGGAGGGGGGGCAGGCTTCCTTCGGCTCTGGTTCTAGGTCACCGGCCAGCCTGACCTGCCAGAACTGCCGCCCATTAGAGTCTGGGGGGCTGGTCTAGCTGTTTGTTACGGCCCACGCAGCTCCCAGGGAGGGCCAGCTGTCAGAGGGGTCACAGCCCGCGGGGGCCCACTGCCACCTCCCCGCACAAGCATGCATGGCACATCAAGCCTTGGGCTGCCCCAGGCACAGGGGCCTGGGAATCGTGGGCTGTGTGACTTCAGACAAGACAGCCTCCCCGGGTCCGTTTGTCCCCTCAATACGGGCGCACTGTGATGAAGGCAGCGGGCTTCATGGGGTGCCCAGCGCACGGCAGTCCTCACAACAGGGTTCTGCTGGCTCCTGGGCCCTCCTGCCTGACCATGTGGACCTTCGCCGGTCAGTCACATAAGCTGTGGCCGACTCTCCCATTTCAGAGACTGGGAGGGGACAGGAGACAAATGACTGGCTCAGAGGATGGGAAAAGCCTGGGTGCCCAGCGTGGCGGGCCTGGTCCTCACCCCCCACCCTGTTACCAGTGTAATTTCAGGGTATCCTTCCTCCCTCCCTCTTCCTCCTGTTTTTAAAAAGTCACAAACTCACCTTCTGCCTGAACCCTTGCCTACAAAACCTGGGAAAGAGCGTGTTCTGAGTTACTCAAAGCACCTCCTTAGGGGAGGGAGTCCAAGCAAGGATCATGTGCCAAGAATCCCTGCCTGGCCCCCCTGGGTGGCCAGCTGGCCAGCAGTGGGCTGTGCATTGCCGACCTATGAATTGCGCCCTGCCTCCACAGGCCCCCGCCCTGCGTGCACCCCTGAACGTCAGTGTAGGGTGTGGGTTTGACCCGGTCCCAGCACCCCTGCAGGGTCTGGCCCTGGCCAGCACGGCAGAGATGCACGGGGTGAGGCGTGGTGTGAGAGGACCCTCCGCTGCTGCCCCAGGCGTCCGCACTCAGCCTGGAGCACGCGCACCTTCTGTCCAGAGCCTCCATGGGCGGTTGTCATTCTCCGCAGGGACCCTGCCAGTCCCTGGGGCAAGCCCTTCCTTGCTGGCTCCAAGATGGGGGGAAACCCCAGCTGTCATTTCTGCTCTGTCGAGAGCAGTCATTGAATGCCAGGGCCCCGTTCTTCGGGCTGGGTGTCTGTCCCCTCCTTCGCCACCCGGCAGAGGGAAGGACGCTGGGCTGGGAGCCCTGCGACCTGGGGCAACCTGCCCCTTCTGGGACTTCAGTCTCATGCCCTCCCAGGCCCCTTCCGTTCGGGAAGTCTGCTCTTAAAACACAGAACATCGGCTGAGCTACAGGCGAAGGGTTTGTTCGGCGGCCATGGCGTGACAGCTCTCCGGTGTCCAGCCCTGTCAGTCGGTCTCAGTTGGGTCCCCTCCCAGGAACAGTAACTAGCCCGGGCTTTGGAATCAACAGACCCAGGCACTCTAGCTGTGTGGCCCTGTGTGAGTCACCACAGGGACCTGTGAGAGTGGCCCCTGTTTGTCCTGGGAAGTCCCCTCAGCTCCTGGCTTTCCAGTGATTTTAACTGTCAGTGCCTTTGACTTACAGCCTAACGAAGCCGTTCACATCTTCCGCCCTTGAATGTTTGCTGCTCCCAGCGTGCCTACTTTCCCGGCAGGGAAACTGAGTCTGGGAAGGTTGAGAGAGAGGCTGAGGGTCGTCCAAGCTCAGGCAGGGCCAGGACTTGCTCTCCAAGAAAACAGGAGCAGAGCCCGCAGCTGGCGGACCCTCAGACACCGTGCTTTCGCTCTTGTTACTCCTGCCACTCTGGGCCACTGGGCCACCTGGGGGCGGCGGCCGCATCTCTCTGCAGGGCTCCTGGGTCCTGTGTTCTCACAGGTCTGGAGAGGCCCGCAGCCACATGCTGGTCGCGATTGCCTGTCAGGCCCCGGTGAAAACTGTTGCTGTCTTTTCTGTCCCCTCAGCCTCAAAGACAAAAACCAAGGTGAACTCATCCCCCCCGTGCTGAGGTTCACGGTGACGTACCTGAGAGAGAAAGGTGAGTGGGAGCTGGCTCCAGCTAGGGGCCTGGGGGACGGGAGGGTGGCCCGAGTGCCTTGCTCCTGAGCACCCCGGGCCAGGGAGTTGGAGGAGAGGGGCCCGTGCAGGTGGGTGACCGGGATGGGACAGGCTCAGGCACAGTGGCCCCCACTGTGGGCTCGGGACCTACTCGGTGTGGATTTGAACCCCAGCTCCACTGTGTGCCAGCCGGGTGAGCTTGAGCCTGTTAGCGCACCTTCTCTGGTCCTCTATCTCCTCCTCGGCCCGATGGGTTGCTCACAGGATGTCTGTGGGGCCCAAGGAGATGATGGGTGAGAGTCATCTGCAGAGGTAACTGCTTTGACATGGCAGATGAGCCTGGGTTGCAGACCCCGGGGGTGCGCTCAGGGACGTGGGGGGCTGAGCCTTGTGGCCCCTCTGGGACTCCTGAGGCCAGAGCTCAGAGCCGCAGGGAAAGCGTGTGGAGGCTGCGTCTCCCCTAACCCGGGAGGAGCTGGAGGGGGTTACCCCCACCCACCCCCCAGCAAGGGCAGGTGCTGCGAGGGGCGGGGTGCATCAGGACCTGGGACCGCCACTGTCCCCCGAGTGCCCAGGCACTGCACATTCTGATTGCACAGAGCTCTGCGAGCCGGCGCCCCCGCAGCCGGGGGCCTGTCGCTCCTTGGGGGCTGTCTCGACTCTGACGACTGTATATAACACGCGCTGTTCTGCCCAAATTTTTGAAGGAAAAATAAGGACGCACATTATACATGGGTAGCACTGAATCCGTATCTACGTAAATGTTTTCAATGTCTTTTTTTGTGCTCACGTGTGGAAAGTGAGACTCTAGAAAGCCATAGCAATATCTGTGTGCAAAATAGTACCCTGGAGTCCGATACTCGGTTTTCTCAGTATAAATAAACAATTCTCAATATAAATAAACAATTGAATCAAAAATTAAAGCAAAACATTTTATCCTGAAAGTTTGGCCCAAAAACATGGGTGCACACCATACACAGGAGTACACGCTACCTGGCAAAATGCGAGAAATGTGTTTTTTCTCATGCTCCCCTCGCTGTTACGTGTTTCAGGACCGGGCTAGTGCGTGAAGACCCGAGTCAGAAACTGGGGCAGGAGGCTGCCTTTGTTCCATGTATCTCCTCTAGTCATTAAAAAACAAAACACAAAAACAGCCCACCGTAGGAGCTCGGGGTCTGTTTGCTGAATGAACACGGGCCTGGAGGCTGGAGGGAGAGGTGGCAGCAGGGCTCGACCGTGTGGGTGCGTGGCAGGGGTCCATGGGAAGCTGCCCCGTGGCTGGCGAGGACAGGGGAGGGGTCCCGTAGGAAGCTGGGCAGAGTTGGCCATACCTGCCGAGTCGCTCCCTCGGTGTCAGAATGGAGGCAGACTGGAGAGGGGACAGGGAGAGCACGGGTCTCATCTGCGATCCCCCAGGTGGGAGTCATTACCCACCACGGGGAATTGCCCCCACGGAACCCTTACACGTGGTGTGAGTGCTGAGCGGCTGGCTGGGTTTTTAAATTTCATTTAATTTTAATTAAATTTCAATCTCCACATGCAACGAGGGACTGCATACTGGACAGGCCAGCCCTAGGCCCTCGTGGGGAGAAAGGGAAGCAGCGAGTGGGGGCCCGATGCACACCACGCATTCTCCCATCCATCAGCCCTCAGGGGCAGCGGGCGACCCGAGCCTCACTCTGCAGGTGCGGGGGCTGAGCTCAGGTGGGCTTTGTGCTGTGCCCAAGGCAGCGCTGCCCGGGACCCTGATCTTTCTGATTCAGTGGCTGCCGGTCTCCAGTCTTCCTTCCCGGGGGTCACACAGATGGGAGGGAAATCAGGTTGGATCAGGGAACATGGAAAAGTTTGAACCGAGAGGAATACATGAAGAAGGCCAGTGGGTGGTGGGGGGAGCAGTGACCCAGACTGGGGAGGGTGATGCACGGGCAGGGAGAGTCATGGAAGGTTCTGGAAACCTGATGTGCTGGGACCCGTGATTCCTGAAGGCTCCCTCCCTGCAGGGCTCCACACAGAGGGCCTGTTCCGGCGATCGGCCAGCGTCCAGACCGTCCGCGAGATCCAGCAGCTCTACAATCAAGGTAAGTCCCTGAGTCTCCTGCCCACCGGGGCCTCAGAGCCCCCAACCTAAGGCAGCTTAGCTCTGCCCCCCACCCTCCAAAGAGCCCAGGGCCCGGACAGCTGTCCCGGTAGGTCCTGTGCCCAGCTCCGGGGGCAGGTGGCCACACGATGCCCCTCTGCCTTTAGGGTTTCTCCTCACACACCAGGCGGAGGGTGCAGGGAACTGTTTTGTAGTCCCTCCGTCAGCAGCAACGCCAACCTGCTCAGCACGGTGTCCTCAGCTGCTGGGGTGCAGCCTCGGGGGGGAGGCTCGGCAGCAGAGCGGAGTGCGCTGCCACGACGCTGGCAAAGCAGGGAGCTCACTCACAGGGCCCCCACGTTCCACGCACCCTCCTGGTTTCCGTGGTCACGCATTTGCTCCTTCAGCGACACGCCAGCCCCTCCCTGTGCCGTGTGTGGGCACTGGGGACAGCGAGAGCCAGGGCCCTGACCCCGGGCACTGCCACCCTAGGTGGGGCCAAGCCGCCTAGCAGAGAAATCAGCAACACCCCAGCCTCCACCAGGCTCCCTGGGGAAGCGGGGGCCAGTGGGGTGACAGCACCCCCACTTCCAGAGAGGACAGAGCCAGCCCCCGGGCAGAGTCAGCCCCCAGTCAGCCCTGCAGCCTGAGGCTCTTCCCTTGGAGGTTTAAAGCTGCTTTGCACCCCTTGGAGGTTTAAAGCTGCTTTGCACCCGCCCCCCCACCCCGTGTTGGAACTGGAGTCCCCAGCCCAGGGTCGGAACTCAGGTGCGTGTGCTCTGTGTCCAGGCAAGCCTGTGAACTTCGACGACTATGGGGACATCCACATCCCCGCGGTGATCCTGAAGACCTTCCTGCGGGAGCTGCCCCAGCCACTGCTGACCTTCAAGGCCTACAAGCAGATCCTGGGGATCACCAGTACGTGCCTTCCCAGGGCTGCCAGCCACGGTCCCAGAGAGGGGGCGCCACCACCTGGACCGGGGTGGGGGGTCGGGGTTGTCAGGTGCAGCTGGGCTGCAAGGCAGGGTGGTCGAGGGCGAGCTGGGCCCGGTTCCTGGCACCCAGGACATGCTTCGGGCACAGCGGCTCTGTGGCAGTCGGCGGGGGGTCCCTCCTGCTCGCTGTGAGGGATCCTTCCTGAAGGGACTGCAGTGGGAGCTGGAGGTGGCCTCTGCACCTGGAGCCACTCTGGGACTGTTGTTCGGAGATGGGGTGAGGCTGGAAAGCTGAGTTCCAGGACCAGGGGAGATCCCCAGGCACGTGGGTGCCTCGAAAATAGTCAAATAGTCATTTCACGGGAACTCCCTGTCCCTTTAAATCACTCAACTGCGTGTGTTTTCACGAAAGAACGGCTTTCACTGAAAAACCTGCAGGAACGTTCACAGCAGAGGGCTGTTTGCAAAGCCCGGTGTTCGTGGTGACCCTGCCCGAGGGGTAGTGGGAGGTCAGCCCTCCCAGGGACTGGGTGTGGGTGCACTTCTGCGGTGGGAGCTGGGGGACGCTTGTTGGCTGGCGAGTTGTGACCTGAAGTTCAGAGCTCGGTGGGGGGCGTAGTTAGGAGGGAACTGGGGTGGGGGGTGGTTTCCAACCTGGGACAGCTACATCCAGCCCCCTTGTAGGTGTGCGGCCCTGAGCTGCTGAGAATCCTAACCGGGTCAGGGCAGTCAACAGCGGGGTCAGTACGTGTTCTCTGTGACGGGCCAGGCGGGAACACCTCGGGCTTTGTGGGCCCAACCCCACCCCGTGGAAGCAGCCACAGTGTGTGAGCGAGTGGGCGCAGGTCCGTGCCCGGGGGGCTTTACTGATAAGAATCGGCCGTTTGGCCCTGGAGCCCCCGGGCTGCTGTGTACCAGCGCCTGGCCTAGACGTCCCATGTATGAAGTGATATGGCCTCCTAGGAGGTCACAGCTGTGTGCCCCTTGTGAAGAAGGGGGCGGAGCTGGAAGAAGAAACCTGCACGCCAATGAATAAGCAGGTGCTCCGGGCCATTGCAGGGGGGAGGGGCACGCTCTGCCCTCCCCTTGGGAAGGGCTCAGAAGGACCCTCGTGCCATCACAGGTGTGGAGAGTAGCCTGCGGGTGACCCACTGCCGCCAGATCCTGCAGAGCCTTCCGGAACACAACTACGCGGTGCTTGACTACCTCATGGGCTTCCTGCACGAGGTGAGAGGGCAGGGCCAGGCTGCTGGGAGGAAGCCCCGCCCTCTCAATGCATAGACTGGGGCCCCGGGTCACACCCTCCCTCCACCTGGAATGCCACTTCCTGATCCCTGAGGACTTCATCCGAGGCCTGGAGGGCAACTGCCACCTGGAGAAGCCCTCTGTCTGCTGGCCAGGGTCGACCATGCTGCCCCACATCATCTCCCGAGCGAGGGCAGACCTGGAGGCAGGGGCTGTGTCCCCCAGTCAGATGACTGGGGGACAGCGTGGTAGCAGTGCCAGGTCATAGCCCTGGCTCCCAGCCCAGTGCTCTTCCTGTCGCGCAGGACCCACGGGTCACCCTGTCTCACATGTGTCCCCCAGGTGTCCCAGGAGAGCATTTTTAACAAGATGAACAGCTCCAACTTGGCCTGCGTCTTTGGGCTGAATTTGATCTGGCCGTCCCAGGGCGCAGCCTCCCTGAGCGCGCTGGTGCCCCTGAACCTGTTCACCGAACTGCTGATCGAACACCACGGAAAGGTCTTCAGTGCCCAGGACGCCTGCAGGGAGCCGGGTGCCGGCTCAGCGAGGCAGGAGAGCAGGGCGGCCCCTTCGCCAGAGGCCTCGCTGCACCCAGTGCGCCTCTGTCCCCTGGCAGCCGCCGGGAGCCTCCGCTAGTGTGGAAAGGTCTGTCCATCAGGCACTCATTTGTTAACTTGCCATTAAAAGCACTCCTGGTGAACCTTCCGGTGGCAGTGCCATGGCTCTGAGCTGTGGGCGGAGATGGGATGGTGGCTGTGTCAGAATCACAGTCCGACGCAGCTTCACTGAAAATGGGTGTTTGTGGGCCTTGTACTGGGCAGCCACTGCGCTGTGATGCTGTGTGACGGACCCGTAATGTACAAGAGCAGCCTTTCTGGCCTGCTGGTGGTGGGCCAGCCGGGCAGCTCTGGTCTGGCCGGGGCTCTAGGAGGTGGAGTGCGTTCCCACCCTGGAGGCAGAGGGGTAGGCGGCCTCCTAGCTCTGGCTGCCGTCACCCGTGCTTACACTGCCTTGGCCAAAGCTGGTCTCATGTCAAGGCCGGATCACAGTGCTGGGGGGGAGGGGGCTCTGTCGAGTTATTTGGCACAGGGTGACTCTGGGACAGGTGGGGGGTTGGGGTAGTAAGGCAGGCGGGCTTCCTGTGGGCTCTGGGACATGCTCTGGCCCTGCGGCCCTGGCTGTCCTGTCAGGAAGGACACTGACCCTCTGAGCGTTTCTGGAGCGGAGGAGGTAGAGCCGGGGCTCTGTGTGCTGGGAGGGAGTCCCCACGCCCCACAGAGCATGTCTTCCCTGGGAGCGGGCCGCTTGGGTCCTCAGGGAGGGTGTGGTTGGAGGCCAAGGCGGGTCCCTCCAGCAGGGGTCAGAGGGCAAGGCATGAGTGGTGCGGGGCCACAGGCTGGCGAGGAGACTGCTTCCCTCTCTGCTGAGCCCCTGCCGTGTGCTGGGGATGGTGCTGGATGACCTTCCCCACCCGCCTCGGGAGTCTCATGGCAGCCCAGCTGGATAGGTATCCTTGGTCGGAGCTTGAGGGGGCTTCAGTGATACCTCCACCTGGTGCCCAAGCTCAGAACATCGAGGGAGAGGGGGACATCCCATAGACAGAGCTGAGTGGAGACCTGCCTTAGACCTGCGGCCGAGGGCATCTGCTCAAACCCGCTGCCTGGTCTCCGCCCCGAGAACGTGTGGGAGCTGGAACTCAGGTGCCGCCAGCTGACTCCTGAAGACGGTTCCACTCCCCCTCCCAGCTGAGCCAATCTGGAGAGTCCCTCCTCTTCCCGAGGGGTGGGGGTGGGGAGAGGGGCCAGGAGTCATTCCACCTGATGACGTTTCCCCCCACCCTAGTGACAGGTGGGTGTGGAGGCTGAGAGAAGTACAGGGACTTGCTCGAGGTCACAGCCTGTTAGTGCAGAGCTGGGGGATGCACCCTCACGAGGCCACGGGGAGGGATCCGGGCCTCCAACTCCCCATCTGTATAATGGGGGCGTTCACACTGCGTGCCCGCCTTGTGCTCTCCCGGTCCTGAGCACGGCGGCTCAGGAGCAACACGTGCTCAGCTAGAATCAGACCAGATACGCACACCTGAGCAGTTTAACCCCACGTGCCTGCCCCCTGTCTGAACAGGGGAACCACCTGGCATGGCACCAGAATCACTGCCACTGCACGGCACTGCGGACACTTCCTGGTTGGACTGGAACCATCTAGATTTTTGGTTTAAAGCAGACTTGGGCCCTGGCTGGTGTGGCTCAGCAGATTGAGTGTGGGCTGTGAACCAAAAGGTTGCCAGTTTGATTCCCAGTCAAGGCACATGCCTGGGTTGCAAGCCAGGTCCCCAGTGGGGGCCATGTGAGAGGCAACCACACATTGATATTTCTCTCTAAAAAAAACCCTAAATAAAATCTTTAAGCAAAAAAAGCAGACTTTGGGCCCTGACTCGTGTGGCTCAGTAGGTTGGACGTCATCCCGCAAACCAAGGGGTCACTGGTTTGATTTCTAGTCAGGGCACATGCCTGGGTTGCAGGCCAGGCCAGGTCCCCCAGTTAGGGGTATGTAAGAGGCAACTGATCAATGTTTCTTTCCCTCTCTCCCTCTAAAAATTAAAAAAAAAAACACACAGACTTTGGTCCCCCCAGATGGCCATCCATGTTCCTCAGTCTCTGCACGGCCCACCAGACACTTCCCTAGTGACTGCCGTCACCCTGAGCAGAGGGCAGCGGCTGGCAGGTGCCCTGGAGCCCCAAGACTTCCGAGGCTCCAGCCCCGGCTCACCCCATGCCTGCACCCACACCCCTGCGGCTCCAGCGGAGAGCGGGGCCTGCGGGTGGGAACCTGTCTCCTGGACTCCGCCCGTTGGCTGCCAGCCCCCCTTCTTCACCAGCCTCCCCGAATCTCTTCTCCCCAAGTCTTGTCTTCCCCACCCATCCATTCCTCTTCACTGTCTTCTCTAGCTCACAGTTAACCTAGGCTAGAATATTCTCTTGTGCATCTTAAGGAGTGATTGCTTATTTCTTCTCAGTGCTAACAGCCCTTTTTTCGTTTTGTCTTTAAAAAAAAAAACTACAAAAACCAAAAACACAACCCTCCAGTTCTGACCCCCCAGCACAGGGATCCCAGACCTGGCCTGCGTGGGGTCCCCAGAAGAGTTCGGTTTGGAGCCCGAGGACAACCCCCGCCGGGGCCCCCAGCCCTGAGGCTGGCGTCTGCTCCCGCCCCTCGGGAGGGGGCTTGCTCTCTCACAGTTCAGAGCATCCCCGAGCGGCCTCAGCGCTCTGCGGCAGGAAAAAAAAAAAATTCCGAAATAAAAATGATGGCTCCCTTACGTGCTCACCACTGTGAACACCAAAATTAATGCCATTAAATCAGGTCTCATGAATTATGCAGGAAGGTTTACAGTGAGATGCACGATTGTGGAATATATGCCTCAAATTTTCTGAGGCCGAAAGGTGGCCCGAGACGTTCTCCGGGGTCTGCTTTGATAGCAGTCTCCCCCGCCACATGCCACACGCCAGCTGGGGAAGCGTAGCTGTGGCACCGTGTGGCTTCCTCATCCCTCCCCGCACCAAAGCCCAACGTCTTGATGGGCTGGTGGCAGAAGGAAATGGTAACAGCGTTCGTGTCTTGGAAACAGACACAGCTGCCTTTCAGCTCGAAACAAAAAGTGACGTGGAAATGAGGACTCCCGAGCGTCTCTGTCGACAGAATGTGTGGAAAAATCGTCCAAACATTCACTTTTGCAGAAATGACAGAGATGTTAAGTGAGGCCAGGGAGAGCAGCAGGCTACGGAGACCGCGCCGCTGACATCAGCAGGGAACGCTTGGGTCCTGCCAGATCCTCAAAAAAAAAGGCTGAAGCAAAGAAAGCAGGAGGTCGGTCTGCCCCAAGTAGAGGGAGCCATCGCTGGGGGAGCTAGGACTGGGCACCCCACTTCTAGGGCCAGCCCAGGTTCAGAGTTGTGGGACCCTAACTAGGCAGGTCATTTCGCCGGGTAGGGGAGGTTCGGAGTTGGAGGGCTCGGGGGAAGCTTCTGTCTGACGCAGAGGGGGTGTGGCCGGGCTCCGCGCTTCGGGCTTTCCCCCATTTGTACCGCGGGGAAGGCGGCGTGCACGTTGCTGTTTCCCGTGCTCTGAAGCACCTGCTGTGTGCCAGGTGGCGCCCATTTCACAGTTTACAGAGAATCGGGCGCACCTGCTCACAAGGGGCTTGCGGGGCAGTTGGGGAGAAAATAAGCACAGACATGCACGAGGCATATGTTTTTCAAGGTTTTACTTATTTATTTTTAGAGAGAGGGGAAGAGAAGGAGAAAGAGAGGGAGAGGAACATCCATGTGTGGGTGCCTCTCGTGCGCTGCCCCCTACTGGGGACCTGGCCTGCAACCCAGGCATGTGCCCTGACTGGGAACGCACTGAGTCACACCAACCAGGGCTAGAAAAAAGGGTTTTAAGAAAGTGAATGAGAAGGCGACATACTTAATTCCTCAGAGGGGAGGGTCTTCACCTACGTCTGTCATGTTTCATGTGTGTACGAAATATCTGGGGTTCCCCTTCCTACAGCACTTGACCTTCCCACAGACACCTGTGAGCCTTGGGCAAAGTATGCAACAAGGGTGAAGAAACCAGCTGACCCGGAGGCACCGGAGAATGTGCCACGGGGGGCACACGACACAGGGTGAGCCTCCGTTATGTGGCTTCCACCTGAGCCAGCCGGAGTTGGCACTTGTGTTAGAGGGCCTCGATCTCCAGGAGAAAATGACAACTTTGTTGGCTCAAAGAACAGGAGACAAGGTCTGGGACAAGCACAGCCACTGGATAAGGGACTGGGGGTCCCAGACGGGAAGCCAGGGAGGGAGAGCCTGAGTCTGTGCCTCCCTGTGTGCTCATAGCCCTGCCCGAGCCCCGAGCCACGCACGGGCAGGACGAGCACCACGTGTGGACTGAAGACAGAAAACGCAACTGAACGGAGCTGCAATTGGAGCTGTGAATTGACAGGTACCATTTCAGTCCAGCTACGTTCAATGCCTGCTAAAGCAAACAACCGAAACGGAACATTCTTCAGAGAAAGAGAACCCAAGGGGTCCACAACATCGTTTTCACAATGTGCAGGGTGCGGCACAAATTGTTCGTTATACGAGCAAACGGGGAACGTGCCCCCGTCCGATCAGTCAACAGAGATCGCCTTAAGGTGGTGCAGGTGTTGGGAACGGCGGTCGGCAAGGCGGCTCACGCAGCTATTCTACGCGTCCGCCACCCCTAAAGGAAAATGCGCTGGTAGTGAGTGGAAAGAGGGGACAGCCCAGTAAAAAGAAAATAGACATTTTCTAAAAAAGGGATTCCAGAAAAGCAAAATATAATGTCTGAAATTTTAAAAATACAGAAAAAAAATTTATAAAACAAAGGAATTTCAGAAAAGCAGAATACAATATGTGAAGTTTTAAAAACCCAAGAACACTGGTTTATTGAACTGCGGAATGGAAGTGGCAGGAAGAGCCGGCGACCTTACAGCCGGGCCAACAGAAATTGCCCAGTCCGAAGGACACGCAATAGAGGGGCTGAGAAAATATAACAGAGCCTCGAGGAAATATCTGACATACAAGGTCCGTCCAGAAGGTATCCAGCCATGAGCTATGAAAAACAGAGACATTTACTGAGGAAGATACAAGAAACACTGTACACAGGACAAGGACGCCTCAGTCCCCTTCAAAGTAGGCGCCTCGGGACCTCACACAGTTCTCCCAATTGCCGTCAGCTGCCCCGTCGTATTTTCCTGAATCTCATTGACAGTGAAATCTCTTCCCCTTCAAAGGTGATTTTAGTTTGGGGAAAAACAAGTCACAACGAGCCAAATCTGGGCTGTAGCTGAGTCACCTGGGTGATTGGATGTTTTGCAAAAGCCTCTGCACGAGACGCGAGGCAGGAGCAGGTGTGTCGAGGTGAGGATGCTGCCAGTCAGCAGTCGCCCACAGCTGCGGCCTTCTGAGTCATCCCGGTAGTTCCCGCGGAGGAACGTTCAAGCTTAACGCAAAATCTGATGCAGATTCGTTGCTCTACTCGCTCCGTCGTTTTGAATGCGACGGCCACACAGCACACATGCCCACTCAGTGTGTCTACTGCCCTCACTGACCAGTACAGTGACGTCGTCACTGCCAGGCTAACTCTGGACACGAGCTGACTTGGGAACCTCTTCGTCCCTCACACGCACACATGTGCACATCCACACTGACACACATGCACACACACGCACGCACAGTGTGCTGGTCACAGGAACACAAGCTCTGACGTGTCATGTCTGCCCATTTCTGTGGTGTAAATATTCCCACGTGGCCAGTCTCAGACTCACCCACATGAAGTTCCCACACATGAATTTGGGGAGAGATGCACACAGTGGCTCTGGGGCTGGTTCCAGCACCAGAGGGCACCCTTCCCTGGCCCAGCCTCCCCTCCACTTCCAGGCGCGTCCCTGCCTAGCAGGAGCCCCACCCGGGGAACACCTCTCCTGCTGTGTTATCCCGGGTGGGAGGAAGCTGGGATAGAAGCGTAGCTGCACATTCCCCGTGGGGACATGCCTTCCTCAGGTCCTAGTTCTTGTCTGCCACCACTGGGACAAGGAGACCTCCATCACTTGACATCAGAAGGGGGCCTGTTCAGCGCTGCACTGCCCTGCAAGTGGATGGGAGTCCCTCTGCTTCTGTTTGGAAACCAGGGACCCTTGTGAAGTAACAGCAACTGTGGGCATCGCCCAGTGCTCTGTGGCCTGGCATGGGGTCCTCCGGGGGGGGACACAGCAGGTGGGTGGCATATTAGGTGAGGGCAGCCGCCTGAGGCAGCGCTGGGTCCTGAGCGCTTGGCCCAGCCAGGTGGTCTCACGTTCTCGGATTGCAGGAACCTGTCCGGACCTCTGGGGCTGGGGACGAGAACCCACCCGGCACACCACCAGGAGGCCACAAGCGCTGTTCTCGGGAGTGTTGGGGCTCTGAGAGGCCGGTTTGGGGCCCATGCAGTTTGGTTGAAGCACGGTCTGGGCTGATGAGAGGCGGCATGTGGTCAGTCACGCTCAGCTAGCCTGTGCCCCCTGACCTGTCCCCTCATGCCTCTGCCACCCTGGGGCCAAGTCGCCCTCTGCAGCCGCAGACTGGTGAAGGGCTGGGTCAGCAGTGGGCACACAGGCGGCTTGGTGGGGTGGCCTGCACGTTCAACAATTGGGCAGGAGGAGCAAGAGCCCTCAAACTAATGGACAGTATGTGGCAGACCCCAGCTGGGAGGGCTGTGTAGCCCTGCTCCCACCCGTGTGCCTCTCAGAACCCCAGAGCTCCAGGGGACAGTCACTTTGTGTTGCATCCCACCTTCTGGCCACAGCTGACTGCCCACGGGTGGCCCCTCACCCAGCCTGGCCCAGCAGTGCGATGTCTGCGGCCAAGGTGTGGGAGTCTGGCCTCCGCTCGGCTGCTCTCAAAAGGCCACAGATTAGGCCTCTGCTGGTTGTGGGGCGGCGTGCGCCACGCTGCCTGGGAAGCAGAAGTGGGTGACAGTGGTCCACTGGGAATGAGAAAGGAGCTGGGCACAGTGTGGACAGCACCCGTGGGCTCCACGTGGTGCTGTGGTGCCGGTGGCCTGGTGGGTTTGTTGCTAGCAACCATGGATCCTGGCCCTGCAGGCGCACCTGCCACCTCCTGGGGAGGGGCGGCAGCCTGCAGAGGGCGCCCGTGCGCTGCCTGCCCTCCCTCCCTCCCTCCCTCCCTCCCCTGCCCTAGCTGCTCCCAGAGGCCCCTGCTGAAGGCAAGCACACAAAACCACAGCCCCGCAGTCACCAGTCGAGTTTAATGCGTTGGACAGAAGGGCTACACGGGCGTATTTGACAAACACTTTCCTCTACCCTCACTACCCACTGGACGGGCCTCCTCGGTCCAAAAAAACTAATCTCAAGACACGTCAGCAGCTACCCCTCCCAGGTCCAACCGTTCCTATCGTCCCATCACGTTTTTTTAAAAATTTAGTTCAATCCATCCAGGAAGAAATCAAACGGAAAGAAAGGAATCTGGAGACATTTACATCGCAAGCCACGCGGTAATGCATAATTGGCGCCTCGAGTAACCAATATATAAGACGTGTGTCCCACAGCTCACTTTGTTCGTCAATAAAAGAATATAAAAATCTTGTCCAACCCAGTGTTACGTGTATTAAAATAGATCTGTATCGTACAGCACAGTTTCTCCCGGAGTCGTGGAAATGGCAGGAGGCACCGCGGCCGCCTGTGGGGCTGGGCCGGCCTCCCTGCTCTGCACATGGGTGTGCGTGCTTGCCCGCACACGTGCGGTCCCTGCAACTCGGCACCGTGTGGTGGTCTGGGGGTGGGAGCCCTCGGCTCCCGGGTGCTTGTCTGTCTTGCGAAGTCCCTTGGGACTGGAGAAGCTGGCAAGGGAGACGAGCAGGAACAGCCCACCCGGGGTGCAGGAGCCCTCTAGGACAGCGAGCGCATCCTCTGCTCTCAAGGAGCCGGCAAGGGGGGCTCGGGGGGGTCTCCAAAGGCTGAGCCCTCCCGAGGCCCCCCCCGCCCCCGCACTCGCCCCTGGGATACCTCCAGCCCAGCAGCCCCGGGAGGGCGTTCCCACTCGGACCTTGGCAGCAGAGAGCTGCCCGCAGGAAAAGACGTCAGCAGGCGTGCTCCCTTCACATTAAACATCTTACAATAAAAACGCCATACAAAAACGGAAGGTTATTTTTTGGCATAGTGTCTGTACTGGCAAGAAACGGGGAGTGGAATACTTGATTGGCTCTTCGGAAGGAGAGAATAAAAGGCTTCAGTCCCAAGTTGAATGATTCAACCCGAAATACGGCACCTGCCCAATGCCTCCCCGGCACGGCTGCAGCCCCCTCTTGCCTGAAACTCCATGAGAAAAATATATCGATAGCAACGTGAGTCCGAAGCATCAGCAAGAGGAAGAAGGCGCACGGCCAGGGTGCCCCGGGACTTGGGGACAGTGGCACTGGCAGGGAACACAGGCTGCGCAGTTTCAAGTCAAACCGCTGCGATTTTTCACGCTAACACTGACAGATGGGCAGGGTGCTGGAAAGGCACCCGCTGCCCAGGCCCAGGCCGGGCCCCTGTGAAGGAGGGGCCGGAGTCCTACCTAGGTTCCTACCCACTCTGTCCAACTACCTGTACTACTCAGCTACGTCTTCCGGGCTTCTTCCCCACGGGACGCTGGACAGGTCCTGGCCCCTCCACATGCTACACAAGGCCATAGGGACAGCCAGGCTAGAGGCTGGAGTGGACAGTGCTCCCCTCCTGGCTTCCGGGGGTCCTGCCTGAACCTGAAGTGGGTAGGACTCCACCCCCACCCACCCTGGCTCCAGGACTAGGACTCCCACCCAGCTCCCCCTCCCCCTCTCCCCTGCGTCTTCCTCTCTGGTTTCACTTGTGTCGGAAAACCATAGTGTTTATGAATTAAGGCTGACAGAACCCTCAGGTCTTGTGAGCAGGGTCCCAGTGGCTTTCCACGGGTGTGAAGATGGGTCCCTTGGGGTCAGTTGTGCCCCTGGGGGTGCTGGAGGGCAGAGTGCATGGCTGCTGCTGAGGGCTTGGTCCAGGGCCCTGCCAGCAGCGGGGTGGGGCTGGTGGTCGTCATGGTGACCTGGAGCATCTGTTCACCCTGTATCAGTCTCAGGAGGGCCCGTAGACGGTCCAAGGACGACTGGGTGCCTCTCTGCCGGGCCAGCAGGCTTGTCTTCAGCTCCAGGCATTTCTGTCAGGGAAGAAAGGGGCCAGAGAAAAGGGTCTCAATTCAACTGTGGGGGTGTCCTGGGGCGGCCGTCTCTCAGCCCCATCTCCTGAAGCTTCCCCCTCCCATGGCAGAGGCCTGAAAGAACCAGCTAGCGGACTCACCAAACCCAGGTAGCAGCAATGAAGAACGTAATTAAACAGCAGCCAGACCCACAGAAGTTTGTTTTAAATTTGGAGAGGGAAAGGGTCCCCGAGGCCTGGCTGATGTAGCTCAGTGGATTGAGTGTCAATTCCTAGTCAGGGCACATGCCTGGGTAGCAGGCCAGGTCCACAGTTGGAGGAGTGTGAGGGGCAACCACACATTGGTGTTTCTCTCCCTTTCTCCTTTCCTTCTCCTCTCTCTTAAGAACTAAATAAATAAATTTCAGGCCAGAAATAGTGTGGCTTGTGCAGAAGCGTGGGAACCTTCTGCTCCGTGCTGCACGCGCCCTAACCGGCCACACCTGCTTCTCCTTCTCCTGCTCGGAGCTCCGAGCCAGCTGACGCAGCTAAGGCAGCTGCAGGAGACCTTTTCCAATCGCCAGCCAGTATCCCGCTCTCTCTCCCGCAGGCTGTGTTCCTGCCTTTTTGTACCCTTTATACACGGAGCTAAGGACAGATGCGTCGGGTTAAAGTTGATTTGTTGCCTGAGCCAATAGCATAAAGTGCCTGAGATTGTCCAAAACTCTAAGACAGGAATAAACAGACAGCCACATCACGCTACATTTAAAGAGTTTTACCAGCCCTGACTGGTGTGGCTCGGTGGATTGAGTGTCAGCTCACGAATCGAAAGCTCCTAGTTCGATTCCCAGTCAGGGCACAGGCCTGGGTTGCGGGCCAGACCCCCAGAAGGGGGCGCATGAGAGGCAACCTCTCTCTCCCTTCCTTCTCCTCTCTAAAAATAAAAAAATCTTAAAAAAAAAAAACGTTTTACAGGGCACTGCTGTCACATCGTCATCACCATCATGACTATCACCGCTGTCCCATCCGCACCCTAAGAGGAGACGTCCTTGTGGCTGCACCACGTGGAGGAAACTGGGGGAGACGGCCAGGGCCTGGCCGAGGCCACAGCCGAGCAGGAACAGGGCCAGGTCAGGCAGGCTCCATCACTCGGTCACTGCTCGTCCAACGAGTCATGGAGCTGCATTCTGCACCTGACTTGTGGAGGGACGCTGGCGAGTCCCTCTTCTGGGGCCTCAGGGACCGGACAGCGTCGCTTTGGACCCACATCCTGGGGTTCTAGGACACCCGCCGCCCCCCTGCCCACTCCCCCCCCACCACGCACCTTCACCGCTGAGGCTAGGCGCCGGTCCCGCTCCTCTAGCTGCCGGTGCTCGCTCTGCAGCTCGGTGCCTCTCTGCAGCAGCTTCTGCTTCTCCTCTTCTTTGACTAGAAAGAGGGCCAGGCCCCACCGAGAAGGGCAGGTCAGCAGAGAGGACCCGGGGTCTGTGTCCACAGGCCGCACCCTCCCGCGGCACCCAGCGGCCCATGCCAGATGTACGGGGATAGGAATGCCACCCTCCCACAGTCACTGCCCTGCACGCAGGACCGGTCCCAGGGGCTTCTTTCAGAGTTCTGGCCCAGAACAGCCACGGATGGGCCCAGAGCAAGCCTGGAGGCCTGGAGGCGGGGCTGGAGAGAAGGGTGGGTGCCTTTCCTGCTTCCTACCTGACTTATGGGTGACGTAGGAGTGCACGATGGCCAGCATCCCCGTCCAGGGCACACCCGCGTCCTTCTTTAAGGCCTGCAGGGCAGAGGGGAGATGAGCAAGCAGACAGGTGGGGACCCGCCACACCGGGTGTGTGTGCATGTGTGCGACCCTGGGACAGGCTCGCGCTCTCCCAGCTGCAGGCTCCTCCGCTCTGCCCAGGGAGGGGGCCACACCCGCCTTGGGGTTCTGGCTCACAGAGGCTGCTGAGCGGGGGCAGGGCCTGCTTACCAGCAGGGCCTCAAATAGTGCCTGCCACAAGCAGACTCAGATTCTTCTAGAACAAATGAATAAATGAATGTCTGTCTTGTTCCCATGTCCAGGGACCTGAGAGCAGCCAGTGACAAATCAGGGGCTCAGTGAGGCCCCACCATCGTGCTGAAGTGGGAAGCCACCTCCCCCCGCCCCCTGCACCCCCTCAAGGAGCTGTGACCCCCAGGCAGTGACAATATAGGGGCTGGTGGCCCCCACAGGGGGCAGCCCGACAGCGACACACAGACCCCCACATCTCAGAATCCAGGATGACAGAACACACCAGTTGGCGGTTTTTGAAATGAGAGAACCCCCTACGTAGGATGCTCTGTAGAAAACCGAACTGTTAAAAAGCGGTCTGTGCCCCTCTCACTGCCCAGCCACAAACAGGACCGCCTCTCGGAGTATTTCTCCTCAGTTTCTATTCTGCACAGCTTTTCTTAGCTGATGGTCAACCTGTGTAGCAGCCATAAAGCCTGTTTTTTATTTTTATTTCTTTAAACTTAATTCCATCTAGTGAACATGTCCCAAAGAATTGCAAAATCTTTGTAAAAAATCATTTAAAAAATTATTTATTTTTAGAGAGAGGGCGAGGGAGAAAGAGAGGGAGGGAAACATTGATGTGTGGTTGCCTCTTGCACGCCCCCTACTGGGGACCTGGCCCACAACCCAGGCATGTGCCCTGACTGGGAATCGAATCTGCAACCCTCTCTGGTTCACAGGCCGGCACTCAATCCACTGAGCCACACCCACCTGGGCAAAACGACCATTTTCAGTGATGGCCTGTCTCACTGAGTACAAATGCTGGGGTTTATTTCACCACCTTTTACTGTTGGGGCGTCCATCTCTCCCCTTTTATAAATAGAGGGGGCTTCCTTATACAGATACACAATGTGTGTTTGGATGATATCCTTAGACTACATTCCCTCAAAGAAGACTCTGGGTTTCAAGGGTGCACACTTTTTTTTAATCCCCCCAGAGGATTCGCTTATTGATTTTAGAGAGGGGAAGGGAGGGAAAGCAGCATCGATCGGCTGCCTCTCGGACAAGGCCTGACAGGGGACCCGGTGCAACAAGGCGTGTGCCCCGACGGGGAATCGAACCCGTGACCCTTCCACTTAAGGGACGGCACTCCAACCGAGTCTCTGCATTAGCTGCTGTAATGTGTTAGAGTGGCCGTCTCGCTCGCTGCCTCACCATGGGAAGGGCGCGTCCCTGTCCTGGCTAATCTGAGACCTTTTCATTCCTAGTCCCCTCTACCTGGGGGGCTGGCGCTCAGAGGTGGAGTCCCTTAGTCACACATGGCTGTGCTTAGTCCACACCAGCCAGCGGTCTTTGGCCCTGTCGGAGGGCCCTGGGCAGGGTGCTCCTCCTGCACAGGACGGTCCCCACAATGGACCACTCAGGGTAAGAGAGCCAGCCTGTCCTACAGCTGGCTCCCCCTCACCCGCCTCTGCCTCCGCAGGGACCCCCCCCCCACCAGGCCACACAGAAGCCCGTACCTTCTGCTGGCACTTGGGGCACAGCCACACGCCCTTGGGTGCTGCCTTGAGGGGCGGGTCCAGGCAGCCGAGGTGGTAGGCCCCCGGGCAGGCCCCGCAGGGCTGCAGGTTGGTGCCACGCTTGCAGGTGGCACAGTGTTCGTCGTGGGTGATCTCGTGCTGCAAGAGAGCGGCCCCCCCTAGGTGAGGGGTCTCCTTCCGGGCAGCTGCCACCCCACCTGCTTGTCTCCCAGCCGTGTGTTTCAGCAGCTCTGGGAGAGAGGGGTGAGCTCCAACCTGACCAGGAGGAGCGGCAGGACTCTAGGGTACCCACAGGCATGTTTGTTAGCACCACCGAGTGTTAGCGTCGGACGGGGGTTCTGCTGTGTGGCCTCTTTAGGAGCACCTCAATTTAACCTGGTGTCTCCGTCATCCTGGGCAGGTGCTGCACTCTGTCGCCACGCCTGTAACGTGTGCTGATACCTGCCCCATGGGTGTGGGGAGGGCTCAACAGGATAGGGCACACAGAGTTACCACCAGGAGAGGAACCCAGGGGAAGGTCGCCTTCCCTTTTCTCAGAAAAACCATCAACAGAGTCATTTTCATTGGGTTCGGTCTCTACTGACACACGTCCAGGGATGGGGAGCTCACTACCTTTCAAGCCTCAGTGGGCAGCCCTGAGGGTGAGGAGCCTCCTGTGACCTGCACAGTCCACACGATCCCCGGCCACCCGACGGAAACCCTTCTCCTTGCATGTTACGTCTGATCCCCAGCCACGTGTCTACATCTTCCCCCTTCAGATTTGGAAGGGACCAGAGGGCCCTCATCCGGGATGACCCATGCTACCGTGACAGGAGATTCCAGGGCTGTCTCTGAAGGAGGCCTCAGAGACCCTGTCCTCGCCTCTAGTTTCTGTTTAAGGGCACAGCGAGGGTGACCCTTACCCAAGGTGACGGTGAGCTGGGGGTGAGGCCAGGTCTGGCCTCGGGGCACCCTGCGGGAACCTAGGCCCTCCAGTGCTTCAGGCTCTGTGGGCGTGGACCTTGGGCTCGAGGCAGGTCCTGTCCCCACGCTACATGGGCTGGGCACAGGGTGGCCGCAGACCAGAGCTGCCAGGCCTCTCGCCAGGGTTTATGCCCCCCACCTGCTGTTTCTCAGCAGCGTGACCACTATGGGGGTGCAGGGACCGGACACTCTCAGAATTAGGTCTGAGCCTTGGTGAAGAGAAACTGAATAAATTCTGAGTGGGATCCTCAGGTGAGGTCATGACCCATCTGTCTGAGAAGCGGGGATGTGCACAGCATGAGGGGCTGGGGCTCACAGGGTCACAGGAAGGTGGGTGTGAGGGACAAGACCCTGGGGACCACCAAGCCTCGCCCCTTGAGGGGCGGGCAATGAGGACCAGAGAGGGGCAGCTCTGCCCAGGATCGCACAGTGAAATCGGGCAGTGCCTGGAAGAGCCCAACCAGTGCCCAGGATATTGTAGCTCCCGGGGCCCTGCGTCCTCAGCACCAGGCAGGGAGGCTCCAGTCCGCCCCGCAGGCTGGGCAGGGGCCTGGGTGCAAAGCTCGGCGCCAGAGTCCCGAGGCCCGCTGCTCCGCTCCAAGACGGCAGGACACTGAGGCCGCTCTCCCTTGCCAGGAGTGGCCCTATCTGGACTGTGGAAAGCATGACCCACCCCCAAGTGTGAAGAGGGGACACATACCTTCCAGCAGGGGTCCTCATTGGCTAGCACAGGGAAGAAGGGCGTAGAACATGTTAGTGGGTGTTTGGGGAGCACCAAAGAGGACTGGAGTCCACAGGGCCCACTGTGATCCGGTTCTCGCCCAGGGCACGATGGGAGTATCACTGGCCCTGGTGATGGCTAGTTCTCACCCAGGGAGTGGTGGCAGTGTGGGTCTCTGGCCTGGTCATGGCCAGGACCTGCCATGGCCCAGGCCTATCGGGCCCGAGCTCCGAGGGACAGGGCAGCAGTGAGCCAGGGGAGCGACCGTTGCTCCAGGGAAAGTGAGTGACTTATTTTCAACTCTCTCTCTGGCCGTAACCCCCTCACGCTAGGAAGTGATGCCGGGCCACACACTCTAACGAGTGGACCGGTCTGCGATGGCAGCGCCCAGTGGGAGGAACAGCCGTGTGCGCACGGTGCTCCGCAGCTCACTCAGTGCTGTCACCCCGCCCCCGTCCCACTCGGGGAGATGGGTGCTGGCCTGGGCTCACTCTAAAGGCCAGCACACCAAGGCCCAAGGAGGCGACGTGGCAGGTGAATGTCCACAGAGTCCCAAGGATGACAGTCCTTTCCTGCCCTGCAGACTACTTGTGCTCTCCTCACTGCGAATAAAAGGCGCCCTCCTGGCTGTACTGGAGGGCATCGTGCTACATGCAGACGCCATGTCATCCGTGGACATGGGTTCTTGGGCCCGGCGGCCCTGCATGCAAGTGTGGGGTACCTGGCATGTACCCTGTTATACAGAAGGACCCCGAGGCCCCAGGGGAAGGTCTGGCCCAGGCCACACAGCTCTGACCATGCGGGGAGCCAGAGGCAGGGCTGGGCCGAGGGCCCTGGACCCCCGCACAGCCCAGGGTGGGCCCAGGTGGGCCCTCGAGGCCCGGCCAAGAGCCACCAGCCCAGGCAGCTGTCTATGTGGGGAGGGGGGGTTCTCTCCACGGCTCCTCCTGGCGTCCTGCCCTCACCCTGACCCCGCTCAGTCCTGGGTGGACAGGCACCGCCACAGTGGTGTTTGGCACCACCAGACCTGGCTCTGCTCAGGGCCACACCCAGGGTGGGACGGAGGGGCAGCCTGGAGCCCTGGGTCTGGGCTTGTGCGTGACCCTCTTAGGCACTCCTGCTCAGAGCCTTAGTTTCTGCCCCTGTCAGGTGGGGGCACCCTCCCCCGAGCCTCCTCCCCCGCAGGGCGAGGCTGAGGAGGCCAGGGTGTAGAGGGCCCCATGAGCTGTGACACGCTGCCCACCAGAAAGTGACTGCACTGCTGCTGTGGACAGGGTGGGCCAGGAGCTCAGGCCCAGCGTGGAAGGCCCCTGAAGCCCCCGCCCCAGAGCAGCCCCGGCAGGGCGGCTTACCTCGAGCCGTGAGAAACAGGGGGCTGTTGAGATAGTTGGACGCCAGCCGCTTCCTCTGCAGGGAACAGAAAACGAGACCACACCACCGGTCGTGCAGAGCCTCCTCAGGCCACAGCCCCACCCAGGACAGGCTCCACACCCCAGGCTCTGGGCTCTGGCTGGACACCCACAGCCAGAGACAGAAACAGGGCCAGACATAGGGGACGCAGGGCAGGGGAGAGGCGGGCCGGCAGGGGCAGGTCAGCAAAGGCTCTGCCCCTCAGCCGGGCAGAGTCCTGTGGGAACATGGCCGATCACACTCAGGAGGGACGGGTTAAGAGCCCACGTTGGGGCAAATCAGTAACAGGGCTGACATCTGGCTCCCCCTCTGTCTGGCTCCTGTATCTTCTTTCTCAGCTGGCTCTGGAGTCAGGTAGGGAAATGAGGGGTGTTACTAATTAGCTCCACAAACCCCACTTCTGCCATGTGGCCCAGGGACCTTGGTCCTTGAGCCCAAGCATCATGGGTAGATGGAAGTTTCTGGTACACTCCAGAGAAGTGGCTCTATCCCCTCAGGCTACACTGGTGGCTTTGGCTGTGGTTGTTCAGAGAGACTGTCCTAGAGCTATTGCTCAGCTTGAAACCTGTCTCCGTACAAATGGGCTGCTGTCAAGGCCGCAGGGGGAGCCATGGAAGGGCTGCTCTTGAGGCTACTTATGTGGCCAAGGCTCAAGGTCGCAGGGCTTTGTGTTGGCTCCTGACCCGCTCACCAGGTCACCCCCAGCCCTAGCCAGACCAGAGACCAGAGCAGACGGGCAGTTTCATCAGCGACCACAGCAAAGGGGACAGGGATCTTATCCAACAGAGAACTCACCATCCCCAGGGACAGGGTGAGAAACTCGGTGACATTCTTACAAATGGGACCTAGTGCACAGGGCGCCCTGTCTCACGCCCAGGGCTGCCCTCCCTCCCAGCTGAGTCCCCATTGACAAGATTCAGAGTAGGGACAACTGGTCCTGGCTGGCCAATGCCCGGGGAGGTGAGCGTGGCCACTCCTGGATAATCCTCGGGGCCCTGCAGAGCCGTGCTGGCCACTGGCAGTGACGGCTGAGTCTGGAATGTACAGTCACTGGCCCCTGGGGACATCATTCCACTTCAGAGGGCTGTGCCCCACTTTGGACTTTAAGGCCCTAAATATTTGCTTCTAGTCTAGGGGACAATTCCTGGGCACCATTCGGCACCACCTGTGACCAGGAGACATGCCTGGTAATTGGGGGGAGAATCGGGAAGCTCACGCACCCTGCAGTCTGGCCGCACCCAGTGCAGCTCGCATGAGTACAGCTGGCGTTCTGATCTCCTGCCTTGGTCCCTCAGCTGATTCCGATCTCTCGGGCGAAGGAGGATGGGGTTTATGGTCACCGCCCAGCCCCCACACTGGGAGGGCGGGGGAGAGCGGCCAGCGCCCCAAGACCCCCATCCCTGCTCAGTTGACGGGACCTCACCTCCGTCTCCAGGAGGCCGCTGTAGGCGGGGTTGGCTGTGCTTCTCCTCTTCCGCTCCTGGCGTTTGCTCTGAATTTCTGCAAGGCACACGCAGTGGCTACTGGATCCTTCCTGCCCCGGGAACCCACATGCCTCCTCTGCAAGCCCATGCCACTCCCGTCCCCGCTGTCCCACAGGCTCTGGCTGCCCAGCATCCAGCATCCACACTCCACCTCGGCCCGGAGCAGGCTGGGGTCTCCAGGCCTCGCGGCCTCTGAGGCGGGACAGGTCTGCTGGGCTCAGGTTGGAGGGTGGGTCAGCAGGAAGGTGACAGGTACCCTAAATCCAAGTGCCCACTCTTCAGGTACCCTAAATCCAAGTGCCCACTCTCAGCTCAGTGTCCCCCTGGGTGCCATCACATAGCCGGGGCCATCTCTCTCAGGTCCCCCAGGATGACAGGTGCCCATCGGTCAGATGCTGGCCTGGCCGGGCCACAGAGTGAGGCTCAGGGCTGCTGGGGGACCCGGGCAGACCTACTGTTCAGGGAGCCGGCACCCCCAAAGCCCCAGACACGAAGCCTCCAAGAGGACTGGCGTGGCGTGTGCCTCTGCAGTGACAGCGACCAAGCATGTCTGCTCCCCTGTCTCACTCTCCCCCTTCGGCTCTGTCAGAGGGGCTTGTGTGTGTGGCTGCACTGACATCATTTTCCAGCCCCGCCCCTTGGCCCTGATGTTCCCTTTTGAACCTTCTCGGTGTTACCCATGTGCGCCCTGCGGCACCTAGGACCTTTCCGTGGAAGGCAGGGCGCACACAGCTATTTACAGCATCGTGGGTGGGGGGTGGGGGCTGTCTTTTCTGCTTGAGAACTATTCGTAAAAACCATACCAACAATCCCAAGGATAGTAGCAAAGCACTTTGATCTCCATCCCCACACCCTGCGACGTCCAAGGATATAGTTTTCCTCCCATCACAGACGAGGAGACTGAGGTTCAGAGTGAGGGAGGGGGAGGGGGAGGGGCTTGCCCAAGGTCCCCCCGGCTCTCAGCAGCAGGAGCAGGAGCTGCACACGGCACTTCTGACAGGACACGTGGCCAGGCCCCAGCTGCCAGCAGAGAGTGAGTCTCCAGGGAACCCAAGGGAGGTCTCCGTGGGCAGGTGGACCTGGGCCCACCTCCCAGCCCGTTCGGCTTGGCTGTGACAGGATGATGCGCCCATGACAAGCTGTGTGACCTGGCCAGGTCTCTTCCCCTCCCCGGGCCTCAGGGGCTCACCCACCCCGCCGGAGCGGCTCTCCCTTGGTTCACCGGCTGCAAGCGCTTGGGGCGGTTTGGGGAGGAAGAGCAAACTGGCCTTCCTCTGACAGTCCAGGCTTGCAGGGCAGGCACTCTTGTCCTGTGAAACGTCTCCAGCCAGTGCGACCGGAGTCGCGGCAAACGCTCTGGGCTGGGAGGCGGGAGACCTGGATTCCAGCTGGGCCTGGGCTGACTGGCGGCGGGACCCGGGCCCTGGGTCGGCCTCTCTGGTCTCAGCCCCCCAGGCCCTGAGGCCCTAAGACTACTCCATGGCAACGCCCACGGCTGGCCGGGAGGGCTCTTCCCAGAGAACGCACAGCACCTGGGAGCCCGCGCACCTGCTGCCCCAGGAAAGGAAGGCTGCTCTGGTTTCGGCCCAGGCAGATGTCAGCCGGGGACGGGCACGTGGATGCACCCCTGGGAGGATTACCACAATCCCACGAGGAGGGTCCGGTTAGGACCCCACTTCAGAGACCAAGAGGCCGAGGCACAGAGAAGCCGTGGCACTTGCCCCGGCGTGAGGAGTTAAGAAACGGGGAGCCGGGCAGTTGGGCTCCAGCGTCTGGCCCTCATCACTTCACTGTGCGGCCTCGCCCTGGGGGACAGGGACCCACAGGCCCCCCCCCCCCGAGACGAGGAAGCACCACGTGGGGTTTGTGCAGGATTGTCGTGGAGCCAGGGAGAGCGAGGGGAGCTGCCTTGGGGTGACCACCCGCCGCGGGCGCCTGGGCAGGCCTCCCGGGAGCTGGCTCACGCTCGGGCACTGCCATCCGACCTGGGGGACCTGGGCACCCGTTGCTTCTAGCCGAGGCCTGCAGACCGCCCGCCCCACCCATCATTCAGGCCAGTCCCAGCCCAGCCCATGCTGCGGGGACCTTACCTTCCAAGTGCTCCGTGGTGACCAGGCCCAGCGCTACCATGAAGGCGATTTTCTGAGGGAAGGAAGCAGAGAGCATGCGTTCACTCAACAAACGCGGGCCGAGCTACGTCTGTGGCTTGCTTCTGTTTTGGGTTCCCCTAGTTTTAACCTAATGGCCTTTTACTGGTCCCAGGACCCCATCCACGGTCCCACATTACATTGAGTTGTCGTGCCTCCTCAGCTCCCCTGGCCACTGAGAGTTTCTCAGACGTTCCTTGTTTGGACGACCTTGGCAGTGGAGGGGAGGGCTGGGCCGGGATTCTAGAGGATGCCCCTCCCCTGGGGTCCGTCTGGTGTTTTTCTCGGGGTCACAGTGGAGCCGTGGGTTAGGGGAGGACACAGCAGGGAAGTGCCCTGTCATCACATCCTATCGCGGCACGTGCTGCCCACGTGACTTCACTGCGACACTGACCTCGAATTTCCCTCGTCCGTCCCCGTCTTCCTCCCAGGAAGCCACTGTGCACGGCCCACACTTACAGAGTGGGGAACACGCACACTGTGAAAGACGTGCATGTAGTAGAATTTATCACTTCCCCGTGCAGGGTTTGGGGTTTTGAGCCTTGGCCAGAGGCTCTGAGGTCACAGAGCAAGTTCACTGTGTTCTGCTTCATGCTCTGCACTTAGATATGTGGTCCCTGGCATTTATCTGAGAAGCAGAGGATGACTGAGCCTCTTTACTGGGATGGTGTTAAAATTGTTAACTAACTTAGGGCACAACAACTTTAAAACACTAAATTTTCCTACCCAAACCATGGTGTGCCTCAGTTTTGTTTTCTTTTGCTCTTCAGGGATTTTAAACTTTAAACAAGTGGGTGTTGACATTTGTATTATAATTATTCCAAGGCATTTAATCTTCTTGCTACTCTTGTCCCCGGGGTCGTCCTAACAGGTGGCCAGGTCACGTGACATCTGCACGTTAACATCCTTCCCACTGCCACACCACAGCCTCTTCTTCTCTGCGGGAGACTCAACGATTCTCTTGGGTTTCCTGCCCTTTCGAACAGTGACCATTCACCCTCCCTTCTAATTTTTACCTCGTGCTGTTAAATATACTTCTCCTCACGTTGTCAGCTGTCAGTGATGTTCTTTGGTTCATGTAAAGTCCCAACTATGACACCCGAGACCCTCGGGAGACAGCTCAGTCCGCCCCACCCTCCTCTCCACTTCGCTCAGCTGGGTCTTTGACACATCATCGGAGCAGGTGACATTTACGCTGTCCCAACATCCTCATTCTGTCTTGGGTTTACTCTGCAGTGAATGATGGGGTGCCCACCTCAGCCTGGGTGCCACAGGGGCCCCAGCGGGCTCGCAGCTGACCGGGGCTGGGCCTGTAGCACTTTCCCACCAACAGCGCCGGGCAGCCCACCTCCTGGGTCTGGGCAGGTCTAAAACTTTTCGTAGCCTCGCACCTGGAAGGCCAGCTTGGCTGGAGGGAACATCCTCGGCTCCTCTGTCCTTGCCATCTTGCCATGGTGGCCTGGCCGTGTTCTCAAGTTCAATGCTGTGTGGACAGGGCAGCAGCCAAGCTGATCGTCTGCCCTCCAAAGTCACTCGGTTGTTCTGCCTGGGTGCCTAGAGGACCCTCTCGCTTCCGTTAAAAGTCAGTGACTTTCCTGGGTTGTCTCCAGGTTGACCTATCACTTCCCCTGGTACTCCGTGTGTTTGTTCAGTATGTAAATTCAAGTCATCTTGATTTCAGTAAACTTTTCTTGAATTATATTTAAAAAACACTAAAGCATCACCACACCAAGGAAAGGGGACCCATACAAGTAAATCCTGTAAGAATGTGCCCGGGTGAACGCAAGCCTAAGGAGACGACAAAGGTGGCTACACCGGGAATCCTGGAGTCCAGCAGCTTCTGCCTACCGATACCGATCGGGCTACAGTGAGGTGCCTGCTCGTTCCAATGTCACTCTTGAGCCCTGTGGCTGACCAGATGGCAGCAGGACCTCTAGGAATCCCCAGGACTGGAAGACTGGGATGGGCGAACACCAGGACCGAGAGGCCTGTGCTCCTGCCTCCTGGTTCCCCACTCAGGAGCTAACACTCACCTGGGGACAGGTAACGGGCAGGTCAGAGCAGCCAACTGCTGCCCTATTGTAGCCTAATTCACACGGGGGGATTGTGGGAGTAGTATTTACTGTGCGCTGGCATCCTGCTGTCCCCGCCAGCCTCCAACCATCTGCCTGTTGTACCTTCTTTGCTCGTCTTTTGTATCATTTTCTAATACTCAAAAACACTCTTTTTTGCTCTGTGTCCTTTTCTCACGTCTGCCTCCCTTGTTTCTCCGTGTCTCCTGCCGTGTCTCCAATACTCTGCGCATCCAGTCACGCACTTACTTGCTATTTTCCCTAAGGAATTCCAGCTCACGTTGCGTGGTCTCCAGCGCTTCGGCCTCTGAGCTGCCTCTCTTCTCCCCTGAGCCCATGTGCTCCGCTTGTTGTCCCTTCTTAGTGGAGATTCGTTTGTTTCCAGCTGGTCATCCTTCCCTTCTCCTTCCTCTCCCGTCTTCTTAAAATAAAAGTCCCACATGCACCTCCTTTCCCTCTGCTGACTTGGAAATTACAGGTGGCATATTATTATTTCTAGTAATTGGCCTAGATGTTTGAAGGGCATGTTTTTTAAAAAGTATTTTTACTTACTTTTAGAGACGGGGGAAGGAAAGGAGAAAGGGGGAGAGAAATATCGACGTGTGAGAGGTACATTGATTGGTTGCCTCTCACACGTCCCCCACGGGGGACCTGGCCTGCAACCCAGGCACATGCCCTGACTGGGAATCGAACCGGTGACCTTTCAGTTCGCAGGTGGGTGCTCAATCCACTGAGCCACACCCGCCAGGGCACATGTTCTTAACTATACATTTTTCTAACAAAGTCTTAAGGTTATTTAATATTTCTATCTTTCCCCAACACAACACTGACCTCAGCTGTTCTAGCTCTCGCCAAACATCACCGACCAACTTGCTATTGTCGCCCAGAACTTCCGTTCACCTGCTCCGAAAAGCAAAGCTGGGGACTGTCACAGTCCAGGCCTACGTGAAGCAGCTGCCACCAATGACGGCTGTGCTCACTGTGACTTCTCACGCCCACTTCCCGGCAAGCCCGGTTCTTGTAAAGGACGGTTTGTGGGGGACAGAAATCTTAGTCTTCCTACGTCGAAAGCGTCTCTGCTTTGCCCTGGCTCTGGAAAAATGATTTCACTGGGTGGGAAATCCTGAGTGGGCAGTTACTCTCTTAGAGGTTTGTGGATGTTGCTCGGCTGTCTCCGGCCGTTACTGGCAGCCCACGGCGCGTCTGTCACCCCTTGGTGGTGACCTGTGGCTCTGCCCCGGCAGTCTTCATGACCCCTCCTTTTTCTCTTTGGACACAGGTATCTAGCCTTCTAGATTTATTCTCCGCCATCTGCCCGAGAGACGGAGACGACTTTTGATCTGAAGACACACTCAACCCTAGAACGCTCTGGCTTTGCTCTTCAGTTACTGCTTCTTCCCCTTCCCTCCAACCTCTCTCCCGTGAGGGGAGAGCTCTGGCTTCTCCGCCCTCCTGTTTCTGACCTGCTTCCATATACAAATGTTTCTGAACTTGGCGTCTCTGTGCGGTGCCCGCGCTGCCGATTCCAAAGCAGTCATTGTCTTGTGCGTCCTGATAAGGTTTTCTTGCTTCCACTTACGTTTTTCATTAGTGGATTTTCAAATAACTTTTATATTCACCTGTTCCTGTTTCATTTTCATGATGTTTTGCTTCATTATCCCTTGGGGACAGTAGTCCCTTTTCTAAACTTCTTTGAGGATCCTAAACATCCTTATTTAAAAGTCGCTGTGCGAGTATTTCCCCAAATCAGCTTCATGGTGAATAAATTCAGGTTTCAAGCACTGATTTTTATTGATCATCATCCCTGGCATTAGGTCTCTTCTGTGTTTTAGAGTTCTGTCTACAGACTCGTTTTGGGCACAATTTTTTTTTATTTATTTTTTTTGCACTTTCCCCCTCCTGCTTAGCTTTCCCTTACAACAAGCTTGCAATTGCCTGGCCCGCGCCCCCCGGCTCAGACTAGCTTCCGGACAAGCAGAGAAGCCTGGTTCCGCTCCTCTCTCACCCAAATAGCTATGGGGACCCACTGCCCAGGTGTGCTGCCCCTCCTGGTCCCCCTCGCCCGACTCTGTGCCTGGGGCCCAGCCCAGTCCTGCTCCCTGCTGGTGTTCTGGATACAGCGGTACACGGCCCTGCCTTTGCTCCGCCTGTTTCACCCGCTGTTACTGTGGGTCTGCAGCAGACGGGAACCCCCAAGAGTCATCCTGATGGGATGTGCTTTGATGGACTCCAAGAAGGGGGTGAACTGGTTATTTCTGAATTTTGGAAGGACCTGTCCAGCTGCAGAGTGAACAGACAGGGAGGACCCCATCTAGGGACAGGGAGACCAGAGCCCAGGGGCAGACGAGGCAGGAACAAGGCCCTGGCAACAGGGGTGCGTGGAGGGAGGGAGCAACTGTGTGCCCAGGTCTGGCCCAGAGAGGCAGTAGGGCCGGTGCTGCGGACAGCCTTGTAGGAGGCTGGAGCCCCAACTCCAGCTGGCCCTCTGCAGGGCACACGGTGGTCTGAGGATGGCCAGCTCGGTCAGAGGCCGCCAAGACCAGGATAACAGGTGGCACAGAGGAGGCCACAGCTGTCCTAAAGAAGCCACAGGCCCTGGGACAGGAAGGAGCAGACAGCCCAGGTCAGAAGCCAGGAGCCTGTGACGGCGCGGCCAGCCTCTGTGGGCCTTGGTCTCCTCGCTGATCAAATGGACATAGAACTTCCTGGCCCAGCTCCATGGCAGAGCCGCCATGAGGACGTGGAGAGAAGGAGCAGAAGCACGTGGGCTCCGAAGCCTTGGCTGCAATTTGGGGTGACTTCCCCATGTCCTTGCCATGCCTCAGGTGGGCACTGTCACTTCCTGTGCCCAAGCTTCAGCTGCCTGCCCATCTCACGGGGCTGCCATGAGGCTCAGCAGATGCCCAGTATGTGGACGCATGTCACAAACTGCAGAGTGTCACAGACGTGAACAGCCCTGTCACGGACTGGTCCATCCTGCCACCACTTTTGAACAGCAGGAGCCCCGGGCACACTCCCAACCGAGCTGAGATGACCTGAGAACGACAGGTCCGGTGGTGGCCAGACCTGCCTGGCCTCGACTGGCTACGCCAAGTGTTTTCTTTGGAGCTCATTTTCTATGTATTTCCAGCCTGGTCACTTGCGCTGTGTCCTCACGAAAACATAACCCATCACCTAGGCAATCAGGAGGTGCTGTGGGACTGCAAGGAGACCAGAGACGGGGCTCCTGTCCCCAAGTTCCCAGAACAACCAGGATCGAGGCTTTTGGCGGCTCTGAGCCTGGGGTGCTCACACCCTGTGACAGGGGATGTGATCCCACCCCGTGCGTGGCTGTGTGAGATCAACAGACCAGCCGTGCACATGTGTGTCCCGCACACGCCAGTGCAGACTGGGTGTGTGATGGGCCCGGGGCCCTGGGTGTGAGGTTGCGTAGGGTCATGTGGTGTGTGCCCTCCAGGAGTGAGTGGTGCAATCTCAGCCATGAGAGACGGTCCTTCAGAGAAGGCCTTGACCTTGATCACAGGAAGAGCAGAACATACCTGCGATTAGCACTAATTACTGAGTGATGTCCAAAATGGTATCTCTGTTTCAGAAGAAAGGATTTGAGTGGATAAAAACAGGAAAGGAACAAAAACAACGACGAGGAAGTGGGGTGAAGGGGAACAAACTTAGGAGCGTAAGGCGAAGGCAGGCAGGCGGGGTCCAGCTTCACATGGCCGGTCGGGTTGTGTGCGATGGCTCCCGGCGGGTCACAGCTGGCCGGGAGCCCCTGGCAGCCAGAGCAAAGAGGGATGCAGGATACATGGTCCCATGCCCCTGGCCCTAGGAATCTCGTGGAAGTGCAGGGGACCTAAAGGGTAGCGGTGACCCCCTGGGGAAGGTGAGCAATGGGGACCCTCTCCCACTGATGATCAGTATTTGGAGGAGAGGCTAGAGCTGCCTGTAGGGAAATCAGCGACTGAGGGAGGCCCGGGATAGCAGTCAGCCTCTCCCTGACCACCCCGAGCAGCTCAGCTCCGCCCCAATCCCGGCCCCGCGTAGCGTGAGTGAAGTGGAGGAGGCCAGCATGGCTCAGGGCTTAGGATGCCTGGGGTGGCTCCCACCTCTGACGGGCACTGCTTCTGAGCCTCAGTGTCCCTCTCTGTTCAAGAGGCTGACAACGGTTTCCAGTGACAGGCTGCTCCCAGCGAGGACTGAACCTAACCCACGTGGACCTCCACCAGGCTGGCAGTGAGTGCTCTCAGGATCCCAGAGTTACCGAAACGTGTCGCCCAGGTGTCCCCTTACCGTCCCTGCGCTGCTGTAGTACCGCTGGGCAGCCACCAGGCGGGCCCTGATGGTTTGTGGCACTGGGAGCTCAACAGCCACCGCCCTGAAGCCTCCTTTACGGCTGAGCCTTCGGGACACCAAGCAATGTTCCTTCACAGAAAACCCGTGTCCCCACCCGACGCCCCGGGCTCCCGATGGGCTCCAGTGACAACATTCTGGAGCTGCTGCTGCTCTGGCCTCACATGCACTCAACCTGAACTGCTCACGAGCGGGTTAGAAGGCCACCGCTGCTGCTCCCAGCCCTCTTTAAAACAATCTTTCAGCCCTGACCGGGGTGGCTCAGTGGGTTGGGCACTGTCCTGCGAACAGGAAGGTCACTGGTTTATTCCCAGTCAGGGCACGGGCCTGGGGTGCAGGCCAGGTCCCGGTGGGAGGCGTGGGAGCCCACCAACTGATGTTTCTCCCCCTCTTCCTCCCTCCCTTCCCTTCTCTCTAAAAATAAATACATAAAATCTTTAAAAAATTAAAAATAAACTTTGATGAGGACTTCTATACCGGGGTGCACTGTAAGTTCTATTTACGCCATTACACATAGTGCTGCTAATTGTGTAGTTGGATGTAATTACGCTAATTGGACACACGCACAATCATTGACGAGGGTAACTTTGAGAGAACAAAGGCTCTACCCAGAAAGCCCTCCCGAAGGTTAAGGGTGTGACAAGACCCCACGGGGGACAGAGGGGTGCTCGTGAGGGCCCTGGGCTTTGAGCCAGACCCAGGCCTCACCATGCACATAGTAGGTGCTCACACACTGCCAGGGAACGGACTATCTTGAGATAAAATTGTGCCTGGGGCTACTGGGGACACCTGGCTCCATGCCAGCCTCGGGGAGGGTGACTCTGTGAATCCCAGTGGGGTTCTTGGACACACAGGGGACAACGACCAAGTCACTGCGCTGATCAGAGCTGTCCCATGGCTCCCGACTCCCAAGGAAGTCCCGCCAGGCAGCCTGCACCCAGGCCTTCCACCAGCACAGGGCTCTGGTGTCTGCCGAGCCCAAGGGTGTGGGTGTGACGTCCCCCTGCCCCCGCACAGACCGGCTGACCTGCTCAGGCGTGCGGGTTCCCTTCCCGCCTCCAGGTGGCTGCCCCTGTCGCGCTGCCCCTGTCGCACTGCCCCTCCCGCCTTCTGTCTCGCCTCACCAGGCCCTCATGTCCAGAGGGGAAATGGCCCCTCCCTGGGGTCTCTCAGAGCTCTGGATCTGTCACTGCCTGGCGACGCCTGCATTTGCTACCCCACATCCTCGTGGCCGTGCCCTTCCGCCAGCAGCAGTGAGTTTCCCTGGGGCCAGGACCACGTCTGCCCCTCTCGGCATCCCCACCCTCAGCACGGAGCCTGGCACAGACGTGCTCGACAAGTAGCTGACTGCACAAAAGGTGATTTTTTGTTGATAAAAACCATCGTAGGAGCTGTGGGAGCACAGAGGGGCCTCTTCTGCCTATGGGTGGGTGGTCAGGGAAGGCTGCCTGGAGGAGACAGTGTCTGAAGCGAAACGTAAGATGAATGAGGGGCTGATGGGAGAGGAAGGGGGCCAGGAGGGGCAGTCACACAAAAAGACGCCGGGAGGGCTGGTCTCAGCCCAGGACGGAAGCGGCCGCACCAGGCCTGTCACTGGCTGTACCCCGGAGCCCCACCCAGGACGGCCCTGACGCAGTCACTGCCCCTCACACCCCCAGCAGGGCACGTGGCTGCCCTGGGAGGCACAAGAGCCCTTCCATCCTTCCTCCTTTGGTGGGGGTTGGGGAGGGGCTAGTACAGTTTCTGGAAAGTTCTGTGTGCCTTCAGGAGACATTCGTGTCCTCCACACCAGCCTCGAGCAGAAGTGGACCTCTGGGGCATTCAGGGCCCTGTCCTGCCCGCCTTCAAGCGCCTGTGACTGCTCATGGGCAGAGAGAGCCAGGCCTGTTTAGGGCTGCGTGCTTTCAAAGTACCCTTGTCCCTGAACTGAGGGCCCCGAGGACTGGCATGAACAGGCAGGGACAGGCAGGCCTCACCCAGGCTACATGGGGGTGGCTAACTGCCCACAGCACCCCAGGCACTGCTCAGGGGCTTGGCAGGCACCCCCCTAACAACAATGCGGGAAGGAAGCTGCCATCTCCCACATCACAGACAGGACGAGAGGGCCCAGCTGGTACGCCCCGAGACCCTGGCAGCACCAGCACGCACATCGGGCAGCCTGGCGGCAGGGCGGTTGCTGGGCACCGTGCCCACTGCCACTCAGTGGGCAGTCCATGCGCCAAATCGGCTGGGGCTCATGAGCGAGTCCCCAGTCCAAGCGCCCACTGCATGGGGGCTGTGCCTGCACTTGCCAGCCGACCGACTCCCTCGAGGCCCGTCCCCAGCCCTGCACGCGGTCCCCAGACCACAGCTGCACTACCTCGGGGCTCTCCTGGCTCGCGGGCTGGTCTTCCCTCTTTTTGGCGGCCTGTGCTCCCTGAGACGGCTCCTGTGTGGGCGACCTTGAACCCGCCGTGCCCTCGGGCTGCGTCTGCACTTGAGGCTGGATGATGATGACCTGGAAGATGTGGCGAGAGGTGAAGCGGGGCGCGGGCAGGGAGGGTCTAGGGTGGGTAGGCTTCCCAGAGCCTGGGTGAGGCCAGGTGGCGGCTCTGGAGAAGCAGGTCCTCCAGTGGCGGGGTCCCGGGGCATGAGGAGGCTTGCTCTGAGCTCTCCCGTCCATGGTGAGGGCGTGAGCCTCCGACAGCCCTTCCCCCAAGAGGGCAGTCTGCCCCAGAGACTGGCCTGGGTCCAACCCTGTGCTGCCATTTTCTGGCCGTGGGAGCTCAGGAAGGTCACTGTGCCACTCTCCCCAGCTTCCTCGCAACCCCTGCCCCAGGAGGCTATTAACCTCTGGGCAGCAGGGACAAAGAGAGGTTAGTTTCTTTATCCCAGCTCAAATGCAGGTAAACTGAGGCTGAGGGGGAGCAGAGGGGCTGGGACACTTCCCTGGGCTGTCTGTCCCGGCCGCATTAGCTGGCCACCCTCTTCCCCGCTGCCCCGGCCCTAGGCCACTGGGTCTGGGACACACACACCTGACTGGGCGTGGGGGTGCAGGTAGGAATAGTGGTGTTTCTCTCACTCTGAGGAGCCCTGGGGAGCCCAGGCATGGGTGGGGTGTAGGAAAGGAGGTGGGCTCCAGACCACACAGAACCACCAGGGCGGCCCCGCTTCAGCCAGCCCTCCGCAGGGTTCAGGGTCACCACTGGCTTTGACCAAAGGGTCAGAAGCTGGAAAGCCTGAAATGGACTTCCGCAGCCCAGCCTTGGCCTGGGCCGGAGTGTCTTCCGCCTGTGGCTCAGCTATTCCATTTATTCATTTATTTTTGGACAAGGAATTGGGAAAGAATCATTATCTTTCATGCATCCAGGGAAAGGCACTCCCTGGGCCTGAGCCAGGAATGACATGAACTTGCAGCCCCTCCCCCACCGTCCCCCAGAACGTGTGGTGACTATCGTGTGAATCTGTGAGTCCCGCGTGTGCAGAGAAGGCGCATCGTGGTTCTCTGCTGGCCTAAGGGAAGGCTCCGAGCTCTTCCTTGTGCCCAGCTATGACCCCGGCCTCTCCGGGTGGGAGGGAAACAACGCCCTTCTTATTACACTCACAGGGAAGAGGCATTAAGGTCCCCAGTAGAAAAAAGGGCAAAGGACATCCTGAAATGAGTCACACAGAAGGAGCCAGAATTCTTGAGAAGGCCAGGGAAAACGCTCGAGCTTAGTAATCACCCAATGACTCAGCCTCCAGTAGTGAGCGTCTGTCTGCCTCGATGAAAGGTGGGAAGTGTTGACAACGACAACCTGAGAGCAGGCGAGGCTGTGTGAAACAGGCACACTCACCCAGCACACACCTGCTGCACGGCCCCCCTGCGTGTCCTCGCAGTCCCCGCCATCCGACCAGAGCCCGTTCACAGCTCTCTGGGCCCCTCGCCTCCCGGGGACTTGGTCCATGGGGGCAAGGGCTCAGAGGCCTAATGCTCCCGAGACACGTGTGCAAGGACACAGGTGGCAGGAAAGGGAAGTAGAAGGGACACTGGCCACAAACAGGAGGGGGCAGCCTGGCGGACCCCAAACTATGAACAGGAAAAGAGGCCAAAGAGAGAAATAGCGTCTGCTACGCAGCCCCAAAGGCCTCCAAAAGCACGGTGAGAAGGAGCTCGGAGGGGATCAGGGAAACAGGCTCGGTTTTAGTTTTAAATCTTGGCGACAAATCTCAGGTTCTTCCGTTCAGACATCGGGGGTCTGAGAAAGTCCCTGGCTACCTCACTGCGCTGGCAGAGCCGTCGCCGGCATGGGGCTCTCTTCCAGTCCTGCCTTCCAGGACCGCCACACGTCTTAGTGTCAGCTACTTACTCCAGCGACCAAAGCGATTCATTCACCGGCCAGCCGTTCTTGTCCAGCTGGAGAGCATCCACTCAGCCACACGCCCTTTCAATCACGGGGCCAGGTAGGCACCCTCCCCCATTCCTGCACTGGCCACTCACTGGACCCCTCGCTCCTCACCTTGAGGGCACGTCCTCACCTTGTTGTCAGCGCTGATGAGGAGGGGCTGGACTTTGACGCTGTCGCCGACCGTGGGCACGGCAGTGCTGGGGGCGATGGCGGCGGCATGGCTGGGGGCGGTGGAGACGAGGGCGTAGGCCACGCCGGCGCTGCTCAGAGGAGAGGCGACGGCGGCCGGCTCGGCCAGGGCCTGGGGCTGGCTGCTGGGCATCGGCACATGGCTCACGGTGTTGTTGGCGGTGGGGAGGGCTGGGCTGGGGTTCTTCACGCGGACCACGGTGGCCTTCTGCAATGTTGGGGGCTGCTTGGGTGGCCGGTCCCGGCCTGGGGTGACGGGGAGGCTGTCTGGAATCAGAGTCTTTGGCCTAACCTGGGGGAGGGACAGCTGCATGGTCAGGCAGACACACGGTGGGTGATGACAGGCACAGCGAACGGGCAGCCCTGGGCGGAGCCAGGACGCAGGGGACAGAGCATGGCACCGACGGAACTGGCTTGGAGACTGTCCACGTCAGAGGTGAGGGGACCAGAGCAGAGAGGCCAGGGGGCCCACCGAGGCCGCCTGCATCCAGGGCCAGCACTGACTGGCCGGAGGCCCAGGAGGAGCCACTCTGGGCCTGGGTACCTCCCAGCTCAAGGCAGGTACGATGGTGCAGACCAGGGCAGGAGGCTGGGGACGGCAGCCGGAGCAGCCAGAGGGACAGGCCGCAGCACCACCCTGTCCACATCAGGCTGCAAAGCAGCAAGGCAGCCCCTGACACCACACGGGTGCAGCGTGTGGGGACTGCCAGCAGACGGTGGCCTTTGCCAGCTGTGGCTGCCGACGGTGACCAGCTCGGGGGCTGTGGTCTCTGCCCCCGGAGGGGACCAGCAGACAAGGACCCCACTGTGACCTCCAGCTCATGCCAAGAGAGGGCTGTTCTGTGCCCTGCCAGCTCCCCAGCCTGCCGGGTTTGACCACCGGCTCTGGTCTGCACTGCCGGCTACTACCACCTAATCCGGACCCGACCGTGGGCGAGTAGCACCCAGACCAAATGTCAGCTCGGCCGGGGGCTCAGGGTTTGGCTGAAACGTGGGGTTAGGGAAAGGGTTGAAGGTGCAGAGGCCACTGGTGAGTGACAGCACATGGCTGCATGTGTGTGCACACGTGGGTGCCCATGTTACAGTGGGGAGGGGGCCGGGCTTGGAATCACCAGTGTGGGGAGCAGGTGCACGTGGGAGTGAGAACTCTGAGGGAAATGGCACCAGTCTCAACCAGGAGCACCGATCCTGACCCCCCCTTGCCCTAAAGCCTTCCATAGCTCCCCGTGGCTTCCGGGGCATGGTGGGTGGGATCCAGCTCTGCGGCCTGACAGACGAGGCTCCAAAGGCCTCAGTCGCCCTCTGCACCTCTGACCACCCCCTCCCAGGGCTGTGAGGACTGTGATTCTGGCCTCCCCACTGCCCCTGCCTCTATTTCTCACCCCTGTGCCCTTGTGCTTGACCATCCCTCTCCAGGGTGAATGCTCCCTGAGGTTTGCCAAGACCTCTCACCCACTGAGGCCTGCTTTCAGTACCACCTCCCCCAGGAAGCCCTCCCCAAACCCCAGGTGGACTATGGGCCTCCTTAGGGCTCCAACCACCGTGTATCCTGCTGACTGAGCCCAATCACCCTGGGAACAGAGTGTCTGGTTCCTTGTCTGTCCTCCCCCTGGAGTCTGAGCCTCTCAGGAGCAAGAACCTGTTGCATTTAGCACAGGTGGACAATGGGTGGAGGCTGCCCCGAGGACAAGAGGACCCAGGACAGCTGCCCCCACTGCCCGTAAGCTGGGGGCACCCATCCAGCCCTCCAGCCCCCCTGCCAGCAGGGTATGGGGTCCACAGCAGGTGCTCAGCAAAGCCGAGCGCTGGTTAGTAACCAGCAGGGGCTGGCGCTGTACCAGGCATGGCTACAGGGGCTTCGTGCCATGTGACTCAGTTCTCGGGGTGCGCAGGAGGCACCAGTATCAGCCTCTTTGCAGGAGAGAGGACTCAGCCCCGGTGATGTGTCCAAAGTGTGGAGCCCAGGCAAGGAACTCCAGGCAGAACCCAGAGCACCTGGTGCAGCGTCTGTCCTGCCTCCCCAATGAGTCACCTGGTCCAGACTCTGGCACTCTTTGTGACACCGTGGTCTGAAGTCTTTACTACTTCCCAGCCTAGTCCAGAAATGAGTCATTTAAGAAACCACATGATGATGTGTCTTGATATTTTCCATTCTAGTCCAGCCTAGTTTATTCCAGGATTAAAAAAATCCTGGTTGCTACCCACTAAACTGATTCCTAGTTCCTCACTGAGAAACACTGGGTCTGGTCCGAACGCTTCTGCAGGAGAAGGTGGGAGAGGGAAGGGGCTCCCACCCAGCTCAGTGGCCCCCAAAACCTTAGTGCTGAGCGGGCTGGGGTCAGAGACCATGGGGATGGACAGACAGACAGACAGACACCTCCTGAGCCCACCATCAGGCTGCTTACCTGAGGTAGCACTGCCGCTCCTTGCCCGGCCAACCTCTGCAAGGAGCTGACCTGAGGACCCGTGACAGGCACTGCAGTGATGGATCCCAAAGCCTGGAAGACAGGGGGCGCTGCTGAGACAGGCTGCGGGAGGAGGGTGAGCGCCCGCTCTGCCAGCGTGGCCATGCAGGGCCGGGTGTGGAGACAGCACACTACTCTCTCCGCTTTCGTTACCAGGTCTTAGTCTCGAGGAACAGAAACTCACATGAGAAATCTCGGAAACCAGAGAAAGACAAAGAATGGCAGCACCCGAAGGCAGCTATCCTTGGGTGCATGTTAGCTTGCTGTAGGTAACAATGTTATGCAGCGGTATGCGGGAGTCTGCCACCTGTTTTCCTACGTTCACTCAAGGGAGCGCAGGATTTTTCCACGTTGCTAGAACCCTTGTGAGTCACTCCTACAGCTACTGAGTCTTTCAGCATATTTGCTGGCGTACCCTCTGCCAGCCCCTCCTCTCAGAAATGTGGGTGCTATCCCACCCGTTCCTGATGCACACACGATGCTTCAATGTATGTCTTCGTGGAGAGAGCTATTCCCACATCCCAAAGTGTTCCCAGAGGAGAACGTCTGCAGACAGGGTTTCCTGGCAGGGCTAAGAAGGACGGGAGTATTTTTGGCCCTTGATACATGTCCCCACTGTGCTCCTCAGGTAGGCAGTGTCCAGGGCACATCCCAACACACCCTCGAATCCCAGCTCCCCAGTTCAGGGCTCTCTCCCATGCCGATGCCACACCACCAGCAGGGTGGACAGTTAGGGTGGGGAGACGGGAGATGGCAGTCTCCCAGGCTCCTCCGAGCCCACACACACATCGCTATATTCGGGGTGCCTGCTTGCCGGAAGCCTCCTTTTGTGGGGATCACCACTACCTACAGCTGATGAGGGGGCAGTCCTACTCAGCCACGCATGTCCCCCATGAGCCTTCTTTAAGGGGGCAGGCACCCCTTGCTTGGAGCCCGGTGGCCAGAGACCAGTGAGGATCTCTCTTGAACTTAGATGCAAAAATTCTTAACAAAGTGTTAGCGAGTCAATCCCAACAATAGTAAAAAGGATGGTACAACATGAGCAAGTTGAATTTGCCCCAGGAATACAAGGCTGCTTCACCATCTGAATATCAGGTAGGGAAAAACCCACAATATAGTTATCTCAATAGACACAGAAAAGCATTCAGCAAAACTCAACATCTGTTCAAGACAAAAACTTTCAGCAAACTAAAAATGGAAAGCAACTTCCTTAACCTGATAAAAAGTCATCTATAAAAACCAACAGCTGGCACCACACGTAACGAGGAAAGGCTGAAGGCTTCCCCCTGAGATCAGGAACAAGGCAGGGATGTTCTCCCTCACCCCTCCTATTCACTCCTCACTGGGCTGGAAATCCAGCCAATGCAATCAGGCAAGAAAAAGAAATAAAAGGTCTCCGGATTAGGAAGAAGAAATAAAACTCCTTCACTTGCACACAGCAGTATCGGCTACGTAAAAAGAAAATCTTACGGAACCTACAAAAAAAAGCTCTTGGAACTCTAAATGAGTTTATTAGCAAGGTCGCAAGAGGCAAAATTAATATACAGAGAAACCGTATGTCTACGTACTAACCACCAACACCCATTAGACACCACTGGAGAAATAAGGAATACTCAGTGGTGAGCGTGGCCCCGGCCGAGCACGCCACGTCCCGAAAACCTCCAGATGCTGCCGAGAGGAGCATGTAAAGGCCCACGCAGAGAGAGATGCACCACCTTCGTGGATTAGGAGGCTCGGTGCTGTTAAGAGGTCAGCTCTCCGTAAACTGACCTACATATTCGATTACAACCTCAATCAAAATCTCAGCAGGCATTTTTTTTGTAAAAATTGACAAGATGATTTCAAAAAGCATATGGAGACGCGAAGGACCAGAGCAGCCAAAACAACCATGGAACAAACAAAACAACACCAAGCGTGCGGCCCGAGGGCCCGCTGTACAGCTGCAGGGGCCGAGGAAGCACGGTGCGGGGCTGCAGGGGCCACACCCACGAAACCCAGCAGAGCCCGGAAGCACACACACAACCGACCGATCTTCCGCACGGGCCGTTCATTCAGTGCAGAAAGGACAACTGCTTCACAAATGGCGTTGGAGCAAGAGGACACTCACACGTAGAAACAAACAGTCACTTGGATCTGTACTTCGCACCATGTTAACAAAGAAAGAAAGACACCCACAGTGGGTCAGAGACCCGAACGTGACACCGACAAGGCGGAACTTCCAGGAGAGAACAGGAGGAAACTCTCCTGGGGACTCGGTCAGGTGAACAACCCCACGTGTGACATCGAAAGCCACCCATGCAAGGGTAAATTAATAAACTGGATTTCGAAACTTAAACTTCTGAAGCTGGAAAGGCGGTGTTATGTTAAGAGAGTTTCTTTAAAAAGCCCAGAGTAGTGGGTCTCCTCCAGGACACCAGAGTCACCACCCACCCACTGTCTTTTCTGCTCGAGGGCCGCCCGGGTGCTTTAACTGACAAGCTGCAGACGCTCTGCCTGACCGGCTGGGCCAGGCCGACCTCCCGCCTGTGTGAGATTTAGCGACACCGGCAGAGGCCGCCCTGGAGGCGCCTGCAGGAGCACCGGACAGGTCAGATACGGGATGACATTTACAGCTCTGAGCATTTTAATAGGGAGAAGGGGGCCACGAAAGTCAAAGATAAGACAAGCTTCTCCCACGCCAGCAGAGTCCCTGGGGTGGCCTGGGAGACCTCACACACAGCTGAACCTCAGACTCCCGGGGAGCTGGGCCCAGCCTGTGGCCTCTGTGTCCCAGAGTCCTGCCCAGGCCATCGGTCAAGGGGGGCCTGGGCCCCCCGGGACCCAGCTCAGGGACCCTGTTCCCTGGAAGTCCCTGCTCCGTCCAGCCCGTGTGCGTGTCTGCAGCTGCAATGCAGCCCAGAGCAACACACCACGGACACACGTGCCCCACGAGCAGGAAGACATGTTCCCGCAAAGCCCACACGCTGCCCGGAGAAGGGACTCATGGACTCCGCTCCCGGAGAGGGAGCCCCCAGGCCGCATGGCTGGGGACGCAGGGCAAACCCAGGGTGTGGCAGCGGCGGCCCTGGGAGGGGAAGGTGGCAGGTGTCAGCTCTCCAAAGGGTCAGAGCAACTGGGACGAGACGTCCTTTATTCACCCGGGTGGGGCTCATGTGCAGGTCTGCTGTGGTGCCCCTCACACACTTTATAAGTAAAAACAAGAACAAAAGGGGGTAGAGGGGCTCTGAGACGGCTGTGCTGCTGCGTCTGTAAAACGAGAATGCCCTTCCCAACATGGCTTCTTCAGCCCCTGGAGGGACGTCATTTTCTGAAGCTCAGGCTTGGAGACGCCGCAGCCCCCCCACCTCAGAGCAAACCCGTACACAAGTGCACCTCGTGGGGGAGGGGCCCGGGGGGCACTATGAGGACGCGGCAGCCCGCTGCCGGGCACACACGGCTTCTGCTCGGCTGGGTCCCAGTGACCCTGACCGAGCGGACCAGCCCAGGGCCACTTAACCAATAATGGAGGTCTTTGCCAGGGAGGCCGCTGCGCATCAGAAAGCCCAGGCGACACGGCGGCTTCTCTGCACTGACATTCTCGGCACCTTTCAGCAGCCCCAGTGCCGCCAAGTGGTTTAATTAACCTGGAAGGTGCGGTTTTATGCTCTCTAGTAGGAAGCACACACTCTAAATGGCACCGCGGACGAAGAACTGCGCTGTGATCTTCAGGTTGTGCAAAAACCCGCCTGGAGTGTCTGGCAAGCACAGGTATGGGGGGTGGGGGTGGGGCGTGCTGGACACCCCGACTCCCGACAGCAGCCTCTGAGGCAGCGCTGGCTCTCTGGTGGGGTATCCACGCGACCAGCAAAAATGTGCATCACATCAACTCAGCCGAGAATTGCCATGTCTGAGAAAGAACTGGACTTGGGGAAGGGTCTGGAGGCCAGTCAGGACCCTCCCTAACTCCCCTTCCAGGCCGTCGGGCACCCCTGATCCCCAAGCAGGAGACACCAGCCTTGCTGCCCAGCTCTGTCCGTGGGGAGGGGATGGGGGTCCTGGGTGGGAGCCACTGGCTAGAGGCTAGAGAGCAGGCCAGCCCACACCCCCTGCTGGGCACCCAGGTGACGCCCAGCCTTGCAGGCTTGGGGAAGGACGGGGCGGTGTGCACACAGAGACCTGGGGGCTGGCACAGGAGCCTCATGGGCCACTGGGAAGATTGGCGTCTGCCTCCCTCTGGTCTGTCCCTGGAAGGAGGCAGTAGGCATCGTGCTGGTCTCCAGGGTGGCCTTCCAGGGGCTAGGGCAACATGAAAACATGGAAGGGTTGGTGCCTGCCCTTCCCCTTCCCCTGGTCCCCACAGAGCACCTATCCCCCTCACCTCATGCTCCACAATATCCAAGATCGGGGACCCCTGTGTTCACTCCTTGGCAGAGGGCCACCGCAGGGGAGGCACCTTCAAAACAAATGGCAAGGAGGACAAAAGGCAACGGGCAGCGGTGTCTTCCACAGCCTCACCCCCACCAACCTCCAGACCTCGGGAAATGGTCATTACGGAATCCAGTCCCCAATGACTCCCGCCCCCCACCCACCTCGGCCTCCTTGCCCTGCCACCTCGAACGACCTGGAGTCCAATTTGGGAGAGGCACGCTGGCATGGCGCCCTGGAAGCCCCAAACAGCCATGGACATGCTCCTTACTTGGGAGAGGCATCCTGGAGCGTGGGCAGTGGCCCAGGGGGTGGCCTCATCCCCTTAGAGTCCCAGCTTCCTGAAGGGGGCCCCACAGTGTAACATTGAGATGCAGCTGATCTCCAGGGAACGGTGCAGGGCTGCGTGTGCAGCTCCAGGGGCCGTGACAAACGTCTCCACCCAGGTGAGCACCTCCCAGACCACGACGCAGAGCAATCTGGCAAACCCCGGGGCTCCCGGACAGACTCCCTGAGCTGCAGGACTGAGCCCACCACCTTCTCGACCTGCTGGCACCAACGAAGCCCAGCCACTGTGACTGAGCAGCCACCCCGCACTGGGCTGCAGGGACAGCTGCAAGGAAGGAACAGACCCGCTCAGTCCGTGCCGGGCTGTGGCGTGAGCCCCGGTCTGACACCACTCGGCCAGCAGCAACGGAGGTGGACGGGAAGGTCCTGCTGACAGGGAGGGCCCTGGGGTGTCTGACGCAGGGGCGCCGCTGCTCAGAGACCCTCAGGAGCACGATTCCGAAACCAGAGACAGAGGGGCCACTTCCCGCAGCTCAGGAGCGAGCAAACCCCCTGGGAGTGAGGGGACCCAGAGCAGAGCAGCGCCCCCTGGGGGCACACGGGAGGCCTTTCCGAGGTGATGGGGATGGGCACGTTCCTCTGGCAACCACGGCTGTCAAAACTCATCAACCAGCACCACTGACGTCTGTGAATTTCAGGGCATGTAAATTCCGTCTCAAAGGAAAATGACACGTTGAGAAGGTTGAGAAAAACACAGCAGACGCTGCTCCAGCCCTTGTGGGGAGAAGCAAAAGGCGGTACCCTGCTTGTGTGCCGACCCGGGTCCCGGGGTGTCACCACCGACCCCTGACCCCTGACTCCACACCGCTGACCCGCTGCACCTGGCCTGGACTCACTCCCTCCGCTGTGTCAGGCAGGCCTGAAAAGCAGGCGCCGTCCACATGGCATCACGGCCGAAGACCGGGCTGCGTCTTCCAGCCCCTCCGACCTGGCTCTCTCCGTGCGTCCGGCTGGTCCCTCTGGGGCACGTCAGGTCCACAGAGCAAGTGAGAAGCAGTTACTCCCGTCACAGAACCGAAGGCAACCTCATCCCTCGGAGACCAAGTCCATCGAGTTCGCCCCGATCGGTTCACACCCTCCCCCGCTGCCTGGGCAGCATGCGGCCGGGAGAGGACCCAGGAGCCTGGATCTGCTCCTTCTGTTTGTAACCGGGAGGCCCCTGTCCTCGGGAGGCAGCAGAGACTATGGCCCAGGTCAAATTGGGCCTGTGTTCTGTTTCTGTACCAGCTAGAAACTTTCAAATGATGGGGGTGGTCAAATGAAGAAGAATAATTTGTGCTGGGTGGAAATTACGCGAAAGGCACATTTCAATGCCCACGAACAGCGCTGCACTGGGACTCAGACACGTGTGTCCTTTCCGGGCCGTCCACGGCTGTCCACCCGCACAGCGGTGAGCAGGAACGTGAAGCTGGGAAGACGTGCTGTCGGGTCAGTTTCGGAAAATGCCTACCGTCCCCCCGGGTCAGCGCTAACAAAGGGAGCACCCATCCACAAGAAATTGTGTGTGGAGGGTGTGTTTCTTTTGGGGGCAGACGCTTGCCTGGATGAAGGGCCCCAGATGGGGGGCAGCAGGGGGACAGCTCACCCACTGACCAGCCCCTGAGACCCAGCGAACTGAGAACCCAGGCTGCCAAGTATGGGGTGGGACGTGGGGCGCTCTGTGAACGTAAACATCTGACTGGCAAGGACGAAGCTGGGAACAGAGACAGTTCCACAGGGAACAAGAAGGGTGGCCTTTCCAGAAGACAGGAGCGGCCTGGCCCACACGGGGATGGGGCTCAGGGCCTGGGCTGAATCCCAGCTCTGTCCTTCAATACCGGTGATGGTTTGGGGAGGACACAGAACCCCCCAAGCCTCACTTTCCCCACTGTCTACGCTGCAGAACCCTTTAAAAAATTTTTTAGAAAGAGAGAGAAACATCCATGTGTGGTTGCCTCTAGTGCACCCCCCTACTGGGGACCTGGCCTGAAACCCAGGCATGTGCCCTGACTGGGAACCGCACCAGTGACCCTCGGGTTCGGAGGCCAGCACTCAATCCACTGAGCCACACCAGCCAGGGCTGCAGGACCCTTTGAAGACGAGAGAGGAGGTAAACACGCAGCCAGGACAAACTCCAGTCTCAGTGAGCAGCAGCTGCTGCTCTTAATCTTTCTTACCTGCTTTTCCAAGCAACTGTGGGCTGAGCATTCTGGTCCATATTAACACCTCAGAGAGATGAAGTGACCTGCTCGAGGCCACACAGCAAGAAGACAGCTGAACTGGCCGGACCTGGGCCTTCAGACACCCGGTTCACTCAGCCAGAGCATGTGCCTCGGGCCTGCACCGATGGAGCCAGCGACCCCACCGTGGGGCTGCAGCGGGACCAGCTTCCCAGAGGCCTCTGAAGAATGGCGACCATGACAGGTGACTCGAGGCTCTGCACCACAGGGAGAAGTAAAGGGCAGTCCAGGCAAGGAGGGCTGGGGCAGGGGCCAGGGGGACAGCCGTGCCCGGGAGCGGTGGGCAGGCGGGTGGACACTTCCAGCCCAGCGGCCACGGTCCAGCTAAGCCCAAGAGCACCAGCGTGGAGTGCCCACCACCCAGCAATCCAGCTGGGAGACCCAAGAGGGCCGAGAGTGGCGGCACAGTGCCCGGTCAGCCCTGGCCCTGGGCTTGGACATCACCCCTCCCAGCCTGTGTGACCTCACGAAGGCCCCTGAACCTCTCTGTGGCTCAGTTTCCGTGTGGGAACCGTGACCTGTGGGCACGGCGACTACGGCCTTAATGTGAGGAGACACCCGGAAGGCATTTAGAACGGAGCCGGCCCTGGGTCTGCGCTCACAGGTATTCACTAACATCACAGACGAGAAGAGCAAACGAAGTTCACGCGTCTGTTCAATAAAGGCAGGCACGGTGCTGCGTGCAGCGCACAGCATTGCCCCCCCCCCGCCCCGCCCACGACACCAGAAAAGGCGCGGCACTCTCAGCCCCAACGACAGAGCAGAGGCCAGTCCCTTCAGCCAAGTCCCCACAGGCGCCCCGTGGTCTGTGATCCACCTGGGGGAGGGGCCGAGCAGCAGTGACTAAGGGCTGTCACCAAATTTACGGGGCGGAGGCCTGACCCGCAGAGCCAGGGCTTCCTCGTCCTGACAAGCCCATCGCTTCCTCATCACTCAGCGCCTCACGGGAGGACAGCCAGGACGAAAGAGTAAGTCACCCAGCCCCATTACAGCCAGCAAGACGGCGCCAAATTAAATCTAGCCGTCAACGAAACCACCAATATTTAATTTACTCATTGCAGGTGGCAGTTCAGCCCTGGAGACGCCACTGTTTAACGGCGGAGATCTGGGGTGGAGACCCGGGCCACCTCCACGATGCCCGGGGAAGACGGGGACTGGACCTGACCCCCCAGGGCAGCTGCTGGGCCGGTCAGGGCAGTGGCTCCCACTTGGAGTCCACTTGATCCTTTTTGGAAACAGGAAACCGAGAAGTGAGGCATGGGGGGTCCTGCCCAGCAGAGGGTCCTCCCTCCTGGCCCTCTGGCCTCCCTCACCTGGTCTCCCAGGGAGCCGGGGCCGGAGAAAGGACCCTGCTGAGCAGCACCACAGGCACTTTGGATCCATCAAGAGTGTCACCCTCCTCCTTCCGTGTGTGGGAGCTGCACCTGTGGCCCCTGTCCCCATGGTGGTCCCACAATCATGGCCAAGGGAACACGCCCCGCCCCCCGAGTGCACCACCTCCCCGCCCTGCCCCCAGCCAGCAAGCCCACCGTCAAGGACGCTCCCTCCCCTGGCCCACAGCCACTGCCCGGCCCGGCCCCAGGCCTTTTGCAAAGGGACCAGTTTCCACAAGCCAGGCCGAGGACACGGCCACGCAGCACCTGCCGGGCCCTGACGTGAGTCCGGAGCTGGACCGTGCGCTGGGCAAACATGAACTGTCTTTGAAAGGTTGTTGGCCTCCTTTTTTAAAAAATATTTTATTTATTTATTTTTAGACAGAAGGGAAGGGAAGGAGAAAGAGAGGGAGAGAAACATCAATGTGTGGTTGCCTCTCATGCAACCCAGGAACACGCCCTAGAATGGAAATCAAACCAGAGACACTGGTTCGCAGGCCGGCACTGAATCCACTGAGCCACACCAGCCGGGGCTGCTTCCCCCCTTACGAAGGCATGAAAGGAAGGTCACCGGGATCGTCACTTAGCCAGCTCTGGGGCCTGGGGGGGAGGCCCCCAGTGCTTTGAGGATGCCCGTCTTCCTCCTGCCTCCGTGGGGGGTGTACAGTGGTTTCTACTGGTGTCTAAGTGATGTACTCCATCAGCAGTCAAGACTCCCTCTCCCACCACACGAGCGCTTTCGTCTGCCTTGAGTTTTTACTGGCTTGGCTTTTGAAGATCCTCCCGCTAATTTTCCCTAAATTCCCAGACTGAATTGTAAAACCCTCTCCTGTACAACCAACCAGGAGCTAACCCCTCTTTTTTTCCCAGAAGCCTCACTCTGACACTTAAGACCCCCGTTTTTCTGGGTTCAATCCCTTTTTGGTGGACAAAGGCACATGTGACCACCCACTTCCCAGGCGCTGCCTGCGTGACAGCTGACCCGTGGCGGGAGGCTGTTACCCCTCAGCATTCTGGGCTCCACTGGCCTCTGACTTCCTGACCCCAGTGAGTGACCGTGCTTTCCCGCTCCCCAAGTCCCAGTCCAAGTCCCACCCTGGGAGCTCCACAGGCATGCCCGGCGGTGTGGACCCTGCTTGTGCTAAGGCCCCGTGTCCTTTCTTCAGGAAGAACGTCCCTGTTTCTCTGGTCTTGGTCTGCTGTTCCTCATTTTACCCGGAACTCCTGGTGGCCAGGCGGCGATCCTGCCGTTTCCTTCCTTTCCCTCCTCCGTCCCCTTCCACTCGCCCGCGCACCCTGCTTCATGAGCTCTCCCGGCCCTCCCGCTGCTCCGTTCCGCCGACCGCGTGCTGATTCCAGCGGCTCCTCTTCCTCGTGATGAGACAAACTTTCGAATCGGCACCGAGTCCAGCAGACGGCCCTCCCCAGGGAGGCTGGGTCCCCTCCGCCCCACAGGAGGCCTCCGTAGCACAAAAAGGCCGAAGCAGAGGGCGCCCCACCTGCCTTCGCTGGGACAGCGTCCTCTGCCTTCCAGCCTCTCGCACCCGCCGGCTTCTAGGCTGGAACTTAGGTCACCTGCTGTCTGTCACTGCAGGAGCCAAGTCCTCGTGCGTGTGCGTGAGTACAGAAACCCTCATCCTGCCGGCTGTTTCTCTGGAGAACGCTAACGCCAGCTGGGTAACCTGTGGCCCAGGCCCTCGAGCGCAGGGGACACTTGACCTCCTCTCAGTCCCTCACAGAGCACTGGAGGTGGGGCTGAGGGCAGGGGGACAGAGAAGGACATGCCCCACTCTTGATGTGGCCCGAGGGCCAAGGCGTCCCCAGATCCCCTCGCCAGCACCAGGCACAGACCTACCCACAATGGACTTTCCTTCCAAGCAGGAAGACAACCATGACGTCAACATTGGCTCCTCAGGGCTGTGTGGCATCTGCGGCTCACAGAGCGTGGGCTCGCCCACTCCCACGTGGCCCTGTCCGCCGCCCCGGAGGTGTCCATCACCACAACCACCGTGCAGGCGGGACCGCCGGGCTCACCGTCTGCAGGGTTCACCCAGGCCTCACCTGGTAACGGCACCCAGGTCTGACTCTGAGCCGGGGCTCCCTCCGCGGGGACGCCCCTCCACCAGCTGTGGCTGTCGAGGGTGAGCAGTGACCATCCTCACAGCGTGGGGCAGGGGCCGGGGGGTGAGACTTCTCGCGGGTGAGTGCAGGGCGAGTGTCACCCTAGACTGTTTCAGGACCTGCAGGGTGTTGAGGACGTGGTGACACTTGCTGCTCCAATGCTGACAGGCGTGCTCGTTTTCACCCAAAAAGAAAGTCACTGGTCCGAAGGCCGCGCCAGAGCTGGGTCTGCTGGCCCCAAGACAACGCGACCTCTGGCTTCTCCCAGGCTGCCCTGGCAATCGCCGTCCTTGTCACTGTCACCATCACCGTCACCCCATGTGAAGGCACTTTCAGACTCTCCCTGGGGTGGGTCCAGCTGACACCCCCCTCCCCCAAAGGCCCAGGGAAGGGCAAGCCGCCCAGAGCTCAGAGAAGAGGCCCCGCCCCCTGCACAGGGAGGGAGGTGGGGGCTTCTCTCTCCCAGGGCAATGCCCAAAGCAGCCGCCCCACGAGGCGTTTTTAAATACCGGTTTTGTAAACACACACGTGACCTGCCTTCGGTACAAATCACCGAATCCCTCGTAATGCAGAAGAGCCTGTGAACAGAGGCACTGGGGCGCCCGTGCTGACCCGGCCCTGTCCCCTGGGCAAGGTGAGGGGCGGGGCCAGGGAGCCTCAGTTTCCTGTGGGCACAGCGGGACCCAGGAGAACGGTGGGCCCAGGACAGTGGGCAGATCAGATGAACGCAGGCCTGTCTGCCTGTTTCCACAGTGACAGACACGCAGTACGGGGCTGGCACGCTTGCCACTTCCTTGGTGGAGGCCCAGGCCCTCTGCCCGCCCTGCCCAGTGGCGCACCATGGCCTTCCTCCAGACCCGGGTCGGAGAGACCCACCCCAGACACACCCACCCCACAGCCAAGTCTCTCTGCAGACGGAGAGCCCTAGATTGGGGAGCACGGGGACAGACCTCCTGGGGTCCATCTCGGTCCCCATTAACTGCCCCCATCCTCCAGCCCTCCAGGGCCGGATTCCCACACCCCTCTGCCTGGCCCCTCCCCCTGGGAGCTCAGGCTGACCCCTGGGCTGCCCTCCTGCACCTCCAACCCCCCACAGGACCGCAGCCCCCACTCGAAAGGAGACGCTCGTTCAGGCACAAACCAACTTCGCCAACTGTGGCTACAGGAATGACTGACGGCCACATTTTAAAGGGAACTATCTTCCCGAGCCAGATCTTCGGTGAGGTTCTTGCCTGCAACACACGTTCTCCGTGACTCTGGACAAGAAAGGGGTCTCCATCAATCGAGTGATTTGGCGTGGGGAGTGTAGAAGCCTTGTCACCCATCAGCCAGGCAGCGGAGGCGGCTGCTGGGCCCTGGAGCAGCATGACCCTAGCCAGCCCGATGCCCCACTCAGCTCAGACTCAGCCCTGCAAGGGCCCGGGCCCCGCCGCCCACCTGCTGGGAGTCACGGGCAGCCGCAGCCCCTGCCACAGCGGTGCTCCCCAGGCCTGACTCTCCTGCTTCCCAAGAGCTATGGGCTCAGTGGGCAACTGTGGGGCTGGGCACCTGTGGGGGTCAAAGCTCCCCAGGCCACTCCAAGGCCACCTACCCCCAGACGTGCTCTGGGGAATGACAGCCTTGGCCTCGCCCTGGAGAGAGAGGCTTCAGTGTCTGGGTCCCACCTCTCCACCCAGACCAGTGCTGGGCCAGACACAAAGGGGTGGGTTTCTGATACACCTGCTGAGAGTCACCCCACGGTGGGAAGTCATCACCACAGCCCACACAGCCTGGCCCGTGTGGGGGCCTCTGGCGCACCTCTCACCCGGTGTGGCACCCTCAGGGTCTCTGGCACCCCTGGAACTTTTTGCCATTTTCGAGGTGATAAGGAGGTGGGTGCCTGGTAAACCACCCACTCCATGCACTGAAGCTGGTGGCAGGATGCCGGGCTGTGGGCACCAGGGTGGGCTGGACATGGGGCTGGCATGCCTGGGGCACCCACACATGTCCACAGCCAACCCTCCAGAGTCGGGAAGATGGAGAAGGAGGGCTTTCTGTTCCACTCTGGTGTGCCCAGCTCTGGGGAAGTAGGGCCGTCCTGTGCGTGTGCCCTCTGTGTCCCCAGGAACCTGCAGAGGCCTGAAGGACCCCACACAGCTCCGATAGACCCAGGACTTCCAGCACCTTCGTGCAGTGGAGAAGGGCCTGGCCTGTGGGCAGCTGTGCCCTCTCCACACTTGTCTCGCTGGCCCCCTACCCCAGATGTGGCAGGTAGATAGACACTGTCCCCTGGGTCACTGCATGCTGTGACTTTAGCCTCTGCTGACCCTTCCCCTGTAGGGCAGAGAGCTCCCTAAGGGCGTGTTCTGTCCTACACACCTTGCCCCCCACCTGGTCCAGTGCAGTCATTGGCAACAGGTGCCCCAAGTCACTGCCACAGGAGCAAGGACGCAGCCTCAGAGACACTAACGCTGGAACCAGTTTTGGGCCAGCTGGGCTGGGGGAGCACATGCTGGGCACCATCACAGCAGCTTCCTGGCCACACCTCCCCTGCAAGGAAGACAGGAGGGAACCGAGGCTCCAGAGCCCTAGGGGACTTGCCCAAAGCCACACAGACAGTAAGTCCAGGAGGCAGGATGCCAAACCAGGTCTCCAGCCCCCCACCCCTCGAAGCTGCCCCACGCGCACCAGGCACCAGCATGGAGCCCGCGGGGGCGCTGTCCGCGGTGCTGAACCAGCGCGGGCCGCCGTCCTCCTGCGGGGGCGCCAGCGCTCCATCCCGCCTTGCCCAGGAGAGGGCGCTAATCAGTTTTGCTTTATTTCCAGAATTTACCTTCGTTAAACACAACTTTTAAAATGTGTTCTTTACGTTACTTTAGGGAAAAAAAAGCAAACTTAAGACACGCGCTCCACGATTTATACAGCTCACACACTTGAGCATTCTGTCTTGTTTGGAAAGTTTCACAACTTTTTTCCTCTGGAAAGTTGGAGGTGCGGTGTCCCTCGAGGCTGTGTGACCAAGGAGGGCAGCGACCCGTCCACCTGCCCTAACGCCCAGAACCTCACTAGGCAAGGGCGTGCCAGGCTCACTTTAAAAGGGTGCGCATGTCTTAAGCGCTGAGGCGACACTAGAAGTGATTAGATGCGTGCCCCACGTAAAGAATCACAGCAGCACCCTTGTACACAGTGCCCGGCTTAACAAGAGGACACGGACACCAGCTTTGAAGCACCTCGGCGAGCCCCCCGCCCCGCCATGGACAGGTAAGGACCGTTTGTACATCATTCCCTGACTCCGTAGTTTACTAAATACGTTTACCAAAAAGTCTGTTGCTTTGTTTTGCATGGCTTTGAACTTCACATAAATGAAACCATACCAGAGTGTTCTGCCACTTCCTTTTCTGACTCTACCGCAGGTGCCTAAGGTTCACTGTTGTCACTGCACGTGGCCTGGCTCGTGCCTTGCACAGCCCCACAGTGCAAGCAGGGACCTGCTTACCCGCTCCCCGTCGGTGGAGCCTCGTTCCCACCTCGTCTGTCTGTCTATTTGGCTGTTGGGAGCATGCTGGTCCCCTCTGTGAGAACTTCTCTAAGGCACACACACACCTAGACACAGGATTTCTGGTCACAGGATATGTGTGTCTAACCTCGGCATCACCAAACAACTCCATGTCGCTTTCTAAATGCTCCAACCCCCGGCCCACAGTGAGCTCCGCTGGTCCCCGTGCTCCCCAGCCCTGGGCGCTGCCAGCGTGCACCAAGGGTGCCCATCTTGACACAGGTGGGGCTGGGCATCTTCTCGCATGTGGATCGATTATTCGTTTCCTCTTCTAGGAAGGCCCCTCCAACCACCCCCACCCCCAGCTCCCACAGGACAGCCCTGGGCCAGGGTTTCAGTCCAGGGGCCCAAGCTGAACTGGGGACTGGACTGTCACTGTTCTGCGTGGCTCTGTCAAGGGAGGGGCTCGCCCACTGCTGGGCCCTGGCGTGGGAGGAGAGCGTACCTCCACAGCTGACGGCCGACCGTTTTCTTTGCTGCCCCGCCCCGACCACAACAACCCTTGAACTGAAGCCACACTGCGTTCAGAAAGGGTGTTCTCAAGCTGTCTCCCCGACACCCCGCCTCGAAACCTCCGGCAGCTCTGAACGACAGCCCCTGGCTGGGAAGACCACATCTGTCTCACTCTGCTGCACCCACGGGCCTGGGCCAGGCCTGGGTACCCCCCTGATGGTCTGGGGGTCTGGAGGGGCTGGGAGGAGCTGCAATCGAGGCTGCCCTCAGAGCAGCCTGGCAGGTGCTGCTGCTGGGGCCACATCTGGGAGCATCCCCACCTATGGGCCCAGCATCTGCAGAAACTTGATCTCCTTGAAGCTTCTGGGATGTGCCCAGTTTGCAGTGTTTGGGGTTCCAAAGTATCACTTAGCACTTTTCTTCTTTTTAAAATTGAGACAAGACCCTGGCTGGTGTGGCTCAGTAGATTGAGCACCGGCCCGAGAGCCAAAGGGTTGCTGGTTTGATTCCCAGTCAGGGCACATGTCTGGGATGCAGTTCAATCCTTGATCCGGGATCTATGAATCCCCAGTCTGGGTGTGTATGACCCTGGTATGGGTGCACAAGGGAGGCAACCAACAGATGTTTCTCTCGTGCATCAGTGTCTCTCCCTCCCTCTTCCCCTTCCTCTCTCTCTAAGAGCAATGAAAAGAAATGTCCTTGGATGAGGATAAGAAAAACCACTTCACAGCAAATGACTCATAGCATTTACTACATTGACCAAGCAGAAGCAGCACCCTCTGTCTCATTCCAAATGTTGCCATCACCCCACAGAACGCACCTGGCCTTTCCCTGCAGGACGTGTGCATCCGGTGCCCCCATTGGAAGGAAGGGACTGGGAGCTCCTGGAGGGCAGGCTGCACCGTGGCCGTCCCCACCTCACCCCCACCCTCGGACAAAGTCACTGACAACGCTTGCTGATCTAACCTAACACTTTTCCCAGTGTCCCCAAAGTCTGTGCAGCACGTCAGTGTTAGCAGGCGCCCTCCACAGATCAACAAGCGTGGCCCCGGGCGGCCTCGCTGCAGCCCGGGCTGAGCCTGGGACACGGCACCGGCCGGGAGGAGCTATGCTGTGATGGAGACCCGCACAGAGATGAGCTGGGGACAAAGGCATCCACCACTGCTGTTGTCAGCGATGCCAGCTCAGGGCAGCCAGGAAGGCTCCAGGGTCAGGACGGCTGCCCCGCACAGGACAAGCTCACTTCACACTCGAAGCAGGCAGGTCATGCGCATGCGTCTCTGTGAAGTGACTAATTAGCCGTTACTCAGACGTGCCGACGACTGGGCAGGGACCTGCGCCCCCAGGGGGCCCAGTCCCCTTGCAGGGGTGAAGCGCCCCCCCAGTCTCACCCGGACCAGGAGGCACATCTGTCACCCTGCACTGCCACCCCGAGTCATCAGCACAGCTAATTACTGCTAATTGTAGTATCGTTTCTGTCTTGCCGCTAATACATTTAGACTTGCTAATCAAATCAAACCATCCGCCTTTCGAGTTGCTTTCAAATAAACATTTCTGCAAAGCGAGAAATAAATAACTAATCCCCAGCTTTGTTCTCTCTTCTCGGTAGCTGCCGTCTGCAGAGACGTGGGGGTGTGTGTGTGGGTGGGTGTGTCATTCCTGTGTCCCTGAGACCAAAGGCACACCAGGAATCTGATGAGGAACTGCCCAAAGCTTCCAAAGACGGAGGCAGAGGGCAGCAGACACCTGGGCATTGGGGCAGGGGAACAAGGTGAGCAGAATTGAGGGAGGGAGGAAGGAGGGACGGGACCGTCAGTGGTGGTTGTACCATCTGTTAGGCATTTTACATGGGTCGTGTCCAACACCTCAGGGACTCAGTCCCCTGTAGTGCCTGGCTGGACTGGGGGCTCCTTCTCAGCACAGTCAGACCTCTGAGGCCCCCCCTTCACTCACCGAGTTAAGGCCGGGACCCTGTGTTGCTGGTCTGTTTCCCAGCACCTCCTCCCCAGGGCTCCGCACGTGGCAGGTGATCAGGACCAGCTAATGAACACCTGAACAAACAGCCTCATTTGCCGATGAGGAAACTGGGCACTAAGAGGTGCTCGGGAAGTGCCTCGCACCTGTGATGAGTAAGAAGCGGGACCTCAGCACCAGGCCCTCCCGGGGACATCTGGCCCTGTACCTGCTCCCTGGGGAGGTGGGGGCGGGTGGCCCTAAATAGCCACACAGGGACCAATAGGAAATGAGAAGGGCTACGGACACCGCACTCAAGGACACGCCGGAGCATTTCTGAGAATTCTGGAGTGGAAACTGACAAGAGGTCGACCAGGAACACAACTTCACAGAAACGCACCCAGTTTCTATAGCAATCCTTCGAGGAATTCCTGTAGCCTGAGACAGCCGCCCCCCACAGGGACGGGGCTCCTGCTACTCGGGGGTGAGGGCCCAGGATCACAGAGCTCCCGGCCGTGGCCCTGCACGGGCTCCGTGTGTGTGTGGCAGTGCCAACCTCCCACCACCACACCAACCTCGACAGGACAGGAGTGTGCTGGGTGGAAAGGCAGGTCTCGCCTGGTTCTGCCAGGCCTGGCCTGGATCGGGTCGTTGGCGTCACTCTCTCAGCCGAGCACTGGCCCCGATGAGAGGCACTCTGTCTGGTGCCCTGCCCCCTCCATTTCCTGCCAAGCTTCCTTTTCTCTCACTGCAGGAGCAAGTGAGTGAACGAACACATGAACGAAGGAAGGAAGCCAGCCGACCACGACAACCGCAGCGCAGGTGAGCCTTCCCACAGGGGTGTGGAGCGGGACAGCGAGGAGGACAGAGGGGCGTAAGCCCTAAGCAGGACGGTACTATCACCTCGGCACACGCTCTCAGATGGGACTGCTAATGCCCATTCCACAGATGAGGAGGCCGAGGCTCGAAGGTCACTCAGCAGCTGTGAGAGGACGCAGGGCGGCCGGCAAGGTGGGACGACCCTGAGCCTGTGCTGCCCACTCCCGCACGGTGCCAGGCAGCCCAGCAGCCCTCCAGTGAGTGCACCCGCCACCTCACAGCCACTGCGTCTGCCTGAGCAGGACCCACCCAGCTCACGTGAAAATGAGAGGCCGTCCCACGTCCAACGAGGTCATCGGGCTTCCTTAACTTCAGACTGTGTGTTTCGTGTGATTATATGTAAAAAGGTTTACAGAGGGCACTTAAAATTGTGATTTTTATCTAGAAATCAATGTTCATTTTTTAGGTAGCTCACCAGGGCTGAGTATGGTTTACAGGAGCCGCAGGCTCCGGGTCAGGAAGGAGGCCCCGGGGTGCAGGGGAGACGCCCACACCGTGGCCACGAGACTTGAGCCAGCAGCACCAGGACACGAAGATACAGTGGACAAAACCCAACCTGCTCTGCATTGAGCCAAGGCAAAACGGGGAACCGTTTAATAACCTCCAATGGGAAGGAAACGAGAGCTGGGTTCCTACCACAAGCTTTGGCTGGTGGCACTCCAGGAGGCCCAGACATCCGGGCCCGGGCTCAGGGGATCCACCTCGGAATCTGTGGAGGCAGCGCCCAGAGTGGCTGGGCCTCATGTGGGCACCAGAGGGCACTGCCCCCACCCCGCAGCCATCGGCGGACCAGGGACGATTCTGAACGTGGGACAGTGGACCCAGGCCTATCCCCAAACACCACGCCAAAGGGCAGGTGATGAGGCTTGCTCAGTTATCTTTAGTACTTTCTGTGTTTGCTTTTCTCATTTTTTTAAAGAACTGAGTTTCAAGACTTACCCTAAGAAAACCGACATAGATGGACAGAAGTGTCTGCCAATCACATGAAATAAGTGACGACACTCGGACGTCACCGACCACGTCACGCTGTCACCCTCTTTCCTCCGTTCAGCTCTCCGTCAAGATGCCACGTGACTGAAGTGGGGTGCAGTCCTCGGAACCGCACAATAAAGCCCCGTGCACAGGCCTTCGCAGCTCATGGAGACTGTCACTGCCATTTCACAGACGGAAAAACTGAGGCTCGGAGGTTCCCACGCCTCACTCTCGTGTGCAAGGTGAGTGATCTGAGGACCTGCAGCTGAGCCCCTCTTCCGTGTCCCAGTGCCCCCAATCCTGCCCTGAGCTGCGCAAGGAACGACTGTCCTCTGCCTAAAAATCACCAACATTGTGTTAGTAACCGTCACTACCACCATCACTAACCACATCACCATCATCATCACTAACCACCATCATCACCACCACCATCACCATCGTCACCACCACCATCATCACCATCACCACCACCACCATCACCACCACCACCACCATCACCACCACCATAAAGAAAAAAGTGTCCCATAAGGGCTGAAGAAGCCGCTACCCATGCCTTTCCATTCTGCTGGGCGGCCGCACTGGAGCCCTGGTTCTCGCCCTTCACGGCTCTGGAACCTTGCGGGGAGCATGTCCCACACACTCCCAGGCCCAGGGGTGGAGCTTCCAGTTCATAGCACAGGGTGGTGCCTGCTGGCAAACAGAGCTCCCAGGAGAGTCGGGGACAGCTCTGGGGACCTGAGCGAGGGTCCAATCAGGGCCTGGGTCTTCACGAAATCCAGAAGCACTGTGACTGAGAGTAAAGAGACCCGAGAGTTACATGCTACCTGGTGTGACGAGCAGCGATCAGCGATCACATCAGTCAAAGTATGCAACATACGGGCTATTTACGGGGCGGGGCAAAACTCACAATTACCTTCCGGAGGGCGGGCCCCTGACAGTCCAAGCTCCCCTGCTAGTGAGTATTCTGGGAACCCGTCTGTACCAGTGTGCCAGCTGGTGTTGTTGTGAGAGGCTGCACTCGATTTCAGTGAATTTTTTTTTTAAGACTCTTTCGACACGGTCACCCATTTCATGACGGGTGATTTATGAGCGCACCCGCCCGCACCACGCTGAGTGTCCAGCAGTGTTTGACCAGAAAGAGCATGAGACCCCTGGGACTTTTTTTTGTTTCCCCAAATGAAAAAAGTCCTCATAGGGAAACGTTTTGCCGACGTGGAAGAGGTGGAACGAAACAGGGCAGAAGCACTAAAAGGCATCAGAACCCACAAGCTCAAACACTGTTCCAAGCAGTGGGGAAAACGTCTCGACGGGTGCATTGCATCACACAGAGAGGACTTGGAAGGTGACTGAGGTTTAAACATGTAAGAATAGACACACAATTTTCTATAAATAAATTCTGGTTTCTTTTCGGGGCCCCCTCATGTATAAATCTTGCTCCGTAATTCATCAATTAAAATGTGTAGGTACTGGGACTGTTTATCTGTTGTTCTTTTTCACTGAAACTTTAATTTTCAAGAAAAATCATGTGTGCCCTAGACACACCAAAAGGCCATGGGTTTGATGCCCGGTCAGGGCGCACACCTAGGTCGTGGTTCGGTCCCGGTCAGGGTGCCTATGGGAGGCAACCAATTGATGTTTCTCTCTCTCTGGCTCTCTCCCGTGCCTTTTCTCTCTCTAAAATCAATAAACATATCCTCAGGTGAGGATTAAAAAGAGGAGGAAAGAAAAACCACGCATTGTTTTCTCTTCCTGTGATTCCCTCCCAGAACCTCGGCATTACCACTGGCAGCTATTGAACCGCGGATCAGACAGAAGAGGGACAGGGGTGGACCTGGGAGGTTCGAGACCTGCTATGTGACGGACAGTAAATGTCAGAAAAATGACTGCAGAACGGGACACACGTGCCCGGGAAAACGCTGTCAGAGCCCCGGTCTTTAAAGGCATGCCAGGCACGTTCTGTGCTTTGTGTCGTCTACAGAGCTCTGTGGGGGGCGTCCCAGGAGGGCATCCTGGGTGCCCAAAGACCTGGTGGCTTGGGTGCCAACTTCAGCACCCAAGCAGCCTGTGCAAAGGCGTGGTGGCCCACAGGTGCTAGGCACGTCTGGGAAACGGTCAGCAGTTCTGGGGTCTGTGCCTGGGCGGCCAGGCGACGACAGGCCTGTGATCGACTGCAGAGAATCTCTGAGTCTTCTTCCTCAAGCCACTGGCCACCAGACTGTGCTCCCTGGAGCCCCGGTGCCTCCCACTGGCCTTATGCAGAGAGAGAGCACAGGGCGACACTGCGGAAGAGCCACCGTGGTCGCGGTGTGGCAGACCGACGCGGGAGGCAGTGAGAGCGCTCAGGCAGCTGGGAGGGGACTAGAAAGAGCCCCAGAGGTGGGAACGGTGAGAAATATTTAGGAGGTGCAACTGGCGAGGTGATGGCAGCCAGCTGGATGCAGAAGAGACCAGAGCGGGAACCAGGGGACACAGAAGGTGGCTGTTTCGGAAGCTCAGTGTCAGAAGTCAGCAGCCTGGCCAGGACCATGGTGCGGTATCGGGCGGGGGCGGGGGGGGCACTTCTCAGGAGCCCCTGTGGTGCCCCAGGCGCGGCGTGGAGCCTGACATCCACACTTGTCCCTCAGGCCCCCGCACTACAAGGCAAGTGCTCACACTGTTTCCACCTCACAGGTGAGTCCAGGCGGGCAGGAGGGTGGCTGATAACTCGCTCGATGTCACAACAGTAACCAGGTCACAGGTGCGAGCTGGGAGCTGAAAGCATCAGTTGTTCAGGGTCCGGGTTTGGGGGAAGAGCTCTCCCCATCCTCCGGCCTCCCGCCATCTCTGGCCATCACGCCCCGTCCCCAGGCGGCTACATAACTGCTCCCCACGGTGACGGGAGGTCCTTGAGGACAGACACCGAGGCTCACAGGTCTTCACTCTGTGGAGCACCCCACGTCTGACGCACACTCTGTCTGCATGGACTGTGACAGCCCCCGCACTGGGGATGGGGGAGGAAAGGGTCTGAAGATCAGCTGACCAGATGGGGGATGAACCTGCCTTGGAGACAGTGAGCTCCCCATCTGAGAAAGACCTCCGCTGGGGAGGAGACTGAAGAGGGAATCCCTGGAGGGTCTGATCAGCGTTTGCCAAACCTGCCTGGGAAGCAGAGCCTACAGGTAACATCTTTTCAGAACATCGTCAACTACGGACACGTTTCATCCCACCAAGAAAACCTTCCCTGAAGAAACAACTGCGTTTATCTGCACGCAGGAGCGCCCCTACCCAGGACAGGGTCACAGCAGAAGCCCTCCCAAGTCTTCAGGAGACATCACCACGAACTGTGCCTGCATCTCACGTCACTTTACTGTCCCCAGAGTCCAACACAAAGAGGTGAAGAAACACAGGTGCTAGAAAAGAAGTTTAGTTGAGAAAGGTCTGCATTCTGCCACATGCGGCCCATTTCCGCACGCTGGGGAGACTGCGTTGCCGAGGTTGGTGGTGGCAGACCTCGCCCGAGCCACCACACCTCGGGAGCACGCCCGGAGACCCACAGCAGAAGATCCATGCCACGGTGGACGACAGGGGGCCTCTCAACGTGACATTCCTGAATCCTGGACTCCAGGTGCGGTTGACAAGCAGCCGTGGTGTGGGAGTGGGCAAAAGAGGTTCTGGGAAGCTGCGGCCCCTCCCCACCTAGCCCCCCACCCCCAATCTTCACCCACAGATGCCTGGGGCCAGACCCACCCGCCCTGAGGCCTCAGCTTTTGCACCCACGCGACATTGCGACGCGTTCGCGTACGTGCTGGTGCCAGATACTGAACGCCGTGGTGTGAACATCGCTGCTGCCTGTGGGAATGCTCTGGGGGACTGGGCCCTCCCCTGCACAGACGCGCCATCGGAAGAGGAAGAGAAAAATCACTTACTATAAAGTAGGCGTGTCCAGCCTGCGGCCCATGGCCTGCATTCGGCGCTGTGAACACGACCTGACACAACACCGTAAATGCACTTAAAATGTGATGAGATTTTTTTTGTGATCACGTGTCGCAATGCACTTCACGTGTGGCCCAAGACAGCTCTCCTTCCAGGGTGGCCCTGAGATGCCAGAAGGTTGGCCACCCTGCGCAGAGAGAGCCTGAACAAGCCACCACAATGAGGCTGCATTTTTAACGTCCATGTTTAGTGTCACGCAAACCTCTGGGTGGGGGGGAGTGAGAGCGCGTGCATATCCCCCCTGAAAGCACACACCGAAGTGACCGACAGGCGTCCTGAGTGCCTCCAGTTCCACCCACACCCAGGTCCCCAGGGTACAGACCTGCCTGGGGCCTGGAGCCAGCGGGAGGCCCCCTGAGCTCCCTGGAGGATGGTGAGGTCAAAACCAAGGCCCCCCGGGGTCTGCTGCAAGGTGGCCACCCCGGATGTGCTCCCCCGCGGGCTGCCCCAGCAACCCGGCAGGCTTCTCTCCACCATGGGTGTGACTGGGATGGAAAGCAAAGTCCAGCCCAGCAGTGGGGCACAGATCCCAGCAGCTGAAAGCAGGGCCTCCGACAGATCCACGTCCCGCACACCCGGGTTCACAGCCGCATCACTCCCAAGAGCCAGGAGGAGGAAAAAGCCGAGTGTCTCTGAGAGGTGAAGGGTCAGCACAACGTGCTCTGTCCACACGGTGGGCGGGATTCAGCCCGAAAAAGGGTGGGCGGCCCCCCTACCCTGCGCCTGTCTAGGCTTGTGAGCTGGAAGTCAAAGACCCACTTGCCCGCCTGCCCAGGCTGTCGCCAAGGTCCCATTGGTGATGGGTGGGGACAGGCTCGGCCACCTGTCCAGAGCACTGCAGCCAGGTTTCAGTCTGGGCTCGGGCACAACTCAGTCACTAGCGGTTCAGTGAGAGTTGGGAACCCCCGCAGGCCAGTTCCCGGGGCTTTGTCATCCCACCCGAGGTCACCCTACACCATGCAGACACTAAAGGCTCACCCCCATTGTACAGATGCCCAAACTGACCCAGAGGTCCAAGCCTCACCCCACAGGGCCTTGGGGATGCGGTGGGGATCCTGCTTCCTCACATTCAGAGATACACGCCCATCCCACCCACCAGCCCCAGAGATACGAGGGACCACATGGGGGACCTGGGGGAACCCCAAAGGCCACAGACGTGTGGTGCCCTGGGCTGCAGCAGGCAGCACCTTGGCTGATACACAGACAGTGCCAGAGGTCCAGACAGACTAACCTGGGGTCACCTTTCAGCCCTTGGACAAGTAATTGTACCCTGCTGAGCCTCGGTTTCTTGTCCTGTAAATTAGGGAGGGGGCAAAACGTGGAGCTGAGTTGAAAAAGTGAAGGAGGGCACGCTGTCACCTGTCACAGGTGAGTGCCGCCTGCACCCTCCCTCCCTCCCACCCACAAGGGCTCAACAGCAGCCCAGAGAGGATGTGGCTCCTGAGATATAAACAGGGGACAGGCCACAGCCACCAGACAGCAACTCCAAACCGCCCCCCCACACACACACAGGCCAGGCGTGTGAGGCCCGCCACAGGCCTCAGTGGTTGGGTCCTTCAGTGCGCCACTTTACAGGTGGGAAAACTGAGGCCCATGAGGCTAAGCAGCACGTGCCAAGTCGAGCAGCTCCTGGGAGTGGGGGTGGGGAGAGCGGGGTGAAGGGGCCGCAGGGGCGCGCTCCTGCTGACTGCTCACAGGCTCCAAAGGGCCTCTCCTTGAGCCGGAAGGGTGGAGCCATCAGCCGGCGAGTTTTCAAAACCACCCTTCAACCCCCTTCCACAGCAGAGCCCCCCTTCCAGTGAGCCACGTGTGGTGATGAGGGAGGCACCCGATGTTCTGGGCAGTGCTGACTTCCACTCTTCAAATCAGACAAGGCAGCCACCGTGCGGTCCAGACGGAGCCCGGGGTCCGCGGCTCCTCCGTCTCAGCTCCCGGCTGCAGGAAGGGGCGACTGCCTACAGGGCCCACGGCACCTGGCGCTGAGGGGGCATCAAGTGAGGTCACCTGTCCGATCCTCAGCTGCAGTCTGAAGTAGGTGTGACTGGACTGGCTTCAGCTGGCAGGTGCAGTGGGCTGGGTCATGTCCCCCTCCCCAAAATCTCAGAATGCGACCTTATCTGGAAATTGGGTCTTTGCTGATATAATTAAATTGAGGTCAGACTCGATTAGGGTGGACCCTTAATCTAATGACTGGGGTCCCGATAAAAGAGACACAGACACAGAGGAGAGGCCACATGCAGACAGAGACAGACTCGGTGATGCGGCCACAAGCCAAGGAGCCCTGGAGCCCGCAGGGGCTGGAAGAGGCAGGGAGGAACGCCCATGGAGCCTCTGGGGGGACTCAGCCCTGCTGATGCCTCGATTCTGGATGTCTAGCCTCCAAAAGCGTGAGGATACATTTCTGAAGTTCAAAGCCGCCCAGTTCGTGGTAAGCTGTGGCAGCAGGCACGGAAAACACAGCAGACGAGAAAGTTGCGGCTCAGAGCAGGGAGCAGCTGGCGAGGCCCCTGCGCTCACCATGGGCAGGGGCTGGGCCGGCACTCCTCCCTCTTCCCCTCTGGTGCGGCCCCTGCCTTCATCTAGAAGGCCCCCGCCCCACTTCCAGGCTGCTGACTGCGAGGAAAGATTTGCAAACATCCCCACTTCCGCCGTATCCAAATGAGTGTCATCACAGGAAAGGAGTCCAGATAAAAATACCCCAACCCAGGGAGCGCTGGGGACAGAATCCGCACAGGGACAGGGTGGGTCGCGGCGCCAGCATCGGAGCTGCAGGAGGGCCACCCACCTCCGACCCAGGCAAGGGTTCCCTCCACGCCAGTGCCTGCTGGCCAGCAAGGTCCCTGCTCCCAGCCCGTGTTTATCTTTGTCATCAACTAGACAAAGCAGAAAAGACACAAACACAGCCTCAGGACGGGACGAGGGCCTCATGGTCCCCCCTCCAGGCAGGGTAGGGGGGCGGGGGATAAATCACTGCGAGTCCAGCTGCACCAGGATGCAATAAAATGAGTTGCTAAGATACCAGTGCAAAGAAGTTCATTAAAGGACACTTTAAACCGAGCTGCCAGACTTCCCCTTTAGAGGCTGCTTATTTGGTGCCATCCCCGCGTCTATAATTAGATCGGCGATATGAAAGCGTGGCCCCCACTCAAGCCCACTCAGCAGAACTCGTTAATAACATAACTTCAACGAGGCCCGGACTTGGGCGTGGGGGGCAGTGGGGCTGTTTTATTTACAGAAATAGATTTGAGTCCCACTTACTTATCTAACTGGGACCTGGGCGCTCTTGAGGAACGGCCGAGGAGCACCTGCTTCCCCGAGGGGGCCGGGCCCCCAGGTACACCGCCACCCTGACTCCTGGGCTCACTGTCAGACCGCCCTGGTCACGGCAGAGCCTAGAGGTGCGGAACCGGAGCCCTGGGCTCTGACTCACCCCGCAGCACGTGTCCAGCGCTCCGCCTGCGTGTAGGCGGCAGGTGAGACCTCGAAGGAGTAGGGGTGTGGAGGGGAGGGCGGCAGGAAACTGGTCAAGTGCAGCCCAGTAGCATGGAGCTGTGAAGGAGCAAGAGTGGGGAGGAGGGTCCAGAAGCAGGAGGAGACAGGTGACAGGGAAGGCCATCTGTCGCGGACACTGGAGCAGACCCAGCAGCGGGCGACATCTAGAAGAGGCATCCGCGCACTGCCCACGTAGAAGCCACTGGAGCTGCCACCACATGTGGCTTTGGCTTCTCCTGAGAACTTGAACGAGCGGGGACAGGATCCTTGGAGATCTCAGCGCTTCTGAACCACAGAATCTCAGCTGGGGAGATCCAGCTGGTCTCCCGCCCACCCTATGGTGCTGGTGCCGTCTCAGGGCCAGTGGGACGGGCAACGTCTCAGAACAGTCACCTCTACCCCTGGGCAGCTCTCGAGCTCAGGGAACCCCTTCCAGACTCGGGGCTGAAGTCAGCCTTCCAGGGACTTCCAGCTTCAGGTCAGAATTCTGCCCCCCGACCGTCCCGGCGGGTCGGTTATGCTGGAGTGGGAAGTCCTCACCCTGTCCGACCTCGGACCGTGCCCTCACACCCCCAGCTCACTCACACTTTCCCGGCCACACCAGAAACTCCGGGTCCCACCTCAGGGCTTTGGCACAAGCTGTTCCCTCCTCCTAGGACACCCCGAGGGGGCCACAAGGCTCACCCCTCCACCCCCACCCCCGCAGACCTTTGCCCCCCCCACAGCCTTCTCAGAGACGCCCTCCTCGACCACCCTGATTAAAATAGCCACCTGCCCTCCACACGCACATGCACCTGCCCTACTTTTCGTCGGGACACTTGTCACCTCTCACTCGCTCCACCATTCATCTCTCCCGCTTCTTGTCTGTCACCTGTCTCCCCCTCTGAGACTGTGACCATGTCTCAAGGGCCCACTCCATCCACTGCTGTGTCCCCAGCATCCAGCCCCATGCTGGCACAGAGCGGGCACAGAGAGGCAACTACTGGTGCCCTGGCCCTCTGAGCACCCTCTTCTTTCTGGACACACGGCAGGTGACAGGGCCAGGGGCACATGTGGGACATATGCTCAAGGGCTTGAGACACAGGGCGCTCTGCCGCCCAGTCCCCTTCCAGTCCCCGACGCTGAGCATCCCGGTGCCCCACGTCCCAGCGCCTGACAGCCGCCTGCGGCATGCCTGTTCCCCAGCAGGGACGGCATCCAGGGCCCTTTGCGCCCTGTCCATACTGGCATTGGACCGTACTGCCATCTCTCCTGTCGAGCCAGGAGAAGCCCTCGCAGGGGCCTTCTTGAGCACGGGTCCCCTTGGCAGCGGCAGCTGGGAGGAGGGCACTGGGGGGGCGGGCAAACCGAGCTCCGCACGCAGCAGGCTGCGGACTGTGCTCTGAGAAGCGACCCTGGTGTTTATCTGCTGGGCGCTTATCGCCACCGAGACGCGTTAATCACGGGGAAGAGGCGGTACCACTGACGGTAGGAAGCCCTGCTTGTCACACTGTCACCTGCGCCTCACACTAAGTTCTGGATCACAGTCTCGAATATGTATATATTTTTAATTGCATTTGGAAGTTCATTTACATGTGCAGATTGGCTTTCCGCCTGAGTGACACCCAAGAGGAGCGCGGCTCCCTTTCTGCTCGCTCTCCCCGCCCCATCCCTGCCCTCTCCTCTTTGCTGGGGTACGGAGTCTCCCCCCAAACTGACTACAGCCCCACTGATGGACAGCCTGCTGGCGTCCCCAGGGCCCCCACAGACCCCATTTGCTGCTCAAGTAACCTCCCACTGCACGGATGCGAAGATGCGAAGGCAGTCATTACTCTCCCCACACCGACCTCCATCACCATCTTCCAGCACCTTTTCTGTTTCAGAGAGACCCCCCAGCCCTGCTCTTCCTGAGCCGTGTCTGTGTCCGTCTGGTTCAGTGAGTCTCACATGGCGGGCAGCCCTGGCGTGACCCTCCAGAGCTGCCTGTGCACACCAGAAGCCAGCTGCCCCAAAGCTCCATGGCCACTCCGGAGCGCCGGGTGCCGCCCCAGGGCCCTTTTTAAAAAATTCTCATCCAAGGACATTTTTTCATTGCTTTTAGAGAGAGACGAAGAGAAAGAGAAAGAGAGAGAGAGAGAAACACCAGCTGGATGCCTCCTATACACACCCAGACTGGAGATCAGGGCTCAAACCCGTAACCCAGGCATGTGCTCTGACTGGGAATTGAACCTGCAACCTTTTGGTTACAGGCTAAAGCTCCAATGGACCAAGCCGCCCGGTCAGGGTCCTCAGGTCCTTTCTTGGTGGCCCTGTTGTCACACGAGAACAATTTCTATAAGACCTCAGTACATCCCATGCCAAGGACACCCTCTTAGGCAAACAGCTTCTGAAAGAAGACCCCAGTGAATAAACGGAATTTAATTGCTTAAACAAACACAACTGGCTTCATAAGTGGCTGCAGTGTGTGGCCAGAAGACCGGAGTCCCCAGGGCTGCTGGGTCTCCTGGGTGCCATCCCCGTCCCCACTCAGGGACATGATCTAGCACCTGTGTGAACGGGGCTCAGTGGACGTGCCCCACAAAGACCCCGTACGGGCCTTTCACATCCTGCGCTGTAAGTCATCAGGGCAAGTCAAGGGGATGAAGGCCTTGTGGCCACTGGATCCCCAGCCCAGGACCCAGTCCTGGCTGTGGACACACCAGTGCACAGAGGCAAGAAGCCACTCGGAGGTTCTGTCCCAAAAAAGAGCCACAGGTGCCTGTCTGCTTCTCCGCAGCAGTAACGGCTCTAGGCCCCACCGGCACGCTGCCCCTCGGATTATCGTCAACAGAGTGACGTTGCCGAAAGCCCCCCCACCAGCTCCGCCACCCCACTGCTTGTCGGGGTTCACGCCCGGCACCTGCAGCCCTTGGGGCTCCTCCGGGCAATGTGACCTGGGAAACAGCATTCTCCCTCTGTGGGGTGGGAACTCAGCCACCTACCCTCCTGACTCACTTGGGGGCTAAGGGTTCTAGCTGAATCTGGACAAAAAATTAGCACCCCGCCATGAATATACTTCCTTCTGCTGTGTTTTAACCAGACCAACCCAGGCGCCAAGCAAAAAACACAGTGCAGCCCACCGGAGACCAAACAGGCCACCCGCCCCCGGGACCCCAGGGGACACCATCGGCAGCGGAGGCTGTAACCTGAATGAAGCTGCCTCAGCAATGTCTCACCACGCCCTGGACACCGCTACAATGTCTCACCACGCCCTGGAAACCGCTACAACAGAACAATAAGTAACTGCCAGGAAAAAACACCTTCGTGGAGCACGTCCGCTCCTCTGGAGAATGGTGCGTGTCTCAATCAGAAGATGCCTCCACCTCGAAGTGTAAAACAACAACAGTAACAACAACAACAACAACAACGGAAGCGGCAGCCCTGCCAGAGGGGCCTCGGGATGAGGCGGGCAGACGAGCACAGGTGAACTGGCTTGGGGTCCACCCAAGGCTCCACCTGCTGCTGGCTCCGCCTCGACACTGCAGGGGCCCCTCCCTGCACCCAGTGGGCAGCCTCGGGGAGAGGCAGGGACTGGCTGTGACCCAGGCCCCCCTCCCCCCACCCCTCGCTGAGTTCTGGGACACTCACCTGCAGAGTGCAGATCACGTCCGCGGTCGTCTCTGACGCATTGACCTCACCTCCTCATAGGGGCTGCGGTCAGGAAGCCACAGGCTGGAGGGCAGCGCCTCCACTCCCACCTGGGTGCTGTCCACAGCCACCCCACTCTGGGTTCGGCCCCTCCCTAAAGAGAATGGAGACCAGAACAGGCCTTCCGGGCGGGGCTGTGTGTCGGGTGGGTGAGCCCTTCAGAGGGGCCTCGCTTGGGGGTGGCATCAGATCAGAAAGCTGATGGGACGTCAGGTAGTGCCCAAGTCCTACCTGCTGAGGACGGACGGTGGACACAGAGCTGAAGGCACCATCTCCTCATTTAATGCTCCCAGCGCCTCTCTCACGGCATCCCCAAGCACCTGCCCCTCGCCAGCAGGTGCCACCTGATTGGCAGTGCGCGGTCATTCTCGTTTCTAAGAGCCTTCTTATTGGCACGCCTCTAGAAGGGAAATCAAGTCCCGGGCCCTAGCCCCTAAAACCCTGTAAGTGCCAAACAGCCACGGGAGGACACACAGCGTGGCCCCGCTACACCCCCCAGAGACACGCCTCTCCCCAAAGTTGGAGGCTGAGCCAACAGACCTCTCGAAAAAGGGCCTCCTTCAGCCCCCAGTGACTAGCACGTGGCAAGACACTGCTCCTTGGCAAGAGCCCCCCGACCCACTGCAGAACAACCAACCACGCTTCCTGTGGCCGGTGGGCTGTGGCGCACACCGGGCAGCGGCCACAGTCAGCACGGCAGCGAGCCTGGGACTCGGTTCCAGAACAAAGGTGTTGGAGGAGGCACTGGCTGGACTCAGGGCAGTCACCAAAGCCAGTGGCTCTGATGAGATGCTGCGGATTATGATGGAACTCATCCCGTGGGGAGAGCCCCAAGGTAACCAGGGCCAGCCGCACCGCTCCCATAGTGGGTGTCTAAAGAGGCTAAAATGTGGAAGCGAACTCCTTGGACTGCCGGGAGAAAGACGGCACAGTCACTGTGCAGGGACCTGTACTCGGAATGAGGAGCAACAGGAGGGACCGGCCACTGTGCAAAGGCTCCACCCGCCCCCCTCACCAGCGCAGGGCAGGGCTCCACGGAGCTTCCTGTGGTCACAGACGAGGCCACCGCAATTCTCTCCAAACCTGCCCACTTCACATCTACCAGCCTGTTCCGCTGAACAACATGGGAGGTAGGTCTCGTCAGCACACCTGCTTTACAGACAGAAACCAGAGCTCAGGGAGGCAAAGTGACTTGCCCGGGGCTCCTTGCCAGATGCAGGGAGCTGGGGTGGCAACCCTGAAGTTGTGGCTTTAGCGTGACACCATGTTATGCTCTGCAGTGCAGGGCGCCGGATGGGGACCAGGCAGGGGCTGTAACTGCAGCACCCTCCTGGTGGTCCCAAGCTGTCTGACCTTGGGAAGTCCCCTCCTCCGGCCTGACCCAAGTGATGGCTCTGTCCTGACAACTAAGCAAGACATATGTCAAGGAGTGGATGGGACAGACCTGTTGAAGCGTGTGGGGGCCACAGGGAGCCGACACACTGTGTGGGCAATCCGTCTCCACAGGTGCAAGTGTCACCTCCTCGGGGACAGCCACGCACCCCGTCACAGGCCAGTCTCGCTGGCCACCAGCTGAGTCTGGGAGCGAGATGCCTCGCACAGGGAGCACACAGGGCCCTGTAAGACGGGGAGCCCACCTCCCCAGCTCTGCAGAACAATGTCCCCAGGCAGAGCCCACGTGAAACACTGGGCGACTGAGAAGCCTCCTCAAGGGAGACGCCACTGTCACCACCTGCATGCCCCTGTCACCTCCACATCCCCAGGGCCGGGCGGGAGCTTGGTAATGTTTGTGGGACTAACCGGAGTCACTCCCAGGAGATGTCCACGACCCAGAGCTCAGGGCACAGAGCAGGTTCAGGAACCTCGTGTTCAGCGCACTCACCGGGCACGTGTATGGTGTGGAAGGTGTCTGTGTGTGCAGACGTGCCCGGTGGGCGCACCCCCAACCTGCACGGCCTCACCCCATGCTTGGGAAGGGGGGTGGTGGGGAGGGGCAGCTCACGCTTTATGACTTCCAAGTCTGTGCTGTGAGTCCTTCCCCCATAAGTGTGCATTTCTGTTACAATAAAAACTTTCTTTAAGGCGGGGTTCTTCTTTATCTGGCACACCTCACAGAACGGACAGCAAAGACACTGATGGCCGCCTTCCTCGGCAAGACTTCGCTTCAGCAAGAGAATGAACTGTTTTTCCTACTTCTAGCTTCAGTGACATCGCCCTAGACAAATTGTTACTAGGTGGATGTACATGTCACGGAATTCAAATGCACTATATATACTCACTGCGATACACCAGCAGATTTACTATGTGCTTTATATGTAGTCAAAATAAAGTGAATCAAGAAAAGGCAACTAATAATGCAAACAGGTGTGTATGCACACACACACGTTTTCCTTAAACCAGCTGAGCAGAGACGCCCACTGAGTCACCTCCTGGAGGCCTCCAGAAGTGCCCCCCACTAATTTCTCAGCTCTGAGAAGCTCTGGTGAAGGCAGGAGGGGGTCCCTTGTGGCCTCCCTGCCCTCGTAGCCTGTTATGGACTGGATGTCCAGGGCCGTGGGTCCCACAGCCTCCTAGCCTCATCCCCGATATCACACCTGGGCCCTGCCACAGGTATGCACAGGGCTCCGCACAGGGCCAGGCCAGGCCTCAGGACCACTCCTGCCCATGCTGGTGAAACCCAGGCCCCGCACCCCAGCCTCGGAGGCCTTCCTGCTCCGGCCCCTGCCTCCCCTGCGCCAGGGAGGTGGAGGGCACCCAACAGAGGCCGGGCAGGTGGGCGGGGCCAATTCTGCAGGCTCAGGCGGCCTCCAGAGAGTAAGGGAACCATCAGGTTTGAAGACACTCACTCCGGCGGAGAACGCAGCAGAAAGGGCCAGAGGGTGGCAACAAGCAAGGGTCCCTCGGCTGGTGGACAGACAGACGGACGTGGTCCATCAGACAGCAGAGCCGTCTCCAGACACAGGGGGGAACGAAGTGCTGACACGCTCCCGACTTGGGTGACCCTCACAACCCCACGCTCAGCGCAAGAAGCCGGTCATGTTCAGACCACACAGCACGTGATTCCATTCGCACGAAAGCTCAGAACCGGCCACTCTACGGGGACAGCAAGTACATGAGTGGCAGCTTGGGGGTGAGGAGGGCAGGGGACTGAGAGTCAGAGAGTTTCTTTCCGAGATGAAACGTTCCCACACCGGTGGTCGTGATGAGGCGAGAACCACTTAATTGCACTCTTTAAAGGGGCAAACCGTGCACGTGCGCCATGAGAGCTGTACCTCAACAGAGCTGGGTTTTGCTGTTTTAAGCAGATGCAGTGAGGGGGCTGCTACCATTTTGCAGCTAGGAGATGATGGTGGGGGGCGCCAGGAAGGCAGAAGGATGGAGGGAAAGAAGGGCTCCAGGAACAGGGCTCAGGGAACCGTGTGGGCCCAGGACACTGGCTGTGTGAGGGCAGCAAGGGCCCAGGGCACGCAGGTGGCAGTGGGTGGGGCCGGGCCGGGATCGCAAACGCTCCTGCAGAGAATGGACAGAGGGGAGCTGGGAAATGGCTCTGGTTTTCACTTTAACATATGATGACACCGCTCGAAGGAGGAGGCCTGGAGCTCTCGGTCAGAAGGATTCAACAGAAGCCTCCTGGCCAGGAACAGACTTGGGGGGAGGACCCGGGGAGTGGAAACTCCCTATAGCACAGGACGGCGAACCGTCGGGGTCCTTTCGGAGGGAATCCGCCCCGCAGTTTCCCTTGGTGGACATTTCCAAGGAGAAGCTCCTCCGGGGTCCAGCGCAGCCAGTGAATCACACGGAAGACATGATTCAGTGCCGGGCATGTGCCACATACATAATACCTTTCAAGAAGACATATTTTTATTGCTGCACTTGAGGACAGCCCCTCGGAATCCAGAGTCCATCAAATCGACAGATGGAGCAGAGCGCAAGGCCCCAAGTTCACCTCCAGGGTCTCTCTCTCTCTATCTCTCCCTCTCTGTCTCCGCCACACCGGCGTGGACTGCAGCTCGCACAGCAGGATCCTCTACTGCGAAGCTGCACTGGGCATCAAGTTCGGGTCTGGCGACAGCCACTACACATGGCACCCCAATGTTGTGCTGAGAACGCCAAAGAGGGAGAAAACCCTCCCCGATCTGTGGAGGGTCTGTTATCTGCACAGCGGTGCCTGTGGCTTGACCACTGAGAGAGAAACGTGACTGTGCACACACTGCAGATTCATGGCGTCGAACCACTGGAGCAACTCACGGGGCTTCGCACACCCCACCTCGCCGAAGAGGCGGGGCCCTGCCTCCACCTGAACCATGACTTGGCCGCCCCCAGGAGCGCGGCCTGGCCACTCTCAGCTGGGCCACAGCTCAGCTCGCACCAACTCCCCACGCGCTGCTTTTTTTAAAAGGAGAAATGTGAACTCTGTCTGCAAATCTCAGGGTTCTGTGGAAGCAGGTTCTGGCCTATGCCCCTGCCCACCAGTGACAGGAGGACCACAGGGGAGTCCACGGGGGAGTTGTACGGAGTTTGCATCTCTCTGCTACTGACCCACGACCTCCTGCCTACTTCTAGGGGTGCTTGGTGACCCTCTTTAAACATTTGTCCGTGTTGCTAGAAGTGACGGGGAAGAGCCCTGTGCCAAGGGCATGAATGGGAAATTGATGCCTGCACACCCAGAGATACTGCTCAGCGGCTATTGTGTTTCTAACAGATGTGGATAATGGGGCCATCCGTTCACTTACTATCCAGTTCATCATCCACGGGTGCACTTTTAATTGAAACGTAACCTTTACCTCCCATATTCCAAGCAGGAACAGCACAAAAATCACATCTATCTCCACAGGCGCAGATGGCATGAGTTTCTCCCGAAGCAAATCTATAAATGAACACTCCCTTTAAATTTCTGTTGAGTTAAAAACAAACTCTGAAATATTGGGTTTTTCGCCCCTGCTCCCACACTCCAGCTCCTCCCGGGCAGGTTGAGGTGACCAAGCAGAGCAGGGGTACAGCCCAGAGTCACCTCCAAGAGGCAGGTCATTGACCTTTCCCTGGCCAAGCTGCCAATCATCGCCAAACTCTCCCAAGGAGAGACAGCGAATGTTAAGTCTACCCAACTCATCTAAGTCGACCTCTGCAAGGTTTCACCTCGAGCTTGGGAGAGCCCCGGCAGCTTTATTAGCATGCTGCACCACGGCCGGCCCGGGCCCCTCCCCTCCCTCTTTTATGAGCCCTTGTTACATAAAATGCCACAAAGGGAAAAGGGAAAACAACACATTTACAGTTACAAACACGAGTTTGGCTGGCCAGGCCAAACCCTGGCTGCTTACCAGATGTTATTTTTAGTCATTTAAAAGAGAAACACTTTGAAAAGGCCAGAGAACAAAAGTTTTTGTTGTTGTCTTTCTTCTTACACACACACACACACACACACACACACACACACACACACACACACACAAAGATGGAGGTACATTCGCTCACAAGCATCCTTCCCCATTCAAACTGAAAGGCAAAGGCAGGCTGGAGTGGGACAGCTCCTTCCCAGTAAGAGAGTCCCGGCAGCCTTCAAACAGGATTTTCCAATGTTTCTCTCACCCTCATCTAAATTCCGGCATGACAGATAATAAATAGCTACTCATTTACGATCATCATAAAAATTTAAACAGCCTTGAAATAGTTGCGACAATACAGAAGAAATGACCAGACCCCAGCTCTGAAAAGCCACTCGGAATAGTAAAACTACTGCCACGCAGAAGCCATATAAAGAGACATTGTTGCAATGAAAGCTGTGGGATTGCTGGGTTTGCTCTTTCAAATCTTCTCTTGCTGCCTAAGAGTCAACAACTTGCCGTCTCGCCAGTGAGAAAAACGGTTCAGTAACCCTCGGCTATCGCGCTGTGCCAGATTTGGTGGTGGTTTCTTTTTTTTTAAAGAAAGTATCTGATTTGATTCTACACAGTGATTAAACATCTTTGTGCTCAGCGGAGAAGGGTCTTCCAACCCCTCCCCCTCCAAAAATGGCATCAAAGCAATCAAAATGGTAATGCCGAGCCCGGGTCCCCTCCCCCCCGCGAACTCCCCGACTTCGCCGGGGCCGCGCACCGGGCCCCCCTCCAGCGGGAATGGAAGCTTCCACTCCAGGCCAGGGGCGCGCGCGGCCGGGGAGGGGGCTGTGGCCCTGGCGGAAAGGGGTTAATGCCGTCGCTCCAGCCCTGCCGTCCAGCCCGACGCCCCCGACTAGGCGCGGACCCGCGGCGGTGAACAGCCATCTTTCTTCCCGCAACGCCGGCCCCCGCCTCTTCCGCACGCCCCCTCCCACCACTTTTCAACTTTAAAGAGTCGTAAGGAACACCAGCCTCCGAGTTCTCCCCCGTCCTCGCCACCACCACCCCCCGCCCCACCGTCGATCTCCTCCAAGCCTCCTGACACCCCCCCCCCCAATTCCTCCGGGGAGGGGTCATCTGATCCGGTCACTCCGGCAGGGATTGGGGGAGGGGGCGGGGGAGGGCGCTGTCCAAGTTTGGTGCTGACAACGGCAGGCATTCCAAAGGAACCGGGATCGATGGCCGGGTGGGGGGTGGAGGGAGGGGCGGGAGCAGCGGGGAGGGGCACCAAGGCCCCGGCCCCGCCAGCTTCGGAGCCCCGGGAGCGCCATTGGCTGCGCCTCTCAAAGTTCTCGGGGCGGGAGCGTGTGTGCGGGGAGGGGAGAGCCAAGGGGGAGGGGCGCGCGGGGCCCGGGGAGGGAGGGAGGGGGTGGGGCGGGGGCGCGCGGCCGGCGGCGGCATCTGTTCGTGGTGCTGAAACCCCGAGCGCTGAGCTCAGCGCAACTAAGTCACAATGGACAACTTTTCCTCCCCGAAAGGCCGGGAGGGGGTGGGCGGCCACGGCCCTCCCCGTGAGGAGCGTCTCCTGAACCCCAACCTACGCCTGACTCCCGCGGACCAAAGTTGGGGCAGAACTGAGGGGTCCCGGGGGCGCGTTTCTTTTGTTCCCAGGGAGCTGGCGTCAGGTTCCAAGAATAAAAAGTGATGCGGGAGAAGTGAGGGGAGGGGGCGTCCGGAGGAACGCTTCCGTAGGTGAGGTCTGCAGTGGAACCCAGAAATCGCTCCCCAGTAGTTTGTGCCCAGGCCCGAGTCGCGGCCCCCCTCGCCCCGCGCGCACACCGGCCTGAAACGGGGGCACGGGGCCGGGAGAAATGCCCACATTCCGAAAACATGTCCACCAACTCAAAATGGACGCCGGGCTGCTCGCCGCCTTTTAAGTGCCGCTTCTGTCTTTCGGCCACTGCGCTCTACCCCCTCGGCCTCCGAGAACCCGGCTCTTTCTTTCCAGAAAAGAGGGGGCGCGGGGAACTTTGAGGACGGCACACGGACTCCTTCGGGAGTCTGAGCGCGCGGCGCCGTGGCCGGCACTCTTTAGGGCGCCGCCAAAGTACCCGGAGACCCCTCCTCCCGGCCCCGGAGGCGTGGGGCGCAGGCTCCAGCTCGCTTACTTGTTTGTCGCTGAGCGCGGCAATCCGCGGCTGCCTCTCGTGGAGCTGCTTCTTGAGGTCGCCGTTCTGTGGAAACACGGAGGAGTGGGCTCAGGCTGGCCGCCTTGGGGGTCGGGTGCGACTGGAGCCCCATGGACGTTAGCCCCGCGCCCTGCAGCCCGCGGGCCGGGCCGCCCCCAGCGCGCCCCAAGTTCCCGGCCTCGTCCCGCACGCGCGGCGACCGAGCAGTGCCGTGCGGGGCCGCTTACCTGTGGCTGCCGCCTCATCGGGGCAGCTCGCGGGGCGGGGCGGGAGCCGAGGCCACCCGGAGGTGCGCCCCGAGCCGTGCAAGTTTGCAGGCCGGGGTGCGTGTGCAGTGAGTGTGCGTGTGCGTGTGTGCCGGGGGAGGGGGGAGGAACAAAGAGCCAAGTAAACACGGCGAGTCCGTGTGGAGCACAGCTCATAAATATTCAAGTCGCGTCCTAATCTCCCCGACACACACTCGCGCACGCCGCAATACCGCTCGGGCTCCGGCAGCCACGCAGCCGCTCGCGGAGCAACGATCGCCCAAACTACTTTTGCAAACTGTACGGGGCGGTACGCGGGTGGGGGCCGCAGGGGGTCGGCGCGCACACTCGCACAGACCCCGGGGCGGGCCCACCCGGCACCCTCAGTCCTGCAGACCCCGCGTCGAGAAAGAGAGGACGCCGGGCTCGAGTCCCACGGGCCCCCGACCTGGGCCCCGCCAAACTGTGGAGGATCGCACGAGACGGGGATGCAGAGGAAGCCCCGCGGGGTCCTGCAGCAACCTACTTCCCTCCCTGGGGGCAGGCTCAAGGAGGAGAGCCCCCCGGGCACCTGCTGTCGAGGAGACCCAGCGACGAGGATCAGGACGCCGGGTCCCTGGAGCCCCCATCCCGGCCCAGGGCCGCCGGCCGCCTACCTGGTGGCGCGCGAGTTCCACGGCAAGCGCCTCGGGCCGGCTCTGCAGCTCCATCCCGGCAACTTGGGCTGCACTTTGCGCTCACTTTGGCCCCGGCTCCGCTGAAGTTGCGCGGCCCCGCGGGGGCGGGAGCGGGCGCGGTCGGACCGGGCCTCCCGGGGGTGGGGGGACACGAGCCCCCTCCCCCACCACCGACAGGGAGGGAGGTTCTAGCGAGGGGGAAGAAAGGCGGCCGGGCGCCGCGGCGCAGAGCCGGCGGCCACCCCAACTCCTCAGGATGCCCGGCAAGTTGCGCCGGGTCCCCGGGCTACCGGCGCCGCCCGGCGCATGGCCCCGGGGCGCCGGGAGCCCCGCGCCGCCCCGCGCCACCCGGCGCGCGCCCGCCCCGCCGGCAGGGACTATATTTCCTCCGGCGCGTGCGCCTGGATCTCGCTGGGTCTCGGCAAAGTTGTGCCTCGGCCCGATGCTAATTCGGCAGTGCCCGGATGGAGCCGGCCGGGGCGGAGGGGGGCGGGGCCGGAGCCGGTCGCCCGCCCCGCCCCGCTCGCGCGTGCGCACTACCGCCCCGCCGCGGCCCGGCGCTCAGAGCAGAGAACAAAAGTGGCGGCCCAGAGGGGCGCAAACTCGCAGCGCCGCCCCGGGGCCGTTGCGGCGGGGCGCTCCGAGTGGGGCTCCGGCGATGCCGTTCCCCTCTTGCCGACCCCGGCCTCAGCTGAAGACGACGGGGAGCCCTCACCCCCCTCCTCCGGGGAGCCCAGCCTGAAGCCGGGGTTAAAGATACTTGTCGGTGGAGGAAAGAACATGTCCGTTTTTCCCGTCTTTTCTCCGCTGGCTCCCGCCGACCCCTCTGTTTCCTGCTCCCTCGTCGCCTCCTCTCCCACCTCCCTTCCTACTTTATTTAAATTGCCTTCCATCCCCGCCGTCCCCGCGCACCGCGGCGCTGCGACTCGGGAGACGAAATTAGTCACGTCGCCCGACTCCCCCGCCGCCCGACGGTCACCGTGTTGTTTAAACAGTATGAAAATGGATCTCTCGGCTGTTCTTCTAATGATTTTTTTTCTTACACTCATCATTAAACTCTCAACAGATGTCACTGGAGTTTTTAAGACTGCTGTTAAAAATCGTAACCTTCCCGGTCAACGTGACATAAAACGGTTGTAACTACGGCCGCGGAGGTGGCATTTCAGAGCGGCGGGCCCGCGGCCAGCGCGCTGATGTCTGCGAGTCGGTGTTCGGCGACCTCACCGTCGCCGAGCCGCCGTCCTCGTCAATTAGCGTCTGAGTGCTCTGTGCCCCGTGAACAGAGCGTCCCGGGGTGCTTGAAAGTCGCTGGAGAGAAACGGTGCAGTCGTACTTCAAAGGAGACGTTTAAACCGATAAATCATTATAACTTCGTATTCCCCCACAGCACAGAAAACATCCAGGCACACACGACACACACGTCCTCCTTCGGCACATGCCAACGGGCCACGGAGTGTGTCTAGGGTCAGCAGAACTGGTCGGATTTTCTTTTGTCAGCTGGGGACCCCACACACTGGGGGCGGGTCATCCCTGCCCCTACCGCAAGTACTGGGTAAGGGAGTTCTGTTACCCAAGGCCGACCTAATTCCGGTTCTAAGTGGTGGAGTTCCAAGGGGTCCAGCGCCGACCAGGGAGGAGCAGAATCCACCAAATGCAAAACAAGAAGGCTAAGTCTGGGACCACCGGAGAGGCTCGGATCCCTTACTTCTGCATTTTAGTGGTTTTGCTGGCCTGGACACCAGCCTGGGAAAGGGGCCTGCCCAGGGATCTGGGGTTCAGGGATCCAGAGAGAGGGTGCTATTATGATTTCTGTAAATGCCACTGGCTTTTTGGTAAAACTTTATAATAATTTCATTGGCCACACATGCACTGATGCAACAGAGGGTATATTCAGGTTATTTGTGACCTGCACAGACTCAGGGAGATGCTAGCTGGTGGATAGTAGTGACTCCTACTGCAGACACATTCAAGTGCTATTTGGCCCTGGCTTGTGTGACTCAGTGGATTGAGTGCTGGCCTGTGAACCAAAGGGTCACTGGTTCGATTCCCAGTCAGGGCACAAGCCGGGGCTGCAGGCCAGGTCCCCAGCTGGGGATGTACAATCGACCTATCTCTCACACATGATGTTTCTGTCCCTCTCTTTCTCAACCTCCCTTCCCCCTCTCTAAAAATAAATAAAATATTAAAAAAGATAAAGCGCTGCGTGCAAGTTTCTGCTCTCCAGTTCAGATTGCAGACATGATTATCCGCATGCCCCTCTGTGTGTTCACAGCCACCTAATCCCTGAGCGAGTGCAGGGGCGGGGGCTGGATTCGATCTCAGACTGGAGTGGTTATGCAGAGGGAAACCAAAGGCCTGGCTTTGCCAGCAGTCTTGGGCAGGGCCCTGTGCCGCCACCGCCACTGCGGACACACTTCCCTCAATGCCTCCCGCACTCCAAGCCACATGCCATGCCCTCCCTCTGGAATGCGCTTCCCCTCAGAGCACACCTTCCAAAAATTCCTCTTCAGCCTCCAAAACTCACTTCATGTGCCACCTTTTCTGGGGAACTTCCCCTAATTTCTACACGTAAATTCTTCATCACCACCCCCCAGCCCCTAGATGCATCACGCAGAGCTTACTCAGCAGGCAGGGCATTCGGTCCCACATTAAAGGTAACTGTTCTCCTCCCGGTGGAGCCTGAGCCAACTCTGGAGTCTGGTCTACGGGCTAAGCACAGCATGTGTGTGTTGAAAGAAGGCGCCGTGTGCCAGGAACCAAGTCAGTGCCTCGTGGTTGACTAAGTGAGTGAGCGGGTGAATGAATGAATGAATGAACGAATGCTAAAAGGGACGTACATTCTGGTTTTGGAAAGGTGGGCTATTCACGGTGGCCGTGGAAATAAGTAATGTCTACACTTCATTCCAGGATCCACGTTTTTCTTCCCCAACTTTGTGGCCAAGTGGGCAGGGGGCCTGGGTTGGAACTGTATCTGGGTTCGAGATGGGTCCACCCCTTAACAGCCTCGTGGGCTTGGGCAAGTTACTCGACATCTCCGCCTTCATTTTGTTGGATGTAAAATGGGATTCTTCCAACCAGCTATTGTCAGTTTCTCCTGCCCCGGACCTGGGCCGTCCGCTCGGCGGAGAGCCCCACTCACCGCCTACTGCTGGCTTATCAGGCCCTGAGGTTAAGCAGGGGGAGAGGCCCCTCCAACCTCCTGGACCTATGGGGGCTCCAGCTGCTCCCTGCCTTCTGCACCTGGAGGCACAGACCTGCCGCCCCACTGGCCCACAACTCAGAAGTCTGGGGGAGTCAGTACTTCATCGAATGGCCCCAGACAAACTCAAAACAGGATTTAGGATGGAGCCAGCAAACGAACGTGAGCTCCCTTCCTTGGCCGGCTGGAATGCGCTCAGGTGAAGCGGTCCCGCCAGGCGGCCTGTAGAACGTGCCTCACAACCCAGCACGTGGCTGTCTTTCACGGGACCTTGGTCTTGCTGCCCTTCCTCCCTTTTCCCCGCACTCTTGCCACTCCAGGATTTCGCCTCAAAAATAGACTTGGAGCTTTATTCTGCCTCTACTTTTCGAAGGAGCCCTGGCTGAGAAGGGGACCAGCCGTAGCTCCCGTCCCACACAGTCCCTGTGAGGACGGACGAGGCCACATCTGTGAAGGCCCTTAGTGCACTGGGAGGAAACCAAACATTAGGAACTCAGTCTTCAGTCCCTCGGTCTCCCCGCATGAAAGGCTCCTACAAAAGGCCAAGGTGAATCTTGAAAAAGGACTTCAAAGCAGCTCAGTAGGTGTCGAATATGCGCCCCTGGTGCACAAGGCCCTGTCCTAGGTGCACCCGGAGCTCTGTGCCACGCTTCCCACTAGACAGCCCCGGCCCTGGGAGGCCTGTGTAAGGAGGGCTCCAACAGAGAAGATCAGATGGGAGGGGTTCCCATTCAGGGGCCCTGCATTCACAACAATGGTGCAGAGGGAGAGAAGTGGGGTGGGGGGTGAACACTGACAGGCCCAGACTGAGCGGGGCTTGTCAGGAAGCCCCTGGGGCAGGGCCCTGGAGGAGTAGCGGTCCCCTTGGTTCTGGGTCGTACCGTTCAGAGAGCGTTCTCCATGTCCACAAGCTCTCGGGCCCTACCACAGTCCAGCAGGTGGGTCGGGTGCCCCCATTAGACAGGTCAGGGGACGGATGCTCAGGACACTCACTCGGCCAGGGGAACACCCAGACCGAGGCTGGGGAGACCTGGTGCGGGGGTCAGGCTCTTCTGCTTGGGGGCTGTGCAATCTTTGGCGAGTTGACCGGAGGATGGCTTGGTTTCCAAACTCAGGGAAGGACCTTCTGTCTGAGGAAGGGGCACAAGCCAAGGTCCTGAGGCCAGCTGCGGTGGAGACCTCAGGCGACCCGCCATGGGGCCCAGGCAAAGTGGGACAGACACAACAGTGGGACCAGATGGCATGGGCTACTGCTGAGGATTGAGGCGTGCTGCCCCAGCAAGGAGAGCCTGCCCGGGGTTTCTGCATAGGCGTGTGCAACACCACTGGGTCTGTGCTCTCAGAGGACAGCATGGGGAGGTGAAGGAGGCAAAGGAGGTGACAGAAGGTGTGGGTCAGCTGGGAGGGGAGGCCGAGGCCCGGGAGCGAGGTGCCTGTGCCCAGCCGGGAGGAGGAGCCGGGGCAGGCAGGGGTTTCTGGGCCAGCACAGGGGAGTGTCGGGGCTGCGGCGGGACGGGACCCGAGGACCATCCCGTTTGTGCCTACTGTCCTGGGCCATAGTTAACAGTGCCCCCTTTCACTCTCAAATGTGTCCCAGCGTGGGTGATGCTGTATATAGCTCTCCAGCTGCAGGGACAGAGGCAGAAGTCACCTTCGAGTTTCCATGCCTCTGGAGTCTGCTGCTTTCCCAAGACTCCTGTTGTCCTACCCCAGCACAGTGCCCCTTGGTCTAGAGCAGTGGCTGGAAGTCAAGAACGGTGCTGTCTGGAGCTGGAGGCACGGGTGCAGGGACTCGGGGCCACACGGCTAACCACTGCGTCACAGACTGTCACTCTGCTTCCTACAAAGTGGGCGGCCAGGCCCTGTCCAGGCACCTACCCACTAGCCCAGGGGCTCACGTACCTCTGGGAGACACCTGCCGGACACAGACAGGCCCGGGCCTGTGACCAGGCGCCCTTGTGCATCTCATCAGATGTCACCGGGCACCTCTGCTCCACAAGCCCTAGTCCAGGCTCCCCACAGGTGGCGGCACCGTCCCCCAGGTCCTGGAGTCAGCCTCTCCTGTCTTGGGCCCACATCCTGTACACCCCGTGGAATCATTAGGGTGAGGTCCCACGGGGCCAGGGTGGGCCCTGCAGTCAATGACTGGTGTCTCTATAAGGAGAGGAGCAGAGACAGAGGCCAGGTGTGGCCAGGTCCACATCAACCTAGAATTTCTCAGGTTTGAGAACGGCTGCAGGAAGCATGCACCAAATACTTCCTGAACCTCCAGCAGGGTTGGTGCATTCCTCAAACTGCCAGAGTTTGCCACGGCCAAACACGTCCTGAGGGGTGGATGAGAGCAACCACACAGGCCCCCACGTGCAGGCCAGGGCTCACTGCCCCTACATGTGAGCATGCAGCTTCCTCGGGAGACTCGGACGCTTGGGCCTCAGGACTGTGCACACCGACTGCGAGGGCAGAAAGTTGTCGGTTTCCCTTGTCAACGCCACAGCCCTGACCCCCGAGGGTCTACCCGAGAGAGTCCACCTTCGCAGCAGGTCCCAGAGGCCTGGGATGGCAGAAACATCATCGTCCTGGCACAAGTGAGGAAACTGAGGCACAGAGAATCTTGTGGGACCTACTCATGCTCACAGGGACAGACTCTGGGGCACCAGAGCTGCAGGAGACGCCCAGCAGATGCTGGACCCGAGGCTGACCACTGGGCCTGTGGACAAGTGATAGACAGGTTCCAGCCCCAGTGTTAGCGCCCTCTGGAGGACGACACAGGTAAAAGCCTTCACCTGTCCCCTCTGCAGCCAGGGGCAAGAGTCGTAGTTAAGTAGCTCTGAGTTATGAATAACACTTTCAATAATGAAATGAGAACCATTGTTATGATCACGAGAGGGGCCACGGGCCAGTTCTAATTGCAATAATTATGAATTTATGGGGGAATTAGCAGATGATTCGAGGCTTGTAAATCAGGGAGGAACGAGAAAGGGCAGTATGAGAGCAGCTGTGTGAGGCTGGAAGTCCTGCCCCACGTGCTCAGAGGAGGGTTCCAGGCAACTGCTCACCCGAGGATGTTCTCCTGGGACAGTGGCCGGGGTCCCAGGCCTCCCAAAAGCAAACACGCCCACAACACCCTGGCCCCCGGGACCGCGCCAAGGCTCAGGCTGAGCCTCCATGGAAGCTCCTCTCTGGGGTTCCCTGACGTGTGGGGGCAGGGCGGACCTTCTGGAGAACACGGTCACCCGATGCACGGATCCTACCTCGTAAACAACTATCGAAACACCCCAACATTAGAGCCAGACTCTGAGATTTGCATGCAAAACTTGAGGAGCCCCCCAAAGTACAAGATGGAACTTTTTCTTTTTAAAAAAAAGATTTTATTTATTTAGTTTTAGAGGGAGGGGAAGGGAGGGAGAAAGAGAGGGAAGGAAACACTGATGTATGAGATTTGGACACGAGACCCGGAGAGTGGCTTCTGTAACCCCTAGAACCTGTGAGTGGGACCTGTCACTTAGAAGACAGATGTTTTCGGGTGGACTTAGAGATCTCAAAATGAGCACATTCTGGGTGATGCGAGCAGCGGAGGAGGCCACGCAAAGACGCGGCAGAGACTGGAGCAATGAGCTACAGGAGGAGGAACGCCTGGGGCCACCAGGAGCTGTGAGAGGTGGGAGGGACCCTCCCCAGGCCCTGTGGAGGGAGCTTGGCCCTGCCCACCTCTCCATTTCTGACTTCTGGCGTTCAGAACTGACTGCAAGAGAATACATTTATGGGATTTTTAGAAAAGATTCTATTTATCATTGTTTAGAGAGAGGGGGAAGGGAGGGAAACATCGATTGTTTGCCCCTCGCACGCCCCCCATTGGGACCTGGCCCGCAATCCAGGCATGGGCCCTGGTGAGGGATCAAACCGGCAACGTTTTGGTTTATAGTCTGGTGCTCAATCCACTGAGCCACACCGGCCAGGGCAAATCCCTGTTGTTCAAGGCCACCCGTTTTTTGGCAGCTTGTCGAGGGCAGCCCCAGCAAACTAGCACAGTCCTGGAGCAAGGACGCGGGTGTTGTAACGGAACCCAGGTGTCGGGATGGGGACTCTGCAGATTAAACTCCTGTCATGAGTGGGTGCTGTGCTAAGGGGCTCATGCACGACATCCCCGATGGGACACCGACTAAGCAGGCAGACCCAGCCCACCCCCACAGTACCTGCAGGCCACCTAGCTCTCGGTGCCCTGACTGCCTGTCCCTCTACAGAGGGAAGATTCCTGCCCCCTCCCCCCACGAGCCATAGCGAGGATGGAATGAAAAGTGCTTTGGAAACCATGAAGTCCCAAGACCGCGGTGACCTTATTTTCATGAGAAGCTCTCAGTTCTTCCACAAGGTGGGGTGTCCAGAATGATCACCTCCTTCTTCCCACAAAGGCCCTGAGACCGGGGGTGCAGGCCCTCCCTCAAGGTGAGCTAGCGGTGGGGCCAGGGCCTGGCTTCCCCAGGCCCCTCACCTTAGTTCCACCCTTGGGACCACGTGGACCTGGGCCCACACACCAGCCTTCCTCCCCGAGGTGGGTGACTCTTGGGAGGTTCCTTAAGCTCCAAGTCCCCATGCCTCCTGCAAAACGGAGTTGCAAGGGTGCTGCTGGGTCTGGTCATGGGGCCAGCGTGAGGCAGCGGGGGGCCCAGTGTCCTTGAGTCCCTGCCCTAAAAGCACTGTGTTCCCAGCAGGGGTAGGGACTTTGTCCTTACCACACCTCGGGGCTCACCTGAGCCGACGTTGTGGTTCTCACCTGGCACCTGGGACCGAATGTCCCACCTGCCCAGGATCACACAAGTACTGGGACGGGACCTCCTTGTGCCAGGCTCCAGGCCCAGAAGAAAAGGCGCTTGTTCTGGAAAGTCAGTTCCACCTGCATTTGCATTCTCCACATTTCCCGAACGGAAGCCAGGGCGTTCTGGTCACAGTCCGTCCTTCTGGGTCACAGTGCACAGCCATCGTGGGGTTGAGCTGCCTGGACGACCACTTCCCGGCATGTGACCCCCCACCCCCACTCCAGGCCCTCCCGGGAGCAGCTATGGTATTCTTGGGCGGCATTTGGTGCTGCTTTACTTCTCGGCCACAGATGCTCCTCACACCAGCAGCTGACTTGGCGGCTCAGCCTGGGTCTCCCTGACCCAGCTCGGTGTGAAAGCAGAAGAGGAAGACAATGTGCCAGGGAGATCCGTTTCCCTCGGGAACAAGCTCGCCTCCGTCCTTCTGCCCTGTTCTGTTCAGCCTGTTCAGCCACTTCCAGTGGAGGGAGTAGCCGTCTGTCCCCGAGTTCCGTCCAGGTAGGGCAGCACGCACGGCAGCCCTTGGGGAGTGGGCCACGTGGGTTGTAGTCTGGCCCGAGCACGGGGGGATGCCTGCATATTGCACTGGGTTTGATTCACCCGTGGGCCCCACGAGGGCAGCAGGCCTGGAGGGGCCTAGGTCCTTGGTCTCCAGGTGAGAACATTTTCGGAGTCAGAGTGGAACCACGCCCAACTTCCATGGACTGAAGGCCACACATACCTCCCACCGTGGACCATGGCTGGGGAAGAAGGGGACTGACCCCAAGCTCAGGGGCTGTTTCCTACCCTGCACCCACCTTGCTGAGTGACTTCAGACACACGCCCCAGCAGAGGGTCCTCCTCTGCAAAATTGCGGGGTGGGGTGTTGGTCCTTGGTTACTACCACGGAATCCGCTTCACCCCTCCCTTCAGTCATGATCAACCTGCCCACAGCACAACGCGTATGGGCCATGCTGGAAATGCCCTGAAAGGCTAGGTCTCCTCCCACTCTCACCTGGTCCCCAGCTCAGCTCTCCCCTCCCCCACAGGGACTCACTGGGAACCTCCACCCTCCAGGTCTCTGCTCATGACCTCCCTGCCCCCGGCTCACATCTAACTGCCATCCTTGAGGTCTCCATAGCCCCTTCCCCTGCTCCATCTCTGCCCCCTGCAGCCGCGTTGCCCAGCCCCACCCAGTCCCGCCGTTGACTTTCCTCTCCCATTTTCCTTCTGAACAGCTTCTCTCCCCTCCACCCCCACGTTGGAATCTTCCAGCACATGGAAGCCACCTGGCCAGGCTGGGTCTTCTCTCCTGAAGCCTCACGTTCCCACGGGGCTGTGTCGTGCTACCGTGCAAGGCTCACCCCCTCCCTCCAGCTTTGGCTCCAGTTAGTAAAGAGACGGTTTTTCTCACTTCCACCAGCCACCCCTCCCACAGTTCCACCCCTCGGTCTCCTGTCTGGTACCAGGCAGGCGAGGCTCTGATCTGCCCTCCCACCTGGGCCAAGTTCTCTCCCTGGGGTGACATTCCCCTGCTCCCCAGGGCCCCAGGGCCCCGCCCCTCAAGCTAGCACAAGGCCCCTACTCTCTGCCGCCGACCAAGCCTGTACCCCCTCCCCCAACACAAGCCTTCCCCATTGCCTCCCAGAGTCCCCGTCACACCCCAGCACCTCTGACAAGCTCCCCTCTCCCGGGAATTCCCATCTCCAGGGCCTCCTGTCAGATCCCATCTGCATGTCCCCTGCTTTGGAAAACTGCTCCCAGGCAAGCCCTCTGTAGGCACAGCTCCTGGTGTGTCCCCTCTGCGCCCCAGCTGGCACAGAGCCGCAGCGCAGCCAGCGCACGGGCTAAATGAACAAACCTGAGAAGACCGTGCGTAAATAATTTTTAATATGTTGAAGCACATTAACAATGCATTAGGAAAGCTGGCTATTTAAAGGAATTCCACTGGGAATCATTTTCTAAAAACGAGAACCTCTTCTTCATGGAAATAATCACTCCCTAATTCATCGGGTGCCGGTGTGGGATCTTTATTGACAATATTGCGTCTCTTAATAAAAAGAACGTCTTACAAGGACACTCTTTGTTGCCAGAAACTTTATTCCCGGAACAGCAATAAGGCCAATGAATGGTGAGGCCAGAAAAAAAATACAAAGAAATATTCACTAAAATTATGTCAAGTGCCCAAGAAACTACGAAGTTCGCTTCTCAGTGTCTTTGCTGGAAGTCGGGGGTTAGTGCTGGGCCGGCGGGGACTCCCTCACTCGCAGAGCTCAACTCAAAGTGAAAGGCAGAGCCCCTGATAGAACATGGTTATGGCCCTGGCTGGTGTGGCTCAGCGGATTGAGTGCCAGCCTATGAGCCAAAAGGTCACGGGTTCAATTCCCAGTCAGGGCACCTGCCTGGGTTGCAGCCAGGCCCCCAGTAGGGGGCACTCAAGAGGCAACCACACATTGATGTTTCTCTCCCTCTTTCTCTCTCCCTTCCCCTCTGTCTAAAAACATAAATAAAATCTTTAAAAAAAGAAAAGAAAATGGTTACGAACTTCAAGGCAGCGACAGAGGAGCATTAGACTGAGTGCGGGGCCCTTCCGAGCCCAGCCCCTGCGGGACTGCCCAGGCCCCACGGAAGGGGGGTTCTAGACTGGGGTGCCACAGCCTTAGTCCAGGCCTCACCAGGCTGCCTGCGGGGGGCGGGATTCTGTAGCTGTCATACCAGACCATGGGTGATGTGGAGATGAGACAGGAGTGTGAGTGGGGCCAAGCACTCGGGGGAAGCGTTTGCAATAGATTCCAAGTGACCCTCCACAACCCAGCTTCAGCGTCCCCTCCTCTGGTGCGACGCTGCCCGTCCCTCCATGGCTCACCTCCTGAACCATGCACATCTGCCTCACCACACTCACTCCCTCCCCCATGCCCACCATCTGGACGGCTGCTGCAGGGGGCAGGGGCCTAGGCCCCATTCCCCTCTGGGCCCCTGCTCTGGGCCCGGCACAGTGGAGACGCCCAGTGAGCGGCCTTCAGTGCCCAGATGGAGGACCAAACAATGGTCACCAGAGAAACCCTGGTTCTCCTCGCCGACACAGCGAAGAATTACAGATCAGCAAGGCTATTAGCACGCACGTGAAGCTTATTACTGCTAAGTTCTAATGGGAGAGCAAAAGCAAGGCCAGGCCCCCGGCCCCCCGCAATGTGGCAAGAAGGGGCCAAGAGAAGAAAGCAAGTCCTTTGTTCTGAGGACGGACTGTA